>CM035849.1:51830674-52272185 GCA_020510985.1 Pholidichthys leucotaenia | reverse complement strand
TGATGGCCCCGGCAGAACCAGACAACCAAGCCGAGCGCGCAACCTGCACAGCAAAGGCTCAATAGCCAAGCTGTACAGCTGACCCGAGAGTGGACACCCCTGGCATATTCCCCGGTGTACAGGGATTGGCCGACTCAGGCCCGCCCCCATCTTCACCAAACACTCAGCTCCAGTATATAGCAGATTGACCCACCTCAAAAACATATTTCCAAAACCAAACCCCCTCAGGGTGGAAAACAAATAGGAATGGTCAACCCTATCAAAG
Organism: Pholidichthys leucotaenia; assembly: GCA_020510985.1. Taxonomy (NCBI): domain Eukaryota; kingdom Metazoa; phylum Chordata; class Actinopteri; order Cichliformes; family Pholidichthyidae; genus Pholidichthys; species Pholidichthys leucotaenia. The sequence goes on along the minus strand of CM035849.1, from coordinate 52,271,920 downwards.
GCCTTTTCCTGGTCCAAAGACACAATTCCAAACTGTAAGTCATGACATTTACTGAGCTGGAGAACGTCACGTATGAGGAAAACATTGTCCATAATGTTCCGGTCAGGAATACAATATGTTTGATCCTTATTTACAATCAAACCCAAGACAGTGTCCAGTCTGTTTGCCAGGGCTTTAGAAAGCACCTTGTAGTCCGTGCAAAGAAGAGCCACGGGCCTCCAGTTTTTCAGCAGGGCCAAGTCCCCCTGCTTTGGCAACAGAGACAGCACTGCACGGCGGCAAGAGACAGGTAACGTTCCCTTCCTGTAACAGGCAGTCACAACGTCATAGAAGTCTGATCCAACAATATTCCAAAAATGCTTAAAAAATTCTGAAGAAAGGCCATCAAGTCCAGGCGCGCATCCCAGAGCCATCTGATTTACAGCCACAGTCAACTCATCCAAAGTCAGGGCACAGTCCAAAGCGGCCCTGTCGTCCGTGCCGAGCACCGGAAGGGCCTCGAAGAGCTGAGTTTGAGATTCTTTGCAACACGTTCCCGCAGAAAACAGGGCCCCGTAGTAATCTACTGTATGGCGCCGCATCTCGGATGGGTTCGTAGTCAGGCGACCATCTGGGAGTTTCAAGCAAGCCATCAACTTCTTTTTCGCAGTAGACTTCTCCAAATTGAAGAAGAAGGATGTTGGTGCATCCATGTCCTGCAGGTGAGTGAAGCGCGACCTCACTAGCGCCCCCTCCACTCTGCCCTGCATGAATGTGCGCAGGGCCGATCTCTTCTCCTGCAGCAAAGGACCAGCGGTAGAATCCCGACCCGTAACCAACCTGGCCTCCAGCCCTCTTGACAGCATCCTCAAGTTCACTAACCTTGGCGTTGATGATGGCAGTTGAGTTCGCAGTGTACCGTTGACAAAAAAGGCGAATTTGCACTTTGCCAACGTCCCACCACTGTTCGAGGGAACCAAAACGAGCCTTTGTGGTCCTCCATTGTTCCCAGAAGCACAAAAAAATACTGACAAAAGGCGATGTCCTGAAGGAGCTTGTTATTGAAGTGCCAATATGATTTTGCCAGTTTCCCTGGTGAGTTCAGTAACACCGCAGTGGCCAGGTGATGATCCGTGAAGCCGACGGGACTCGTGTTACTGTGAAGGAGGCCGGGGCTACAGGTTCTAGAAACATATATCCTGTCTAATCTAGCAGCACTGACAACACCGTCAATGACCCTGACCCAGGTATACTGTCTCGCATTTGCATTTTTAGACCTCCACGTGTCCACTAAGTCAAACTGCACAGTGAAATTTTCCAAGATTCTAGAAGACTGCAGATGAGGTTCTGCATTAGTGCGATCTACAGTGAAGTCCAAGGTACAGTTGAAATCACCAGCAACAACAAGTTGTTCTTGGTGATAGCGCTGCAATTCAGTAGTCAGTATATTGAAAAAAGCAACCCTTTCAGCGCCGTGGTTTGGCGCGTAAACATTAACCAGGCAAAACACGGAATCCCCTATTTGGGCCCTAACAAGAAGCAGCCTGCCCCTCACTATCTCCACCACCGATAAAATTTGTGCATTCGGTGATTCCCCAAACAAAATGGCCACTCCTGTGCTCAGATTGGTGCCATGACTGAGTGAAAAAGGGCCTTTCCACCACAAGCCCCAGTCGACTTCATCTGCCGAAGTGGTATGAGTTTCCTGCAAAAACAAAATGTTGAGACCTTTCCGTCTGAACAGGTCACTAATGAATCCCCTCTTATGAGTACCCCTCCCACCATTGATGTTTAAGGTCTCTAATTGTATTTTCTGCATTATGGCGATAGATGTGAGGAGCACCGTGCTTTGCCATGGAAATTATACCATCTTTGCGCGCTTGGCCTTTTGTCCCCCTGCTGATTTACGCAGGGCTGCGAGGTGCTTCTTCAGGCGGAAGTGTTTTCTTTCATCCAGGAGGTCAACACCAACCAGCTTCCTCAGTACATTAACAGACGGAATGAATTTGTCAGTGTCACTGAAGTAATCAGCGACGTCCACGGCCCTATTATTATAGGTTCCATCCAGGAAAGCATTTATTCCGTCTAGTGAATACAAATGCGCAGTGGCATTGCCAGGTGCCCCAATAGACTCATTTTTCGCAGACACAGCGTCAGTTTCACACTCCATTCCGTCGTCAGCACAACTCTGCTGACTGTTAGATTCAGTTGGCACGTCAGCTGGTGCAGCTGATCCTTCATCAGCCACGTGTTCCGGGGCGGCGCCTATATCAGCCGACCGGCGTTTTTCCGCCTGCTGCTCTGAAGTGGCAGCAGGCTGCGGAAGCACAGCTGCTGATGTCACACAGCGCGATGCTGAGTCAATGTCATTGACTGCTTGGGCGCCATCACCAGTCACGCCCCCAGCTGCAGGCCGCGCTGTGGGCGCCACAGGCCGACTGTCCACAGCCACAGCGGCAGGCTCCGGAGCAGGAGCGGCGGAAGGCCCCGCAACACCGTCCGCAGCAGCGGCGGGTGCGGAGGCTTCGCTGGCAGGCCATGTGGCCCCGCCGGGCTCCGCCGCGGCGGAAGCCCCCGTAACGCCGTCCGCAGCAGCGAGAGAGAGAGAGAGAGAGAGATTTTGATTTTTAAAAGATCTTTAATAAACACACTTGTCCATCATTCAGTACAATTTCTATGCCATGCTATATTACAAAGAAAATTATTCCCCCAAAAAACGCCTGAACAAAACCTGCCCATCACGAACAGAGGATATCCTCCAGGGACCAGAGGGTCCTAAAACCTTCCACATCCCCATTCCCCTAAAAAAAACTGAAAGTCCAGCCTGATTCTGGCTTTAAGTAGCCTCACAAATAAAATTTTGACATCAACATCATTCTCAACATTCTCAAGTTTTCTTCTCCGGCTTACATAGATAGCCAACTTTGCCTGCCCTAAAACCAAGTTCAGTAGTTGACACTTCTGCTTAAAACGATGATTGTACATAAAACCACAAATGAAAACCTGCTTAGAGAAAACTTCCTTAAAAATGTGAAAAAGTTCTGTGAGAAGTTCAAAGAGACCACTCAGACGCTGACATTCAGTAAAACAATGAAAAACTGTCTCCCTAGAGGAACAAAAAACACACTGATCACTGACACTGCTGTTAATCACAGAAACAAAAGCATTGACAGCTATAATGCCATGCAGGACCCTCCACTGTAAGTCTCCATGCCTCTTAGGGAGAAGGGCTTTATAAAGAGCCCTCCAGGCAGGCCAATGCCCTTTTTCTAGTCTAAAATAGGCTCTCCATGGAGTCTCCACACAGGTGTTCAATCTGTCCTTGTTGAGTGCCATCACCACCAGTCTGTAGAGTGCCTTACCACTGGCTCCTCCAAAGTCCACACCAGTGGGAGCACAGAATGCCAGTAAGGAGCAAGGAGAGACGTCAAAGTCCATATAAAGCGTGAGAGAGGGAAAAGGGTCCGTGCTTTCTGGCTACAGCGTGCCATTGCTAAAGTCCATGAGTAGGGAGCGCTCAAGTCCATGAAGCTCCTGTTTCCAGTGTGCAAGAAGACCATCGATGAAATGATTTGATCTAACACCAAGATGAGCTGCTAAAGCTGAGGCGTTGTTGAGGCCAGGAACAGCCAGTTCCACCACTTGCTTCAGAGTGAGAACATTCCTGGAACACAGCCTATCAAGGAAGGTCCTTCCAACTCCCTGCAGGACACCAAGGCAACCACCAAAAACCAACGGCTCCCTCAGCAACCAGTGGAGGGAATCGCATGGCCCTCTTTGTTTTTTTAAAAAGAGTCCATACTGAAGAAAGACTGCTGTAAAAACTGGGCAAAGACAGTGCACTAGAGTTCTTAAAATCCATTAAAAACACAGGGAGGTCTAGCCCAAGCCCAAGGACTCTCTGTAAAATAACACAGGCCATAGGCCTCCATACCAGGTCCTGGGGGCCCATCAGCAGTCTCTGTATGAAAGCCAGTCTAAAGGCAGCACCTCTTCTAGCTAAATGAACCACTCCTTGCCCCCCTTCCTCTTTGGGAAGAAATAACAGGGCTTGAGGGACCCAGTGGAGTCCACCCCCCCCAAAAAAGTCCACTATAGCAGACTGAATTTTTGACAACAAACCAGCAGAGGGGTCCATGCACATGAGGCGGTGCCACAGGGATGAGGAAAAAAGATTATTTAAAATGAGCACTCTTACTCTAAAATATATTTTTGGCATTAGCCACTTCCACTTATTTAGTCTCCCGTTGATTTTCTCTATGTCCCCATCCCAATTTTTTTGCTCAAACTGTTGATTTCCAATAAAGACACCAAGATACTTAAACCCTCCTTTTTTCCAAATCAGCCCACCAGGCAGCGTAAGCTGATTTTCTAGTTTCTCCCCCACCATCAGAGCCTCGCTTTTTCCCCAGTTTATTTTTGCAGAGGAAAGTTGGCCAAAAAGATTAACACTCCTAACCAAAACGTCAATGTCACTCTGCTTGTTTAGCAGAATGACTACAATCATCTGCATAGGCTGACAGCTTGAATGTAGTGTCACAGCCAGGAAAAGTAACTCCTGATAGGTTCCTTCTCAAGTAGTGAAGCAAAGGCTCTATGGCGAGGGAGTACAGCATCCCTGAGAGAGGGCAGCCATGCCGAACCCCCCTCTGGACTTTTAAAGGGGCAGACAGGCCCCCATTTATCTTCAGCACACTCTCAATGTCACTGTACAAGGCCCGTATCCTGGCTATGGAACCTGGGCTGAACCCAAAAGCTGCTAAAACTGTCCATAACTATTGGTGTTCAACCCGGTCAAACGCCTTTTCCTGGTCAATTGAAATCAAACCAGTTTCCACCGCCAATGAACCAGAGACCTCCAAAACATCCCGAATTAAAGTGACGTTGACACTAATCAGCCTGCCAGGCACACAGTAAGTCTGGTCTACATGAATGAGCTCGCTCATCACCTTTCTCAGTCTTCGGGCCAAAGCTTTTGAAAGAATCTTATAGTCCGTGCAGAGCAGAGATACTGGCCTCCAGTTCTTTAGTCTCTGTAGGTCCCCTTTTTTCGGCAACAGTGTGATGATGGCCCTCCTGCAGGTCGTGGGTAGGGTCCCCCTTTTCAAGCTATCTTGGAGAACCTCCAGCAGGTCTGGACCAAGCAGGGGCCAGAATTCCTTAAAAAAGTCCACAGAGAGACCATCTATGCCTGGTGATTTTCCATTCTGGAGGCTCATTAGAGCCGTATGCAGCTCAGACAGAGACAGTGGAGTATCCAAGCTGGCAACAAGGTCCTCTGAGAGCACTGGAAGACCATCAAGGAAAACCTGGCCCAGTGACGTGTCCTCCCTCCACTCTGCTCTAAACAATTCACTGTAGAAACTAGCAGCATATTTCCTGATCTCTGCTGCTGTGGAGATTGTTCTCCCGTCATCATCCAACAAAGAGTGAATGAGTTTTCTCTGTCCATTTTTCCCCTCCAGTCCAAAAAAGTACTGGGAGGGCGAGTCCATCAGAGCTACATCCATGTAGCGCGAGCGGACCAGAGCATCTTGTGCGATGACCCCTAGCAGGCTAGCCAAGGCTGACCTTTTTGATTTAAGAGCCTCTAAGTGCTCTTGTTTTCCTGTAGAACTGAGCAACAACTCTAGGCTCTACCACCTCAGTCTCCAGAACTTTCAAGGATTGGGTCAAGCTACGAGTGACATTTCGAGTGTACTGTTGGCAGAGTTGTTTTATCTGGGCCTTACCAAAATCCCACCACATTTGGAGAGAACTAAAAGAGGGTTTTTGTTCCCTGTGTGACTTCCATACATCATGAAAAACTCCTTTAAAAAACACATCATTTAAAAGTGTATTATTAAAATGCCAAAAAGCACTCTTAACACTTTACATTTTCAATAAACACTAAACAAAACAGCAGGCAGTGATCAGTGAAACCAACAGGACAGATACAACTGTTTTTAAAAACACTCATTTGATGTTTAAAACCATAGAAACGGTCTAACCTAGCCATAGATAAAAGGTTATCTTTAGCATGGCTCCAGGTGTACTGCCCCTGATCCCCATGATGTGATCTCCACACATCGGCCATTTCGTGCGTCTTCACCAGTTCCCTCAGCCTATTGGCAGAAGCAGGGTGAGGCTCCTGATGGTTCCTGTCTAGTCTGTGGTTTAATGTACAGTTAAAATCACCCCCCAGAAATAAAAATCTATTTGGATTACAGGATCTAACCATATCCGATAGCACATCAAAGACCCTGATCCTCTCTGCTCTCTGTGTTGGCACATACACGTTTATAAAAACCAAGTTCACGTTTTCAAACTGTACCTTTAATAAGAGTACATGTCCTTTCACCACCTCTTCTACCTCATAAGAGACAGGCACACAATCCCTAGAGAAAAGTACAGCCCCCCCCCCCCACTGCTATTGGATTTGTGGCTAAAAAAAAAATGCAGCCATCCCACTCTTTTCTCCACTGGCTCTCAATGTCTACAGTGCTGTGAGTCTCCTGGAGCATCAGCACGTCAAGTTTCTTTAAATTAAAAAGTTTGTATGAAAAGGCCCTTTTTACATCATCCCTGGCCCCATTTATATTAAGAGTGCCAATTCTAAGGTGGGGCATTAAAAAGGATAAAAATAAGGTACAGTAAAAAAAACACACATAGCATAAAAGGGAAGAAACAAAGAGTCAACATGACTTAGTAATTTGTGATTTCAGTTTAAGAACCAGTTTCTTTAAACGATATATTTCCTGATCAGTGAAAGTATCATTCCCATCATTCAGTTTCATAAGCTTGCAAGCTGATGCCACAAATAACTCCAGATCTGGAAAGTAGTTTTCCACTTTCACAGCTCTGCTCCCCTTAGTCACCTGAAGAAATTTCCTAATCTTAGTAAAACAATAGGAACTTTGCTCCCACTGCGTCTGCATCAGTTCAGACTCAGCTCCACTTTCCTCAGAAGCGCTCTCGTCCAGTATTTCAAAATTCCCAACCCTACTAGATTTAGCAGAGCTCTGCAAGTTTTCAGCACTTTTTCTTTTTTGTGCAGCTTTAAAAGAATCCTCCTCAACAAAACTACATTCCTGCATTTCTTCATCAACTGCAATGTTTGCCATGCAGTGTTTACTCTGTGTGTCCGCCAAAGCCTCAATCCGCTCCTCCCCCGCCTGCAAAGTCTGTTCATTCACGTTCTTTTGTTTAACTGCACTCATTTCGCCCTCCACCCCTTTACTCTGGGTGACAGGCTCGTCACAATGATCAATGCTGCCGCCAGACAGAAATTTCTCACCATCACTGTTTGGAGGGGCAACTACCGTGCCCGCTGCGGCTGCCCCAGCAGAAATGGACGTGGCCGCGGCCGCTCCAGCTGAAACGGACGCTGCAGCGGCATCTGCCGCACCACATGTAACGCTACCCTCCGGACCACCAGAAACAGCGGCGTCACCTTTCTTACTGCCAGTGTTCTTTGTGTTCACCTTTTCAGGACATGATCTAATAAGATGGCCCTCCGCACCACACGCAAAACACTTCATGGTTTCAGATGTTGCAAAGACTAAGTAGCTAAAGCCCTCAATCCTGAAGTTAAAAGACACGTTCAGTTCAGAGCTGTCTTTTAACACCATGAAACACTGCCTCCTGTGACACACGACATGCTTCAGCAGGGGGGATTGACTACCCAGAGAGACCATTCTGATGGGGGAAACAACTTGGCCAAAACGGGACAACTCTCTTATCAGCTGATCATTTTTAATGAAAGGAGGAGTGTTAGAGATGGTGATCCTCCTAGACGGGTTCACCAGCGGTAAAACAGGAGTAAAAGTGTCATTTATGACAACTCCCCATTCCACCACCTGCTCAGCTTTTTCAGTGGAATCCAGAAAGATGACAATTGCACTGTTCATCCTCGATGCTGATTTTATGCTGTCATGCCCAACCACCAGTCCTACAGCGAGGCCGGCCTCCTCCACAGAACAGGAAACTGTCGGGAGGATTCTCACGCCATGCCGCCGGGTCAAGCGCTCAAACTCCACACCACCGTCAAACACTGGCATGATGCCGGCCAGGAAAAATGGGCAGCAGAAGCTACCGTTCCCCGACACACTCACACCAACACTCACACCCCAGCACACAAACACTCAAACCGCTATACAATAAACACACACACACCTCAACACACACGATAGAGAAAAGTTAGAAAAAACAAAGTTTAAAGTACTCACTCGACACCACTCCACACCCCTGCTCCCACAAGCGCACGAGAGAGAGAGAGAGAGAGAGAGAGACTTTGACTTTTAAAAAAAAGGCTTTATTGCACATTTCAAAATTGCAGAAAGACCAATATCAGTTGTCCAAGTGTGTCACATCTCAAAAGTGCAAACATAACTCATCCCCCTGACCCACTGAACACAAAACATTCCCTACAGCCCATCTATTGATGAACGCCTCCAGATTGTCTACCATTTGATAGTAAGAGAACTCTACCCGGAGTCTGACTGTCAACAAGACCTTGAAAGCGGACACAGGATCCACATTGCCAGCATTGCTTGCCCGATTTTTCCTCGTCAGCCAGATGGCAAGCTTAGCAGTCCCAGATAGGAAGTTCATCAAAGTGCGGGCAGCCTTCCTTGCCACTTTGTACTTCGGACCGTAAATGAACAGACCAAAAGAGAATCGTTCACCCAAAGCCCGAAACCACTCGCGCAAAATGTCAAAAAGTCCAGATAAACGAAAACAGTGGACAAACAAATGGTCGAGGGTCTCAACTTGGGAACAAAACAAACATTCCCCCCCCCCACAGTCGGATCAAGGTGTGCCCTGTATTTATTTGTGGCTATTGCCGCATGCACAATCCTCCACTGGAGATCTGCTGTGCGTTTCTCAATAGGTTGCTTGTACATGCACCGCCAGCTGCCTTTTGGGGAGACCCCTGGCCCCAAACAACCCGCCCACCTCGACTCCGTGACATCCTTCAGAGAGCGCAGATTCAGAACCTTCACACAGATGTGATAGACCGCCCTTGTCCCAACAAACTGGAACTTGCCCAGGCGAGGAATCCTGAAGGACAGTAGGTGATCCTCTCCTCCCTGCCACTCCCCCACATCTGGAGTTATGGAAATTGCAGGAAAGGTGGACGCAGTGTCGTCATCCCATTGATTGGAAAGAGTGCGGTTCGTCGCAAACGCTCGAAGCGGCTGCGGCAGGGCGGCGCACACGTCCTCCACCACCCTTTGCAGCAGTCTGACAGATGTAATTTTTGCACTCCGCCGCAGTGTCTCCATCGATGTGGTCGACATCCTCATAAGATGACCCAGCTTGGTACAGCGTGCCTCCCGCAAACCACTCCACAGACTGGCAGACTGCAACACCTCTGCTGCGATGAATCGATTGAAAAACAGTGGTTCTTCGAACAGCCACATGCCCGGCGCCTCGTCACCGAAGCGGGCCACGTTGAAGACTCGCCATGCATGCAAAACGGACGTGTAAAAAGCAGATAGTCCAGTAAGGTCCACCTCCCCAGGTGTCACGAGGAAGAGCTGCTTATCATAGCCCAAGCGACCAACTCTCCTCAAAAGCAGCTTAGCAGTGTCCATCCAGCAGGGTCCGCATCCGTAAAGGAGTCGTTGTGCAGTTCGAAGCCTGAAGCTGGCGATCTTGGAATGTATGTCCACCAGGCCCTGTCCCCCCTTGGCCACAGGCAGGCAGAGAACTGGCGCGCGGACCCAGTGGCGACCAGACCAAAAGAAGTCCACGATTGTCTTCTGAATCTCCTCCACGAGGCTCCATGGCGGTGTCAAAACCACCAGCCTATGCCAGAGAGCCGAGGCAACCAGATTATTCATGACCAGAACCCTGCCCCTATATGACAGCTGTGGTAGCAACCCTTTCCATTTAGAAATGCGAGCACACACCTTGTCCTTAACACCCTCCCAGTTCTTTCGTTCAAAAGCCTCCGTACCCAGAAAAATCCCCAACACTTTAAGACCGGCCGTCCCCCACTGAAGGCCGCCGGGCAGGCGAGGGATGGCTTGACGCGACCAGTGGCCCACCAATAGACCCTCACTCTTGGCCCAATTAACCCGTGCAGAAGATGCCCTTTCATAAACTGTCAAAGTGTCCACCAGACGCTGCACATCCCCGTTGGAGGTGATGAAAACGTTGACGTCATCCGCATAAGCAGACAAGACAATCGGGCGGCCACAGCTTGATGGTCCCGGCAGAACCAGACCACCCAGCCGAGTGCGCAACCTGCACAGCAAAGGCTCAATAGCCAAGCTGTACAGCTGACCTGAGAGTGGACACCCCTGGCGTATTCCCCGGTGTACAGGGATTGGCCGACTCAGTCCCGCCCCCACCTTCACCAAACACTCAGCTCCAGTGTATAGCAGATTGACCCACCTCAAAAACATATTTCCAAAACCAAATCCCCTCAGGGTAGAAAACAAATAGGAATGGTCAACCCTATCAAAGGCCTTTTCCTGGTCCAAAGACAATTCCAAACTGTAAGTCATGACATTTACTGAGCTGGAGAACGTCACGTATGAGGAAAACATTGTCCATAATGTTCCGGTAAGGAATACAATATGTTTGATCCCTATCCACAATCAAACCCAAGACAGTGTTCAGTCTGTTTGCCAGGGCCCTGGAAAGCACCTTGTAGTCCGTGCAAAGAAGAGCCACAGGCCTCCAGTTTTTCAGCAGGGCCAAGTCCCCCTGCTTTGGCAACAGAGACAGCACTGCACGGCGACATGAGACAGGTAACGTTCCTTCCCTGTAACAGGCCGTCAGAACGTTATAGAAGTCTGGTCCAACCACATTCCAAAAATGCTTAAAAAATTCTGAATAAAGGCAATCCAGTCCAGGCGCGCGTCCCAGCGCCAGCTGATTCACAGCCACAGTCAACTCCTCCAATGTCAGGGCAGAGTCCAGAGCGGCCCTGTCGTCCTGGCCGAGCACCGGAAGGGCCTCGAAGAGCTGATTTTGAGATTCTTTGCAACACGTTCCCGCAGAAAACAGGGCCCCGTAGTAATCCACTGCGTGGCGGCGCATCTCGGACGGGTCCGTAGTCAGGCGACCATCTGGGAGTGTCAAGCAAGCCATCAGCTTCTTTGTCGCAGTAGACTTTTCCAAATTGAAGAAGAAGGACGTTGGTGCATCCATGTCCTGCAGGCGAGTGAAGCGCGACCTCACTAGCGCCCCCTCCACTCTGCCCTGCAAGAATGTGTGCAGGGCCGATCTCTTCTCCTGCAGCAAAGGACCAGCGGTAGAATCCCGACCCGTAACCAAGCTGGCCTCCAGCCTCTTTACAGCGTCCTCCAGTTCACTGACCTTGGCGTTGATAACGGTAGTTGAGTACGCAGCGTACCGTTGACAAAAAAGGCGAATTTGCACTTTGCCAACGTCCCACCACTGTTCGAGGGAACCAAAACGAGCTTTCGTGGTCCTCCAGTGTTCCCAGAAGCACACAAAATACTGACAAAAGGCATTCTCCTGTAGGAGCTTGTTGTTGAAGTGCCAATATGACTTTGCCCGTTTCCCTGGTGAGTTCAGTAACACCGCAGTAGCCAGGTGATGATCCGTGAAACCGACGGGACTTATGTTACTGTGAAGGAGGCCGGGGCTACAGGTTCTAGAAACATATAGCCTGTCTAATCTAGCAGCACTGACAACCCCGTCAGTGACCCTGACCCAGGTATACCGTCTCGCATTGGCATTTTTCAACCTCCACGTGTCCACTAAGTCTAACTGCACAGTGAAATTTTCCAAGCATCTAGAAGACTGCAGATGAGGTTCTGCATTAGTGCGATCTACAGTGAAGTCCAAGGTACAGTTGAAATCACCAGCCACAACAAGTTGGTCTTGGTGATAGCGCTGCATTTCAGTAGTCATTGTATTGAAAAAGGCAACCCTTTCCGCGCCGTGGTTTGGCGCGTAAACATTAACCAGGCAAAGCACGGAATCCCCCACTTGCGCCCTAACTAGAAGCAGCCTGCCCCTCACTATCTCCACCACCGATAAAATTTGTGCATTTGCTGATTCCCCAAACAAAATGGCCACTCCCGCGCTTAGATTTGTGCCGTGACTGAGTGAAAATGGGCCTTTCCACCACAAGCCCCAGTCGACTTCATCTGCTGAAGTGGTATGAGTTTCCTGCAAAAACAAAATGTTGAGACCCTTCCGTTTGAACAGGTTACTAACGAATCCCCTTTTATGATTACCCCTGCCCCCATTTATGTTTAAGGTCCCTAATTGTATTTTCTGCATTATTGCGATATTTGTGAGGAGCACCGTGCTTTGCCATGGAAATCATTGCATCTTTGCGCGCTTGGCCTTTTGTCCCCCTGCTGATTTACGCAGGGCTGCGAGGTGCTTCTTCAGGCGGTAGCGTTTTCTTTCATCCAGGAGGTCAACACCAACCTCCTTCCTCAGTACATTAACAGACCGAATAAATTTGTCAGTGTCACTGAAGTAATCTGCAACGTTAACGGCCCCATTATTATAGGTCCCATCCAGGAAAGCATTTATTTCGTCTAGTAAATACAAATGCGCATTGGCATCGCCATTAGCCCCAATAGACTCATTTTTCGCAGACTCTGCGTCAGTTCCACACTCCATTCCCTCAGCAGCACAACTCTGCTGACTGTCAGATTCAGCTGGCACGTCAGCTGGTGCAGCTGATCCTTCATCAGTCACGCGCTGACTGTCAGATTCAGCTGGCACGTCAGCTGTTGCAGCTGATCCTTCATCAGTCACGTGGTCCGGGGCGGCGCCTATATCAGTCGACCGGCGTTTTTCCGCCTGCTGCTGTGAAGTCGCAGCAGGCTGCGGAAGCACAGCCGCTGATGTCACACAGCGCGATGCTGAGTCCACGTCATGGACCGCTCGTGCGCCATCGCCAGTCACGCCCCCAGCTGCAGGCCGTGCTGCGGGCACCACAGGCCGACTGTCCACAGGCACAGCGGCAGGCCCCGGAGCACGAGCGGCGGAAGGCCCCGCAACGCCGTCCGCAGCAGCGCCGCAAGCGGAAGGCGCACAGGCCGCCCCAGCCGCGGCCCCACCAGAGCCCCCCGCCGGGCGCCTGAGAGAGAGAGAGAGAGAGAGAGAGAGAGAGAGCGAGAGAGAGAGAGAGAGAGAGAGAGAGAGAGCGAGAGAGAGAGAGAGAGAGAGAGAGTTTTAGTTTTTAAAAAAATGCCTTTATTGCACAATTCAAGAAAATGTAAGAGCACCAATATCATTCCACCAAGTGTCTCACATTGGAAAAGTGCAAACATAAATCATCCCCCTCCCCCACACAACACAAAGTATTCCTTGCAGTCCACCCAGTCAGAGAGAGAGCGAGAGAGAGAGTTTGAGTTTTAAAAAATGGCTTTATTGTACAATTCAAAAATGTAAGAACACCAATATCATGCCACCAAGTGTGTCACATCTCAAAAGTGCAAACATAACTCATCCCCCTCTCCCACAGAACACAAAACATTCCCTACAGTCCATCTATTGGTAAATGCCTCCAAATTGTCCACCATTTGCTAGTAAGAGAACTTCACCTGGAGTCTGACTGTCAACAAGGCCTTGAAAGCAGACACAGGATCCACACTGCCAGCGTTGGTAGTCCGATTTTTCCTTGTCAGCCAGATGGCAAGTTTAGCAGTACCAGATAGGAAGTTCATCAAAGTGTGCGCAGACTTCTTTGCCACTTTATACTTTGGACTGTAAATGAACAAACCAAAACAGAAACATTCACCCAAAGCCTGAAACCACACTCGCAAAAGATCAAAAAGGCCAGATAAACGAAAACATTGAACAAACAAATGCTCCAGGGTCTCAACTTGGGAACAAAACAAACATCCCCCCCCCCACCACAGTTGGATCCAGGCGTGCTCTGTATTTATTCGTAGCTATTGCCCCATGAACAATCCTCCACTGGAGATCTGCCGTCCGTTTCTCAATAGGTAGCTTGTACATGCACCGCCAGCTGCCTTTCGGGTAGACCTCTGGCCCAAAAAACCCACCCACTTTGACTCTCTCACGTCCATTAGAGAGCACAGATTCAGAACTTTCACACAGATGTGATACACCGTCTTCGTCCCCACAAACTGGAACCTGCCCAGACGAGGATTTCTGAAGGCCAGCAAGTGATCCTCTCCCCCTTGCCACTCCCCAACAGCTGGACTTATGGAAATGGCAGGAAAGTTGGACACAGTGTCGTCATCCCATTGACTGGAAAGAGTCCGGTTTTTCGCAAACGCTCAAAGTGGTTGTGGCAGGGCGGCGCACACGTCCTCCACCACCCTCTGCAGCAGTCTGACAGATTTAATGTTGGCACTCCACCTCAGCGTTTCCATCGATGTGGTCGACATCTTCATAAGATGACCAAGCTTGGTACAGCGTGCCTCTCGTAAACAAGTCCGCAGACTGACCGACTGCAGCACCTGAGTGTCGATGAATTGATTGAAAAACAGTGGTTCCTCAAACAGCCACATGCCCGGTGTCTCGTCAGGGAAGCGGGCTACGGTGAAGACTCGCCATGCATGCAAGACGGATGTGTAAAAAGCAGAAAGTCCAGTAAGGTCCACCTCCCCAGATGTCACGAGGAAGAGCTGCTTATCATAGCCCAAGCGGCCAACTCTCCTCAGGAGCAGTTTTGCAGTGTCCATCCAGCAGGGGCCGCATCCGTAAAGGAGGCGTTGTGCAGTCTGAAGCCTAAAGCAGGCAATCTTGGAGTGTATGTCCACCAGGCCCTGTCCCCCCTCGGCAACAGGCAGGTAGAGAACAGCCACACAGACCCAATGCCGACCAGACCAAAAGAAATCCACGATGATCTTCTGAACCTCCTCCACGAGGCTCCTGGGCGGTGTCAAAGCAACAAGCCTATGCCAAAGAGCCGAAGCGACCAGATTATTGGCGACCAGAACCCTGCCCCTATATGACAGCTGTGGTAGCAACCATTTCCATTTAGAAAAGCGAGCACACACCTTGTCCTTAACACCCTCCCAGTTCTTGCGTTCAAATGCCTCCAAACCCAGAAAAACCCCCAACACTTTGAGACCGTCCGTCTCCCACTGAAGACCGCCGGGTAGCCGAGGAACGTCATGATGTGACCACTGGCCCACCAATAGACCCTCACTCTTGGCCCAATTCACCCGGGCAGAAGATGCCCTTTCATAAACAGACAAAGTGTCCACCAGACGCTGTACATCCCCGTGGGACGTGATGAAAACGCTGACGTCATCCGCGTAAGCAGACAAGATGATTGGGCGGCAACTGCTGGAGGGCCCCGGCTGAACCAGACCACCCAGTTGAGTGCGCAACCTGCACAGCAAAGGCTCAATAGCCAAGCTGTACAGTTGACCCGAGATTGGACAACCCTGCCTTATTCCCCAGTGTACAGGGATTGGCCGACTCAGCCCTGCCCCCATCTTTACCAAACACTCAGCTCCAGTATATAACAGATTGACCCACCTCAAAAACACATTGCCAAAACCGAACCCCTTCAGTGTGGAAAACAAATAGGAATGGTCAACCCTATCAAATGCCTTTTCTTGGTCCAAAGACATAATACCGAACTGTAAGTCATAACATTTACTGAGCTGGAGAACGTCACGTATGAGAAAAATATTGTCCATAATGGTTCGGTCAGGAATACAATATGTTTGATCCCTATCTATGATCAAACCCAAGACATTGTTCAGTCTATTTGCCAGGGCTTTCGAAAGCACCTTGTAGTCCGTGCAAAGAAGAGCCACAGGCCTCCAGTTTTTCAGCAGGGCCAAGTCCCCCTGCTTAGGCAGCAGACATAGCACTGCACGGCGGCAAGAGACAGGTAAGGTTCCCTTTCTGTAATAGGCAGTCAGAACGTCATAGAAGTCTGATCCAATAATATTCCAAAAATGCTTAAAGAAGTCAGAAGAAAGACCATCAAGTCCAGGTGCGCGTCCCAGAGCCATCTGATTAACAGCCACAGTTAACTCATCCAAAGTCAGGGCACAGTCCAGAGAGGCCCTGTCCTCCGGGCTGAGCCCCGGAAGACCTTCGAAGAGCTGGTTTTGAGATTCCATGCAACATGGTCCCACAGCAAACAGGGCCCCATAGTAATCCACTGCATGGCGCCACATCTCGGATGGATTTGTAGTCACTCGACCATCTGGGAGCATCAAGCAAGCCATCAACTTCTTTTTCGCAGCAGACTTTTCCAGATTAAAGAAGAAGGACGTTGGGGCATCCATGTCCTGCAGGCGAGTGAAGTGTGACCTCACAAGCGACCCCTTCACTCTTTCCTGCATGAATGTGCGCAGGGCCGATCTCTTCTCCTGCAGCAAAGAGAGACCTCTATAGCTTTGCCTCATTCCTGTTTATCAGTTTACCATAGCATATTTGTTCATAAGAATGCAAACAGAATATGTATAGAATCTGTGTAGAGCATAATGGGAGATTACCTACAGAATTATTGTTATGGCACTCTAACTTTCCATTAACCCTTTCACTCCCCCCTTTGACATGATTTTATCATGTCAACCATGCATGGTGTGAGAGACTCTAGCAATTAACAGATGATGAATAAGGCAGGTCCCTGCATTGTGTGTCAACCCAAGAGGCTTGCACCATTGGTTTTGCTACCCTTGCCTCCCCCCTTGTGGATACCCTAGCGCGGTGCAGCGATGTCTAGGAGATGAACTGTCACCAAGTCCTGTACCCCCACCAAGGTCTCCTCCTGATCATAGTTCTTTGTCCGGTGGAGTGGACCATGTGGGGGTCATAAGGCCGAACCGGGTCAATCCACGAATCCCACGAAACCATTGTCCACCAGTTGACCCTTGCCAGGGCTCACATCATTCAGCTGCCGTCATCACACGGTTGCGACAAGGGTTTGACCTTCCTCTGTGTCTGCTTCCTGTATCCGCAGCTGTGGACCACAGTCCAATCTTGTTGACACAGAAGTGAAACATCTGTGTGTCCCCGCTCTCAGAGGCACATCTCGTCCCATGAGGTCTTTAGGACAGTCTGGTGGGTGTACCAGAGGGTAGACAACAGCCAGTCCAGCCAGTGAACAGTTCAGTGATGCTATCCCAGGGATGCCACCCCCCTGTTGCTGGAAAGAGGTAGAGATGCTGGTGTTGGTAAGGCTCGAGTTCTTGGCTCCACCCCGGATGCTGGAGGTGTGGTGGATGCACTTGAGTACCAGTCCATTCTTCTTCTAGGGACTGAAGTTGTACAGTCACTCGTCTTATGACAATTTTCCACATCACAAGCACACATCGTGATGGTCTGGTGCCCTCCGGCATGCATCTTCCCTGTACCCTACACCCTTGCTCAAGTGCCGATACAAAGGGCTCAGCCAGGGCAGGACCAATAATGGCCTGAGGGGTTGCCATCACAATGTATGGAGCCTGTACCGTTTTATCCTTATTCACTACATCTGTAGTTATCTATGTGCTGTTGTAAGTTATCTCTGGGTAGCCTTGAGTGTGTGATTGTTGACTATATGAAATCTGCAAGCAGTGGTTGTGTTGTGATGAGTGTGTTGGGTAATGGGACCTACATGTTCAGCAGTGAGTGTGTTATGATGAATAAGCTGGATGATGAGACCTATGTGTTGTACTGTGAGTAGGTAGCAGACAAAATTGTTCAAAGTCAGGAGACATCCTTATCCATACTTGCTATATTCAGGCTTATAGAGCTTCTAACCTTCACAATTATCCTGACTACCTAACCGTAATTACCATGATGGGAATAAATAACGCAAGAACACTATAAGTCTCACACTCCTACATTCATGTGGTGAGCTATGTATGATTTATGTGTTACCGGTAGCACATTGTGTTTACAAAAAATCTGTGATCGCACACTGGTCCTCCTCGTCGTCATCCCTAGCCTTAGGGTCTTCAGTTCCTCCTTCCCTGGGCTCAGAGAGGGGAACCAATGGGACTACCTCCTCGTCATGATCCTCCATCCTGGGGTCTTCAGCTCTTCCTCTCGACCCAGCAGATGACTACCACTGTGGAGAATTGCATTTGTTAACATCTTCCCCCATAATCATTTGGAATTTGCTTCAAATTTCCTCATCCCCTTGTTTACTAATGTTAGGATTGGTCATGTAGGAGATTTCTGGGCGTCAGTGTCTACAGCCCTCTGGGTTGTGGTCACCCAGCTAAGAGACAATGTGTATGGTTTTAATTTGGGAGAATATTCTATGTTAAGGTCAGGTATTGGTTTTCCATGGATGCCTATATTCCCCAGCAGAGGTGACAAAATGTTCAACGTTTTCCAATCCATGTGTTTGGGTCTAACCAGCGGGATATGTGGAACCCCCCATAGATTGAAATGTCTCTTATCCTCTTCAGTTAGGACAATGGATGCTTCCATACATTTCCTTGTTTAACAGTCCAATTTTATGACCAATCTGGAGGATGGATTTGCAGATAATGGTTGTTAATAATTTGGATCAGATCTGTTCAATTACCTATAGTACATGGGGTACAATGCTACTTTTATAGATGTTGATAGGTGTTCTGCTGGTAGCTTGCCATTTGCAGAATTTGATCGTTACTTTTCTGATCTTGAAAAGTCCTGTATGTCATTACCCGGAGTTCCTTCTTCACATGCAATAATTTAATTTTTGCTAATTTTCTGCATACATGTAGAAGTGAGTCCACTTATCTGTTCTAGTCTTTAAGTATGCATTCCAGTTTTCCGTGGTGGGTGTGGGCGCCTCCCTCCTGCCAGCAGCGGCCACTGTGGGGCGTGCTCCCTCCTCCTTGCCGTCCTCCCTCTCCTCCTTTTGGCCTCCTTTTATAAGAGAAACAGATTCATGCGGAGCCTCAGGCTCCCTGTATGTCAGCCATTCCATAAATAAGTGCGTGTTTTTCCTTCAAATTTTATTTTCCCTTCTTATTTAGATTTCCAGCCTTGAGTCAAGAGAGGAACTGCTTCAAAGCCTTTATTTAATTTTTGCTAATTAACCTCTTGCACTCCGGTGTACCGCGGGCGGTCACATCTCTGCATCTTAGTGCGCACTGGAAAAAAAAAGCTGCATTTCCGTTCTCCCACTACAGACACAGCCACGAACAGAAAGCCAAAGGAGTGCTTTGATTGGTTTAGATGTGATTGACCTCTCATTTGACTAATAAAAGCCTTGAATTGGGTTTCTGAAACCTTGAAGAACCAATGACTGAAAACCAAGCAAGAAGGACCCGCCTACCTATGGCTGCGAATACAGCAAGCCAATTGAAGCACAGAAGTTCAAAAGCGTGCATCCCTTGCAAAATCTATTTTGTGTAAGCCGCTGGGTGACACACATGCGTTTGCCAGTCTTTTTCTTTCTTACTACTGTTCTTATTTGTTTTGAAAAATTGTTCACCAAAACCGCAATAATGGAATTATGGTTTGACCGGGTCACGTGACCAGAACCACGAGTCCGTAACAAGCGGACCAGCGTCATGTTCGTCTGACAATGAGGAAGAGAAGTTCGCCAGCGACGCTGCTGTTGTGGACAGGTAAGTGTTATAAGCTAAATTATTCTTTATCCCTGAAAATTGTAATCAAAATGACTTTTAAATTACAACTGTGCTTCATCGCAACATGAAGACCGCGGCACATGGGTCCAGTCCGTGCGCCGCGTCCGGACCGTGAACGCCCCCCCCCCCCCCCCCGCTACTCTTCTGTAGCGGATTGCAGATATTATTGCAGATATTTTAGTACAACTGTGCGTAGTAGACCGTGGCATGCGCCGCGGTCCGTCATGTGGCGATGGACGATGTCCGTCCTCTGTAGCAGGGGTGGGGTGGGGGGAGTTGTTATCCTCTACATTACAGATATTTTAGTATAATTTTTAGTGCACTGTAGGTTATTTTTTCTTGTAAAAAAAAGCCACACATTTTTTACGTGGCATGCTTCTTTGTGTGTGGGGGCTTGTTTGTTCATTCATTCATGAATGAATGAATAAACAACCCCCCCCCCCCCCACACACACACACAGCCCTGAGTGTCACCTTTCATTAGAGCCCAAGATGAAGCTTCTATATTGAATCATTCAAAAGTTACAGACGTTTTTCCAAACTGTGCCATTTGGCACAATTTGTCACAGTTCAAAAACGCCTGGGAACAACCTAAGAAAAAAGTTGTGTAATATATTCTGACATTCGGCCCAGGGAACACGCACCCAGGCTCAGGCAGATTTGAAAGCTTTATTATTGATCAATGTGACGTGTATGGATGCGTGTGTGAGAGATAATAATGTGTTGTGGGTGAAGGATGCAGGTCAGGACAGAGCAGCACGCCATGCAGCCAGGCAACCCTATGAGTGAGAGGAGAACAGGGGTTAGCCGGGCAAACCACACAGGAGAGTGACAAGGTTATGTGCTTACTTGTAGTAACTGCGGTGGTTGGCGTTGGCAAGGTCCCGAGCCTGGAAGACAGCGTCCTGCTGTGCGTCCGAGGAGAAGCGGTGAGGCAGAGGAGCGGCGAGGAAGAGAGTGTCCGCCGCCGGGAGATCCACCTGTGCACAGGGGAAGGCTGACAGGAAAAGGTAAGACAATAATGGACAGCTTACGTGCCGTGATGAGGAGTCAGAAGGCCTGGAGGGAAGGAAGCTGTTGAGGTTTTGAGTACGCAGGGAGACAGACGGCTCCAGGCTGCAGCTCAGGGCAAGGTGGAATAAATAGCTGCGCACTAACGAGATGCAGGTGTGCGCGCAGCTGAGGTGGATGCCCGTGAGCGGCGGGTGATGACATATTCATTTTTTGTGGTATTGTTACAAAATTTTGACCTCAGCTGGATAACACTTGGTTCTACATTTCTGTTGCATTTTCCAGCCCAGATCTGACAGCTGTGTGTTATTTGCAAACATTTGTATCCAAAAAAAACACCCAGGCGAAATTTATTTTCTTCAAGTTCAGTATGTTTAGATGACTGTTACTCAGTGGCAGGAGCACTTAGAGAGATTATGACTGTTTTGCCAAAAAATTCAAAGTGTTTTCTTTTAAATGAGACCAACCCCATGAAGATGCTGCAAAGGGTTGAAGAACAGCTTTTGATTTACTTTGGGTACGTTATTTTTTGGCGTTTTTAGGGAAATTGACCAGAGTGCAAGAGGTTAATACAAGATGGAATAATAAGATTAACTCTCCACCAAGAGTTCTGTTCAGTGACATCCTATGCATACCCTCTATTGGGGAGGAACATAACTGGGGTGTTAGATTGACTTTAAATGACTGCGTATATAGTAAGGCTATAATCGTTGCTGTGAATGTTTGTTCATTACTGAATGTTAATATTCACAGCTAAAAGAAATGCATTGTAAGAATGGACACCTAATGCCTCATTGCTGCTTTAAGTACTTAGAAACATTTAAGATGGCTGCCTGCATTTGTGCCTTCTTCCTGACACTCTTAAGCAAAATTTAATTTATTTATTTATTGTTGGTTTTCTGTTTGGTTTTTAAAGCTACAGCTGCAAAATCTTACATGGATCTTTATTTTTCTTTGTAACACATACTCTGCCTTCATTTCTTTTTCCATTTCCATCTCAACATCAAAAATATTTTCTACACTTGCTAAATCCACTGTTCTCTCTTTACCGACATACTTTTTCCATCAGAAACACTCACTCGATTTTTACCATCCACTATCCAGCCGTGTACAAGACTTCACCTTTCCCTGGACTAGCTGATGAAGCTGCACATCTCACATCTATAATCTCTTTCAGTATTAAAACTTCCTTTCATTCATCTGGTCTCAGTTCTCCTCAGCCTTCATCAACATTCTGTTACCACCTGCTTGTCTTCTTCATGATTCACTGTCCCATCGTTCATACTACTGACCTTTCAATTTGCTTTGGTATTAAATAATACCTCTGGGTTTGAACATCTGCCTTTCGAGGAATGTATAAAAAGAAGACGTCTGCTGATTACTCTGAAAACTAAAGTATAACAGGGTCATCTGTATCTTGGTGTGGTGGAGTTTTCTGTCTTTTTCTTCTGAACCGATAATCTCCAGACGAGCTAACACCATGCCTACAAAACTATAACCTTTGGATAAGGCCGGTGCGCACACAGCCATATGTATGTATATGCTTCATTCTTTTGAGTCTACTCGGCAGAGTGTTAGCTGCTTTTACCTCAAATTGTCTTCTTGTTTCTCTAGTCTACTCTAGTCATGTTTGTTTTAATTCATCTTCTTTTATAATGATTTTTACTCATCTCTGGATGGTCAAAAACCCTCACCCTTGTTACGCTGCCATCCCCATACAAAGTGTAAGGAAATGTGTAAAAAATGTGACTTTCATGTGAACTTACAGCTTTTCTCTAAATTGTTATTTTTCTCCTAACAGATTTTGGATTTTTTCCTCGTAAATTTGCAAGTTTTTTTCAGAAATTTGCGACTCTTTCCAAAATATTTTTTGTAAATTTGCAACTTTTCCTCAAATGTGCAATTTTCTCTGAAACTTGCACAGTTTTACCTTTGTAGCTTTTTGCATAAATTTTCAACCATTGTCTTAAGTTGTGGTTGTAAATCAGCATTTTTATCATATTTTGCACCTCCATCTTACAAACTTGTACCCGATCTACCCTTACACGTTCATACCCCATGTCGAGTTAAAAAAAATGCCTACTGCAAATCTCTTACTTTAACAATGTGATTAGATTTCAACAAATTTGTAAAGCATAAGCAATACTTTTCTCTAGCTTTTCTTGAGCTCTTGGCTGCACTGGCCTCACGTTTGGTTAATTGGTTGTTCCAAATTGTCCCCAGACCTCTTTCTCCTATAGGCCCTTAGAATAGAGAGCTAGTGGTGGTCTTTGAGACTAGAAAATGTGCTAATAAGTTTAGTTCATATCCATAAAGCTTTGGGAAATGTGCAAAAAATACAGATAGGAGGGTCTGGGAATCTCCATATATGTATTGACCCTTGAGTATAAAGGAGCCCTAAACCTACATCCTTTCTCTTGGCCAACAGGTGGCTAGTTTTCTTGTCGCAAAAGGTCAGACTGCCTGATATTCTGTGGAAAAATGACCTTTCAAGCCTCAAGAATTTTCCGGATTTTGGTCTTAATTGCAAGCCTTCTTTTTATTAGATGTTTCTTAGGCGGAACATGGGTGGACAATATAAGCTGCAGCTTCAGCCATCACCCTTTTTCAGATAACTTATGTTGAACTGTACAATCAGGGGAGTTTAATGTTTAGTTTGACCTTGTTGGATTTTTCCTTGATATATTGTTCTGTTCGTTTCTTTTAATCTAATCTGTCCAAAAAATAAAGATTCATTCATATTTATATGCTCTTTCTGTAGCTACTCAAAAGTTTGCATACATGGTAGCATTTTAGATGAGAAAGCACACCGACCTCTCAGCTATAAGGTTGAGAACATTGTTATCAATTATCTTAGTTTTACTGTTAGAATCACTCCCTGTTTGTTAAAGAGAATGACAGCTCACAAAATGCCCAATTTCAGACTTCAAGACAGTAAACCTTAATGACTTAGTAACTTTTCTATCCGTTCCTGTCCCACTCTCCCCCTTTGAAACAGAACGGCATTAATATCAAAACCATTCTTTTTCAACATCCTGTAGGGGAGGATACACATTGTGTTGCTAACTGGGGGACCCCCTGGGTGCCCTTGCATAGGAAGTATTAGTCCCATGGGGGCCTCTGACTCTATTATTAAAACTCTGACCTCATGGGCCCTGCAGCCGATACTGATAGGGCAAATTAGGTGGGGCATGGGTATGGCTTTTTTGAAGATTGGTCATGTATTGGGTTTGCTCATTATGTGGTCTTGGCAGGTCTCTGATATGGAAAGCAACAATACCTTACTTACATGTGCTCAACTGTTCCTCTTTGACCATTCTTTCAATGTCCCTTTGTACTGTTGTTGCCGAGGGAGGATGGGGGTCTAGGCAATGGTGTGGAGGGGGAGGGTGGATGCAGCCAATTCCAGGGGGCCTCACTAGCTGCTGGGGGAGGGGTTCCACAGCCACCATCTTCTCAGACCACAATCATCTCAGATTTAACCCCTTGCACTCTGGTCAATTTCCCTAAAAACACCAAAAAATAATGTACCCAAAGTAAATCAAAGCTGTTCTTCAACCCTTTGCAGCATCTTCATGGGGTTGGTCTCATTTAAAAGAAAACACTTTGAATTTTTTGGCAAAACAGTCATAATCTCTCTAAGTGCTCCTGCCACTGAGTAACAGCCATCTAAACATACTGAACTTGAAGAAAATAAATTTCGCCTGGGTGTTTTTTTTTGGATACAAATGCTTGCAAATAACACAGCTGTCAGATACGGGCTGGAAAATGCAACAGAAATGTAGAACCAAGTGTTATCCAGCTGAGGTCAAAATTTTGTAACAATACCACAAAAATTGACACAGCTTTTTTCTTAGGTTGTTCCCAGGCGTTTTTGAACTGTGCCAAATTGTGCCAAATGGCACAGTTTGGAAAAACGTCTGTAACTTTTGAGTGATTCAATATAGAAGCTTCATCTTGGGCTCTAATGAAAGGTGACACTCAGGGTTGTGTGTGTGTGTGTGTGGGGGGGTGTTTATTCATTCATTCATGAATGAATGAACAAACAAGCCCCCACACACAAAGAAGCATGCCACGTAAAAAATGTGTGGCTTTTTTTTTTTTTTTTACAAGAAAAAATAACCTACAGTGCACTAAAAATTATACTAAAATATCTGTAATGTAGAAAATAACTCCCACCCACCCCCGCTACAGAGGACGGACATCGCCCATCACTACATGATGGAAAGTGGGGACGGTGCGCCGCGGTCTACTACGCACAGTTGTACTAAAATATCTGCAATAATATCTGCAATCCGCTACAGAAGAGTAGTGGGGGGGGGGCGTTCATGGTCCGGACGCGGCGCACAAACCGTGTCCAGTCCATGTGCCGTGGTACACGGTCCGTGCGCCGCGGTCTACTACGCACAGTTGTACTAAAATATCTGCAATAATATCTGCAATCCGCTACAGAAGAGTAGCGGGGGGGGGCGTTCACGGTCCGGACGCGGCGCACGAACCATGTCCAGTCCGTGCGCCGCTGTACACGGTCCGTGCGCCGCGGTCTACTACGCACAGTTGTACTAAAATATCTGCAATAATATCTGCAATCTGCTACAGAAGAGTAGCCGGGGGGGGCGGGCGTTCACGGTCCGTGCGCCGCGGTACACAGTCCGTGCGCTGTGGTCTACTACGCACAGTTGTAATTTACCGATTGGTCAAAAGTCATTTTGATTACAATTTTCAGGGATAAAGAATAATTTGGCTTATAACACTTACCTGTCCACAACAGCAGTGGCGCTGGCGAACTTCTCTTCCTCATTGTCAGACGAACATGATGCTGGTCCGCTTGTTACGGACTCGTGGTTCTGGTAACGCGACCCGGTCAAACCATAATTCCATTATTGCGGTTTTGTGCTTCCATGATTGCGGTTTTGGCGAACGATTTTTCAAAACAAATAAGAACAGTAGTAAGAAAAAAAGACTGGTGAATGCGTGTGTGTCACCCAGTGGCTTACACAGAACAGATTTTGCAAGGGAGGCACGCTTTCGAACTACTGTGCTTCAATTGGCTCGCTGTATTCGTAGTCGTTGGTAGGCGGGTCCTTCTTGCTAGGTTTTCAGTCATTGGTTCTTCAAGGTTTCAGAAACCCAATTCAAGGCTCTTATTAGTCAAATGAGAGGTCAATCACATCTAAACCAATCAAAGCACTCCTTTGGCTTTTTGTTCGCGGCTGTGTCTGTAGTGGAAGAACGGAAATGCAGGTTTTTTTTTTTTTCCTCAGTGCGCACTAGGACGCAGAGACGTGCCCACCCGCGGTACACCGGAGTGCAAGAGGTTAATGGAGAGAAACAGACAGGCTATTAAACAGCGTGTTTTTGTGCTTTTCTGTTCTATCGTGTTTATTGATTATTTTGCATTTGTTCTCACCGTTGCAGCATAAGTCTCTTATTCTTACGTTTTTTCTTTCCTTCCTCCATTCATTTCTCCATATTTTGTCTTGTGTCCTGCACAAAACTTTAACATTTCAGTTTTCAATTTTCTCATAAACAAATTTCCCTTTCCATTTTCTGCCCACTCTGACTTCCACAAGGTTCATTTCCACAACAAAAACTCATATTTATTTATTTTTATTCATTCATTTTTATTTTATTTTATTTATTCATTTATTTTTGTATTTGTAATTTAATTCATTTATATATTTACTTATCTGTTCCAATCTGCAATTTTCCATTTTTCATTTAAATTATCTTATCTTTATACGTACTGTATATTGTCCACCTAGGATTTCCAACTGTTTTATTGAGGAATAAATCTTTCTATTCTCCAGTTTTATTGTATAAGTAGGTGTAACAGTATATGAATTAATAATTATGATCAGGTATAAAACTATTTAATTTATATTAATGTATTGGAACCGGAGATGAATTCTCGGTTCATATACACCGGAAAAGTTAATAACACTCATGGGGCACCAGCTTCTATCTCTAAGAAGCAATATAATCTTTAATTTCACTTTATACCTGTTTAATCACTCAATAATTTAATTAATAACCAGTCTCAAAATTTTAGTGAATTTGATACTGGGGACTTGAACCAGACTCAGAATGAAATAAATTCTCAACAACTTCTTTCATTTCCACATATTTATTAAACAAAATGAGGCTTAACAGACATTGCAGTGATTTCATTTAACCATAAAATTACTCTTGTAAATGATAGATTAACAATGTCAATATTTGTGGAACCAGGGTTAAACTGTGAAATCAATTTAGATCAGTTTGAGTTAACAGATTATGGAAAACATAACGCAAATTTATGGAGAAAGTTTTACTAATTATATGAAAAGTTCTGGATTACTCTTAAGAAAATGAAAACGGGATTTTAATGAAAGGAGGAGTTATATTAATGGAGCCTTAATTTGCATCTGATTAGATATCAAATTATTATCGAACCTCAGACGTTTAATTCAGCAGATGGATAAAGAAAGTGCAGCTCACGTGCTTTCTTGTTGAAGATTTGAAGTTGTGTTCTTTCGTCATCCTCGTGAAGCTTTCGATGTGTTGATCAGTGTCAAAACCCAGAATATTTGTCTAGCAAATATTCGGTTGTCACAAGATGAAATTTTGATGTGTTGATCATTTGGGCTGTGATCTGGCCCAGGGCGTTTAATCTTCGTGGCGAGCTGCATCTCCTTTCCTCTCGGTTGGCAAGCGGCTTCTCGGAGGCCTTAGATAAAAATTAAATATATCTAATCTGATCTCAAATTAAAAGAGTTTCGGACTTTAGATAAAAGGGCTTCTGGTGTGGGATTGGTCAATTATTATTTTTATTTAGCGAATGCAAAGTCCTTAAGCCAAGCAGTTGCCTCCTGGTTTGCTGTATGGAGGGTGTGTAATCCTCCTTCCAGTCTTTGGAGCGGGCAAGCCTCTATGATGTGTTCCATAGTTTGCTCCTCTCCACATGCGCACAGTGGGCTAGGGCTACTGCCCCATCTGTGAAGGCTGGCCAAGCAGGGGCCATGTCCAGTCCTGAAGCGATTGAGTGTAGACCACTGTCTCCTTGGGAGGTTGGTGCCCGGGACCTGTTGGTTGGGGTTTATTACCAGCTGTTTGTTTGGGACCTCCTTGGTTTCCCATTCCTCTTGCCAAGCTGTCTGGATGGTAAAGTCAGCTGGGGGAGGGTTTTTCCAAATCGGCCGTCTGGATGAAAGTCGGGCAGTGGGTGGGGTGTAGATATCTGCATGGATTGGTAAGTGAGGAAAATCTTTAACTTTTTGGAGCATCCTTTGAGTTAATGCTGCTCGCCGGATGTGTGGAGGGGCTATGTTTGACAGTACAGAGAGCCAGGGGAGTGGTGTTGAGCGGATTGTTCCAGTTATAGTTCTCATGGTTGAGTTGAGCTGGGTGTCTACATGGTGTGTGTAAGATGACCTGGACCAGACAGGGGCACAATATTCTGCTACAGAGTATGAAAGGGCCAGTGCTGAGGTGCGCAGGGTGGAGACTGCCGCCCCCCATTTTGCACCAGCGAGCTTGCAGAGCAGGTTGTTTCGTACTTTCACCTTAGCAGCCGTCCCCTTTAGATGTTCCTTGAAGGATAAGGTCCTATCAAGGGTCACTCCAAGATAAGTTGGATTTGGGGCATGCTTAAGCTTGAGTCCGCTCAGGTGGATGTTTAGTTCTCTGGCAGCTTTTGCATTGTGGAGATGAAATACACTGGAGACGGTTTTTGCTGGGCTTGGTTTTAGGCGCCAGATTTTGCAGAACTGGTCCAGTTTAGCAAGATCTTCCGTGAGCACCCGTTCCAGTGGTTCAAAGTCTGGTGCTTGGTCAATAAGAATATTATAAAAAAATAAAGTCGAGATTAAAGCTTACATTAAAATAAAAAAAAACAAACTGTGGTTTGACAGAAAGTTTAACAAGAAAAGTGATAGAAATAAACATCTAGAATTGGAATTTAACTCTGGATTAGGATGAGCTCAGAAAAAGAAGAATCAATTCCCAGACGTTTAAGAGAAAAGAAAAACATTAAAATACATAATTACAGAACACAAAGTTACGAGTTACCTGCTCTGTGATCGTCGAAAAACAACACGTGAGAGGAGCCCCTTTGTTCTCCAGTGGTTTTCTCTGCTGTGTAGCCATGAAGACAATGGAAGTGAAAAGACGAGAAAAGTGGTGAAAAGTGTCTCTCTGAAACCTGGCCAAAAAGAGGATACAGTCTCCTTTTATCTGTGGAGAATTTTCGCGGGCCTCCATGATTGACAGGAGCCCCCAGTCAATAAGCTTCCTTCGTGGGCGGGCTTTATGAATTTTTAGTCCAATAAACAGTCTATTGTCTGGAGCTTGTGAGAGAGAGCTGTTGTCATGCAGAGATTGGCTGCTGGCAGCCACATGACACTTTGCAACTTTGATACACTTAATATTCATCTATACATTTATGTATATAAACTAAGCTAACCTTAGTGATTAGTGTAACTTATATCCAGTGCTTATAAATTAACATGCATGAATAAACATTCATTTAACAATTTTAACATGCATATATATATATATATATATATATATATATATATATAAAATCATGGATTAATACATTTATATATATATAAAATCATGGATTAATACATTTCAAACCTATTATTGATTGTCCGGAATAAACATCAAGAGTCCATTTGCTTTTCCCATGGTGTCCTGAAAAAGAGGAAGAGGTTTAGACATGAGTCTTAAGGATGTAATTAAAGGTTTACTGGTTACATTCAGCATGTCCCAGAGTTTAAGGCAATGTTGAGCTGTAGATCTTTGTGGGCCATGAGATGTTTATGGGGGCTATGAAAGTCAAAACAGGAAATGCATTAGGGTGAATTCCTTAGACTGGTTTTAACAAAGGAATGGCAAGTTCAGTTGTGGCCTGGGGTAAAAGAGCAGTTTTTTGACTGTCCTTTTCCTGGGTGAAACAATGTCTTTAAGCAGAAGAATTTTTATTGATGAGCCAAGTGCGATGATGCTACAGTCCCCCCTTTGGTACAGTATTAACAGTGACTTTGATTCAGCGTTGATAGCAATCTTAGGCATCAAATCCCAATTTGGCGAGTCTTGATCCAAATGCTGATGATGAATGATGAGCCAAGTGCGATGATGCTACATAGGAATAGTTATCATTCTTATACCTCCCTCTGCCTAATGTAAAGTTGAGCCTTTTCTCTCCAAGCTGAGTGGGCATGCTTTTGCCTCACTACAAACAAACCCACATAGGCGGGTGCAGGAGGACTTTATTTTGCTGTGCATGGACTTAAAGCTTTCCTTTCAGCCAGAGAGATAAGGTTCCAAATTTATTATTAAGATTTAAGGCTCTGATTGGCAGTAATTTTGTGAAAGAGTGCACTTCCTATATTCGGCCACACGATGGAGGCACTGTGCCGCAGCTTGAAGGTGGTTCAAGATGACGTTCTCATGCATATGCACAGTGAATGCAACATGGCCGCCTCTGCCATATGCAGCTGAACGCGCAAGATGGCCCCAGAGCCTATTGTGTACAAACCAACCACCTTTTTTTTTTTAAGAAAATGGAGCATTGCGTCATTAACTTCAGCTTTAAACATGTCAGAATAACCTTACAACTTCAATTTAGTGCTCCCTTTTAGTAATCTCCTCTCAGTAATCTGTTTTACCAATTTCACCCCCTCCTTTGTGGAAAAACACACACTCACCTTTATTCTGGCCACGCAGTCTGGAGCGCGCCATTAGTTAAATCATACTACGTGAAAGGCTTAATAAATATTTCCAACTCCCAGTATTTCTCAAACCACACATTTATCCCCTAAAGACACTGAATTAAATCATACTGTGGGATAGCTTTAGCAGATATTTCCAACCCCCTTCTCAAATCACACTTTTATCCCCTAAAGACACAAAATTTAACAGAGATCAGCTTGCACGATGTGGAGAATTTGCCACAGATTTGCATGTACTCATTTCTTATAGCTTAACTTATATGTAGAGGATACTTTCATCGAGACCTCGTCAGGTCATCGATACAAGAGGTATCTTATCATAAAGATCAGTCTTATACTGATTTTAACAAACTATTTTTATTGTTTTATACTTATAAACGACACTCACTAATGATGGAAAAAAGTTTGTGCTATTCTGTAAGTTATTATTTTTATACTTATGAATGCACTCACTATTGTTGGTAAAAAGATTCTTATGCAGTTCTGTAAGTTATTATTTTTATACTTATAAACGCACTCACTATTGTTGGTAATTGTTTTTTGTTTTTTTTTGTTTTTTTTTTTAAATGGTGCCGGAGGCAGGGCGGCCGTACCAGCAACAACTCTCTCGTGTCTTTGTGTTTCCATCTGTTTATTCCTGTATATAATGTGTCTCTTATTAACCAGGGTTCTGTAGGAATACTCGGATTAAGACTGGACCAACTTTTTATCTATGTTAGCCTGGTCTTTCTCTAGGTTTCTTTTCTTTTCTCTTCCTCGGGCAATGGAGATCAACAGAGGTGGTGCAGCAGCACGTGTGCAGTAGGATGCTGGAGCTTTTCTACCAGACCGCTGTCACCAGCGCCATCTTCTTTGCTGCTGTCTGTTGGGGTAGCAGTATCAGGGCCAGAGACCCCAACAGACTTGACAAGATTATCAAGAGGGCTGGCTCTGTAATTGGTCTCAGACCGGAGACCTTTGAGACAGTGGTGGAGAGGAGAACACTAAATAAACTGCAATCCATCATGGACAATCCTGATCACCTCCTCCACCACACACTAGATAGACAGTGGAGCACTTTCTCCAGTAGACTACTACAGCTTTGCTGTCGAACGGCCAGGTACAGGAAATCTTTCCTGCCACATGCAATTTCACTGTACAATAACTCACTATGATGTTGTATTCTGGTCATAGCTATGCTGCCACACTGCACCTTACAGACTAACTGGTACCTCACATTTTTACTCTGCTCCTGATAGTCCTCCTTTGTGAAATGGGATGATTCATGTGTTTATACGGGTCATCATATATTAAGCTATGATGTATATAGGTTTTTATAGTCGTATTAGTTTTTACTTTCCATGGGTAATCCCTTTGTCTGTCATGTGTGTTTCTGTTGTTTGGTTGTCTACTGTCATGCTGCTGTTACACTGTAATTTCCCAGTTTGGGATCAATAAAGTACATCTATCTATCTATCTATCTATAAAGATTCTTATGCAATTCTGTAAGTTATTATTTTTATACTTATGAATGCACTCACTATTGTTGGTAAAAAGATTCTTATGCAATTATGTAAGTTATTATTTTTATACTTATGAACAGATACTAATGTTGGTAAAAAAAAAAAAAGATTCTTGTGGCTGGTTGCTACATTACTCGCTCATGATTAAATTTGAGTTTCTTATAATGTATTGGAGTACCTAATTTTATGCTCACTATTGATGTAAAAAAGATTCTTCCATTGCAAATCTTCCTTATTCATAAAAAAGCGGCTATTTGATCCTAGGACGTTTCTTCACTCTCCCTCGCGCAAGACCATGTGGTTCATGCTTTACATGTGACTGCAGACTTCCATCCCGCAAACAGTTTAAAATTTGGAGATCGGATGTTAATTAAATTAAATCACCCTTTATTGTCATTCAACCAATCATGTACAGTAGAACAAAATTGTGTTTTTCCTATCTACAGCGTTAATCACACACACCCCACATGTAGAATCAGAGGGCCGCTGCCATGCAAGGCGCCACCACAGATTTCCCTCCTCCATTCCATTATTGCTGAGCACCAAGCTAGACGGCAGGAAGTTCCGCTTTTTTATATGGTCTTCGGCATGACCCAGCCGGGATTTGAACCCCTGTCTCCCGGGTGTGGGGCAGATGCTCTACCAACTGGGCCACCACTACGGATATACTCCTTAATCAGACAACTGTAAATTTAGAATGGCCAAACTGCAGAAATTTTGTATACAAAAGGTTTTCTGCTTACCTTTCTTTTGTTCAGGCGCCGCCACGGTCGTCTGAAAAGGGTCCTTCCGATTTGATGCGTTCAGGCTCACCTCAGAATAATTCATCCGGGTCACTGGCACCAATTTGTTAGAAAAATACCCGATTCTTTGATTGAAAGATCCAAGAACAAGCTGGAGATTTCTTCAATTTAAAGATGGAACATTTATTTAGAAGTCACAAGTAAAGCAAGCAGCGCTGGGTGCAGTGTGACGCAGCTCCCTCTGGAGCATCGCCACACTGACCCCGACTTCCGGGTGCGGGTTACAGTTATCTTCTCGTGTGGGGCCAACCCAGAACAATAGGATGGGCTTATACGCGACTATCTGATTGGCTAATCTAACTATGGTGTGAACAGGCCATCCGCTGATCACGCCGCTGTTCTAGAATGTGCAATCAACAGTGTACTTGAATGTTGGATCCGGATGTGTATCTAATGTGAAAGACCTAACTAAAAAGAGATAGAGAGAGGAGAGAGAGAGTTCTATAGCTTTGACTCATTCCTGTTTATCAGTTTACCATATTTGTTCATAAGAATGCAAACAGAATATGTATAGAATCAGTGTAGAGCATAATGGGAGATTACCTACAGAATTATCGTTATGGCACTCAAACTTTCCATTAACCCTTTCACTTCTCCGTCTGGACTGCTGCCTCCGCAACCCGGACCTCTGGAAAAACGGTAGAAGATGGATGGATGGATATATGAATATACAGACGTGGACAAAATTGTTGGTACCCCCCTGTTAATGAAAGAAAAAACCACAATGATCACAGAAATAACTTGAATCTGACAAAAGTGGTAATAAATAAAAATTCTATGAAAATTAACCAATGAAAATCACACAATACTTTTGAATTGTGGTTCAACAGAATTATTTTATAAAACAAACTCATGAAACAGGCCTGGACAAAAATGATGGTACCCCTAGAAAAGATTAAAAATAATGTGACCATAGGGACATGTTCAACCAAGGTGTGTCCTCTAATTAACATCACAAGTGTCTACAAACTTGTAATGGTTAATGTAATGGTAATAATGTCTGGTTATTTAAACTGTCAAAATCCCAGAAGTTCCGGTCGTGGAGGAGGAGTA
The DNA here is from genome assembly GCA_020510985.1 of Pholidichthys leucotaenia. Classification (NCBI taxonomy): domain Eukaryota; kingdom Metazoa; phylum Chordata; class Actinopteri; order Cichliformes; family Pholidichthyidae; genus Pholidichthys; species Pholidichthys leucotaenia. Next base: position 52,238,361 of record CM035849.1, on the reverse strand, counting down.
GCATCAATTTACCATTCCAAATTACTAGTTAATGTAAAGAAAAAAACATGTTATAATTCCTTTGAGGGCCTGGTCCTCAGTATTGGGCATTTTAGCAGTTTTAGGTTAAACCCAATTTTATTTGCCATAGTTTATCGTCCCCCATCAACCTACTCAGAATTTTTATCCGAATTTGCTGATTTCTTAGCTGATTTATTGCTGAAATCTGATAGAATAATTATAGTAGGGGACTTCAATATACATGTGGATGTAGATAGCGACTGCCTTAATGTGGCAATTAATTCAATATTAGACTCGATTGGGTTGCAGTAAGGTGCAGAGACACAGCAGCAGATGTATTACTGTTGGTGTGCTAGTCTTTCTGTGCAAACAGTTGAGGGAACTCTGCCATGCAGGCCATTTTTGCCCAGTCTCTTTCTTATGGTAGAGTCATGAACACTGACCTTAACTGAGACAAGTGAGGCCTGCAGTTCTTTGGATGTTGTTGTGGGGTCTTTTGTGACCTCTTGGATGAGTCGTTGCTGCACTCTTGGGATAATTTTGGTCGGTTGGCCACTCCTGGGAATGTTCACCGCTGTTCCATAGTTTCACCATTTGTTGATAATGGATGTCACTGTGGTTTGCTGTGGGGGGTGTGGGGGGTGCAAGCACTTTTTCCACACAGGGCCATGTAGGTTTGGATTTTTCTTTTACGCTTAATAGTAAACACCTTCATTTAAAAACTGGATTTTGTGTTTATTTGTGTTATCTTTGTCTAATATTTAAATTTGTTTGATGATCTGAAACATTTAAGTGTGACAAGCACACAAAAAAATGTGAAATCAGGAAGGGGGCAAACACTTTTTCACACCACTGTAAGGAGGCACAAAACCAAACTAACGCATGTTGATGCTAAGTGTCTTCTCCCCTGTGCAGGTTTCTGAGAAAGAGTTACTGCTGACTCCGGGCTCAACTGAGATGGAGTGATTGCAGCATTGCTGAAAGCCTACAGAAGTAACCATCTGCAGGTAGGAACCAGCAGCAAGAGAAGACTTGGGAAGAAAGTGGCTTTGCTTGACTCTGCTCCAGAAGCAAGCCCTGCAGTTTTGTCACCTAATTGTCCATTTAATAAAGTAAACTTTTTGATAAAAATTGATTTTGAGTGCTTGGTCTCTTCTGGTCAGTGCAAAACACACACACACACACACACACACACACTTTGTTGATCCCAAACTGGGAAATTTTAGTATAACCGCAGCATGACATACACTAAACAGACAGAAATACCCACTGCATAATAAAATAGTAAAGAAAATAGAAAAAGGAATTACCTAGAAAAGCTAAACACACTAAACTAACTAAAAATAAAGGATGACTGGCTTAGAATATATATACATAGACACAGTGGATATAAACTCTACAGTACACACTCCTGTTCAAATACCAGGTTTTTATGATGTAAAGAAATGAAACCAAGATAAATCATTTCAAAACTTTTTCCACTATTAATGTGACCTATAACCTGTACAACCCAATTGAAAAACAAACTAAAATCTTTTAAGGGAAAAAATAAAAAAACTTACAATAACCTTGTTGCCTAAATATGCACACCCTCTTATAACTGGGGATGTGGCTGTGTTCAGAATTAACCAGTCACTGTCAGGTCTGGCCCTCACGAGCCAGCATAAGACGCCACAGTCCAGTGAAATTGCACAGAAGTTTATTCACAGTTCAGGAAAAGGGAAGGACAAGATAACTAGCCGGGTGGGCTGTGCAGCAAGATTACCTATTAGCATAACAAACGATCATTGACGGCTGAGACGAGGAACGCTCGCCGTCAGACAAAGGAAAAGGACAAGGAATGCAAACAATAACCTCAACAATAAGCACACTTACATGAGAGGAGGAATCGTGGATGAACATTAGGTGAATGTTTGACGAGACTGCCGCAAGATGCAGCCGCTGGCGCCGGCATTTAAAGCCGGCTGCTAACGACAGCAAACGCAGCACAGCTGCTCAGACTTTGACAGCAGGAAACTCCCGAGCATTTGTCCAATCAGAGCCCGGGGAGCCAGAATGACAACACCGCTGTCAAAGCCTGACAGGAATGGTGTGTGGCCCGAGCGCGGACAAAATTAACGCTTGGGTGTGACAGGACCTTCCCCTCAAGGCGGACTCCCGGACACCTGTTAACATCCACACCCCCCACCCCACCCCAGGGCGGGTGGATGGGGAAGCAGGCAGAGGGGGGACAGAATCAACCTCATAGAGAAAGAAAACACGATATTCTTCCACACAAATCACAATAAAGACAAGGCAGGGGCAGAAAACAACCAGTGGATACATTCACAGGGAAGGGAAAAAAACAAACAAACTGTACAACACAGGAACACATATCACAAAGAAAAAACAGCTTAATAATGTGCAAATGTCGTCACAAAGCTGGATTACCGGACCGTTACAGAGAAAAAAAACCCCCTCAATTCTCATGAATTGGCAGCAAACCAAAAGAAAGACGCTCAACAGTTCTGAACCCAACACTGATGTGGCTGAACAGTGGCCTTCAGTGCACATGAACAAAAATGAAAAACAAACATAAGCCAACGACCCATAAAGTATGTCACCTCGGATATAAAAATGTCAGATCTTAAGTTTGAAGTTATGTCCCAAACACAAGGCTTCAACTAGAGTCTCTGTCAGTTAGCTTTCACTTCTGAAGGCCAGTTAAAAATGCAGATGACTTTGTTTTGAGCTTGCACACGTGAAAGAAAAATCAAAAATGGTTCAGGAGAGTTTAAAGATCCCAGTTAGTACTTAACCATTCAAATGAGCAGCTGTCTGAAGTGACCATCACCTTAAAACAGTCAGAGTGCAAAAGTTCCACAAGAAATTTAGCGGCTGAGATTTCGAAGGCTGCACTTCAAATTCTAATTTTAAGAGTGATTAGAGAAACATGGCCAAACTTCTGAATGCAGAAGCTGAACAAGTTCATTATCTTGGCATTTGAATCAAACCAACTAGACCCTATTTGGCAGAATAAAGATCTACTGTAGAAATTTCAGCAAGTGTTAGCAACGGCCAGCAAGAAAAACAATCATAATGGCATTATGTCTGATGAAAAAAAAAAGTCTGCTCTGAGGATCCTTTGATCGGGGATGCAGTAGACAAACAACATTTTACTAAACAGTAGCTCAAAAAAAACAAAACATGCGAATTCCCATGACAAGAATACTTATACAGTGGGGTAAAAAAGTATTTAGTCAGCCACCAACTGTGCAAGTTCTCCCACTTAAAAGATGAGAGAGGTCTCCAATTTTCATCATAGGTACACCTCAACTATGAGAGACAAAATAAAAAAAAAAAAAAAAAATCCAGAAAATCACATTGAAGGATTTTTAATGAATTAATTGGTAAATTCCTCGGTAAAATAAGTATTTGGTCAATAACAGAAGTTCATCTCAATACTTTGTTATATACCCTTTGTTGGCAATGACAGAGGTCAAACATTTTCTGTAAGTTTTCACAAGGTTTTCACACACTGTTGCTTGTATTTTGGCCCATTCCTCCATGCAGATCTCCTCTAGAGCAATGATGTTTTGGGGCTGTCGCTGGGCAAAACGGACTTTCAACTCCCTCCAAAGATTTTCTATAGGGTTGAGATCTGGAGACTGGCTAGGCCACTCCAGGACCTTGAAATGCTTCTTACGAAGCCACACCTTCGTTGCCCGGGCGGTGTGTTTGGGATCATTGTCATGCTGAAAGACCCAGCCACATTTCATCTTCAATGCCCTTGCTGGTGGAAGGAGGTTTTCACTCAAAATCTCACGATACATGGCCCCATTCATTCTTTCCTTTACACGGATCAGTCGTCCTGGTCCCTTTGCAGAAAAACAGCCCCAAAGCTTGATGTTTCCACCCCCATGCTTCACAGTAGGTATGGTGTTCTTTGTATGCAACTCCGCATTCTTTCTCCTCCAAACACGACAAGTTGAGTTTTTACCAAAAAGTTCTATTTTGGTTTCATCTGACCATATGACATTCTCCCAATCCTCTTCTGGATCATCCAAATGCTCTCTAGCAAACTTCAGACGGGCCTGGACATGTACTGGCTTAAGCAGGGGGACACGTCTGGCACTGCAGGATTTGAGTCCCTGGCGGCGTAGTGTGTTACTGATGTAGCCTTTGTTACTTTAGTCCCAGCTCTCTGCAGGTCATTCACTAGGTCCCCCCGTGTGGTTCTGGGATGTTTGCTCACTGTTCTCGTGATCATTTTGACCCCACGGGGTGAGATCTTGCGTGGAGCCCCAGATCAAGGGAGATTATCAGTGGTCTTGTATGTCTTCCATTTTCTAATAATTGCTCCCACAGTTGATTTCTTCACACCAAGCTGCTTACCTATTGCAGATTCAGTCTTCCCAGCCTGGTGCAGGTCTACAATTTTGTTTCTGGTGTCCTTTGACAGCTCTTTGGTCTTGGCCATAGTGGAGTTTGGAGTCTGACTGTTTGAGGTTGTGGACAGGTGTCTTTTATACTGATAACGAGTTCAGACAGGTGCCATTAATACAGGTAACGAGTGGAGGACAGAGGAGCCTTTTAAAGAAGAAGTTACAGGTCTGTGAGAGCCAGAAATCTTGCTTGTTTGTAGGTGACCAAATACTTAATTTACTGAGGAATTTACCAATTAATTCATTAAAAATCCTTCAATGTGATTTTCTGGATTTTTTTTTTCTTATTTTGTCTCTCATAGTTGAAGTATACCTATGATGAAAATTGGAGACCTCTCTCATCTTTTAAGTGGGAGAACTTGCACAATTGGTGGCTGACTAAATACTTTTTTGCCCCACTGTATTCTTCACTTCTGGGGCCACACGAGTCGGCTGCCTTTTGCAACAGCGGCTCAATTCTGAGTCTTTTTTTTTTTTTTTTTTTTTTTACTTCCTCTCTCTTTTAATCCGATGACAACTCTCTGATCCGGCACACCTTTCACTCCATTTATATCACGGACACACAGATCGCCCCAAATGTCTCTCGAGCCGGTGGACGGAGCCACTGTTTATAGCAGGAGACTGTACAGCAGGGAAGAGCTGCTAGCACTCAGCCGCCACCCGGTGCTAACGGAAAAACTCGACATACCGGGAGAACTGAGGCGAAAATCATCCCCCATCAACCTACTCAGAATTTTTATCCGAATTTGCTGATTTCTTAGCTGATTTAGTGCTGAAATCTGATAGAATAATTATAGTAGAGGACTTTAATATACATGTGGATGTAGATAGTGACTGCCTTAATGTGGCATTTAATTCAATATTAGACTCGATTGAGTTTTCTCAGAAAGTAGGAAATTCTGCTCATTACCTCCACCATACATTGGACCTTGTTCTGACATATGGCATAGAAATAGAAAATCTTGTAGTGTCTCCTCATAACCCTGTACTGTCAGACCATTGTCTGTTAACCTTTGATTTTACTATTTCTGACTATTTGGCTCCTAAAGAAAAATATTATTACAGTAGATGCCTCTCAGATGATGCTGTTACCAAATTTATGCAGATTGTTTCCTTTATGCCATGTGTCAACACAACGGAAATAAGCTATAGACAGCTTGCTCCTTCTGTAATTGATAACATGGTGGATAGTGCTACTCTAGACTTGGTGGCCCCCTTAAAAAAGAAAAAGTCTAATCAGAGATTTCTAACTCCTTGGTTCAACACAGAAACTCGTAGCTTAAAACAGAAGACTCGCCAATTAGAAAGAAAATGGCGCTCCACTAATTTAGATGAAATCTATTTAGCTTGGAGAAATCATCTTTTAATTTAAGATAAGATAAGATAAGATAAGATAAGCCTTTATTAGTCCCACAACGGGGAAATTCCAGGATTGCAACAGCACAGGGATAGCAACACTCAGAGCAACAATCAGAAGGCAAGAAAAAAAACAAGCAAGCAAGAGCAGCTAATATACATATGTACATATTACTATAAAATATATATATACACACACACACACACACAGACACACAGTGCAGAGCATTGTAGCTGGATGGAATAAATATATGAATATATGAACACAGTGCAGAGCATTGTAGCTAGATGGAATAAATATGTAAATATATAAACACCCACAGTACGGAGCATTGCAGCTAGGTGGAATAAATATGCAAGTATATAAACACACACAGTGCGGAGCAATGTAGCTAGATGGAATAATATGTAGATATATAAAAAACACAGTGCGGAGCATTGTAGCTAGATGGAATAAATATATAGATATATAAATATAAACACACCCAGTGCTGAGCATTGTAGCTAGATGGAATAAATATATAGATATATAAATATAAACACACCCAGTGCAGAGCATTGTAGCTAGATGGAATAAATATGTAAATATATAAACACACACAGTGCAGAGCATTGTTGCTAGGTGGGATGAAACAGCATAACCGTCTATTTAGTTATCCTACATGGTATGATTATGTGCCCATACATATTCTCACCCTCCATAGCGACCGGTATGTTCCTAGTTGTATGCCGGAGAGGACCATTGTGTAAGTCTATTGCATCTTTTGCATTCAAAAAAAACTATTAGTTTGTTACGTCTTTTTGCTATCTCTGCGAGCAGCCCTGCTTAGGTTGTACAGTCTGACAGCCGTTGGTAGGAAGGACCTACGAAACCTCTCGGTTGTGCACCTGGGATGATGTAGTCTGCTGCTAAATGAGCTCCTCAGTGCATCCAGTATGTCCTGCATAGGGTGGAACTCGGACTCCAGCAGAGATGACAGTTTAGCCACCGTTTATAAAAAATCTCTTAGAAAAGCTAGAACGAGTTATTATTCTGCATTAATAGAAGAGAACAAGAAAAATCCCAGGTTTCTTTTCAGCACTGTAGCCAGGTTGACAAAGAGTCAGGACTCTGTCAATCCTAGCATTCCCTTAGAGCTTACTAGTAAGGACTTTATGAACTTTTTCAATAATAAAATTTCATCCATCAGAGATAAAATCAATCAGATTCTTCCCATAGTTAACTTAAATACTGTAACTACTACAACTCCTTCTATTGATGTCTGTCTTGATGAGTTTACTCCAATCGACCTTTGTGAGTTAGACAAAATAGTTTCCTCATCCAAACCTTCAACTTGTCTTTTAGACTCTGTTCCTACCAGGTTATTTAAAGAAGTCTTCCCACTTATTGGTAGCTTTATTTTTCATATAATCAATTCTTCATTAACTTTAGGCCATGTACCGCAGGCTTTTAAAACGGCTGTAATTAAACCCTTACTCAAAAAGCCAACGCTAGATCCAGGAGCTTTAGCTAACTATAGACCAATCTCTAATCTCCCTTTCATTTCAAAAATCTTAGAAAGAGTTGTTGCTACGCAATTATTTGACCACCTGCAGGGAAACTGTTTACTTGAAGAGTTTCAATCTGGGTTTAGAATCCATCATAGTACTGAAACAGCCTAGCGAAGGTCACTAACGACCTCCTCATCGCATCTGATAATGGACTGGTTTCTGTACTTGTCCTTTTAGACCTTAGTGCAGCTTTTGATACTATCGATCATAATATTCTACTTGATAGATTAGAACACTATGTTGGACTTAATGGAACTTTGTTGCAGTGGTTTAGATCTTATTTATCTGATAGGTTCAAGTTTGTTCATGTAAATAATGAGTTTTCTTTCAACACAAAGCTTAGTCATGGAGTTCCACAGGGATCTGTGCTAGGCCCTACTTTTTTTAGTTTATATATGCTTCCGTTAGGCAACATTATTAGAAAGCACTGTATACATTTTCATTGTTATGCAGATGACACACAATTATACCTGTCAATGAAGCCAGATGATAGTAATCAATTAGCCAAGTTAGAAGCCTGTCTTAAGGAAATCAAAGCTTGGATGACTTGTAATTTCCTGCTATTAAATTCAGATAAGACTGAACTCATTCTTGTTGGTCCAAAAAACCTTAGAAATACCTTTCCAAATCAAACTTTCAGTTTGGATGTGGTTACTCTTTCTCTTAATAGCTCTGTGAGGAACCTTGGAATTATTTTTGATCAAGATCTGTCCTTCAATTCACATATTAAATTTGTTTCTAAGACTGCCTTCTATCATTTGCGTAATATTGCCAAGATTAGGAGCATCTTGTCTCAGAGTGATGCTGAGAAACTGATCCACGCTTTTGTTAGCTCAAGATTAGATTATTGTAATTCTTTATTATCAGGCTGTCCTAAAACATCTTTAAAAAGTCTTCAGCTGATCCAAAATGCTGCAGCAAGAGTTTTAACAGGTACTAGAAAGAGAGATCATATCTCTCCGGTTCTGGCCTCCCTTCATTGGCTTCCCATAGAGTTTAGAATTAAGTTTAAAATCCTTCTTCTTACTTATAAAGCTCTAAACAATCAGGCTCATTTTTATTTAAAAGATCTGATACTACCGTATTATCCTAACAGAGCACTACGCTCCCAAAATGCAGGATTACTTGTAATACCTAGAATCTCCAAAAGTACAATGGGAGGCAGAGCCTTCAGTTATCAAGCTCCTCTCCTGTGGAACCAGCTGCCAATCTGGATTCGGGAGTCAGACTCGATCTCTGTTTTTAAGAATAGGGCTAAAACTTACCTTTTTGATATAGCCTTCAATTAGGGAGGGATCATGTGTTTCTGAACCCTCCCTTAGTTATGCTGCTAATAGGTTTAGTCAGCCGGGGGACCTCCAGTAATGCACTGGGCCTCACTCCTTTCCTCACTCTCAATGAAATATTTTTTTTTGCTGGTCATTAACATTTGTTTGTTCTCTCCCATAGATTGAGTCCCCATCGTGCTGTTTGCTCTCTACATGTCTGTTCTTTTCATCTTCTCTATCCCCTCACCCCCCAGCCAGTCGCAGCAGATGACTGCCCCTCCCTGAGCCTGGTTCTGCTGGAGCTTTCTTCCTGTTAAAAGGGAGTTTTTCCTCTCCACCATCGCCAAGTGCTTGCTCACAGGGGATCGCCTGATTGCTGGGGTCTTTCTGCAACTGTGGGGGTTCCCCCTACAGTTGATAGTGCTATGAGATGACTGTTGTTGTGAAATGGCGCTATATCTAACTAACTAACTAACTAACCTGCACTTATATAGCGCTATATAAATAAAGTTGAATTGAATTGAATTGAATTAATCAGTCAGTGGGCCTATTTAAAGGGTGACAAGTAGTCACTATGCTGTTTGGTGACATGGTGTGTACAACACTAAACATGGACCAGAGGAAGCAAAGGAGAGAGTTGTCTCAGGAGATTAGAAAGAAAATTATAGACAAGCATGTTAAAGGTAAAGGCTATAAGACCACCTCCAAGCAGCTTGATGTTCCTGTGACTACAGTTGCACATATTATTCAGAAATTAAGATCCACGGGACTGTAACCAACCTCCCTGGACGTGGCCGCAGGAGGAGACAGATAATACGAATGGTAACAAAAGAGCCCAGAACAACCTCTAAACACATTCATGGTGAACTCCAAGGTCAAGGTACATCAGTGTCAGATTGCACCATCTGTCGTTGTTTGAGCCAAAGTGGACTTCATGGGAGACAACCAAGGAGGACACCACTGTTGAAAAGAAATCATAAAAAAGCCAGACTGGAATTTGCCAAACTGTATGTTGACAAGCCACAAAGCTTCTGGGAGAATGTCCTATGGACAGACGAGACAAAACTGGAACTTTTTGGCAAGGCACATCAGCTCGATGTTCACAGACGCAAAAATGAAGCATACCAAGAAAAAAAACACTGTCCCTACTGTGAAACATGGAGGAGGTTCTGTTATGTTCTGGGGCTGCTTTGCTGCATCTGGCACAGGGTGTCTTGAATCTGTGCAGGGTACAATGAAATCTCAAGACTATCAAGCTATTCTAGAGAGAAATGTGCTGCCCAGTGTCAGACAGCTTGGTCTCAGTCGCAGGTCATGGGTCTTGCAACAGGATAATGACCCAAAACACAGCTAAAAATACCCAAGAATGGCTAAGAGTGGAACATTGGACTATTCTAAAGTGGCCTTCTATGAGCCCTGATCTAAATCCTATTGAACTGACCTCATAAATTGATCATGAGGAGTGGGTCAAAATACCTGCTGAGAGGTGCAGAAGTCTTATTGACAGTTACAGAAATCATTTGATTGCAGTGATTACCTCAAAAGGTTGTGCAACAAAATATTAAGGGTAGCATCATTTTTATCCAGGCCTGTTTCATGAGTTTATTTTTTAAAATAATCCTGTTGAACCACAATTCAAAAGCATTGTCTGATTTCCATTGGTTAATTTTCATAGAATTTTTATTTATTACCACTTTTGTCAGATTTAAGTTATTTCTGTGACCATTGAGGGTTTTTCTTTCATTAACAGAGGGGTACCAACAATTTTGTCCACGTCTGTATGACAACAATCTCCTGTTTTCTTCACGTCTGGGCTGTGGGGTAGGGTGGCAAGATGGAAGCCTTATCTGACAAAGAAACACACCCAAGCCTGGCTACATTTTGCAATTTTGCAAAAACACATTTGAAATCACCCAATCGCATGTGGGAAAATGTGTTATGGTCCAATCAGGGCCACCTTAACTTGCCGTAAGGCCCTGGGTCTGAGAGGTTTTGTAGGCCCCCCCTTCCACTCCTCCCAACAGAATCTCAGTTTAAAAATGATACAATGTAAAAAAACCCACAACTATAGTGCAAAAACTCCAGGTAGTGACTATGAATATGGAAGCTGTATCCCTATACAAAAATTTCTATTGGTACGAAAGAGTTGACAATCTGACAAAATCCTTTCAGATCAACTCCAAGCTAGCTGCTGCTGTGGCTTAGGTAGGTGGTAAGTTGGGTCTTTGATCAGAAGGTTGATGGTTCTTGGCAACTTGTCCAAATCATTTTACTTGAAATGAGATGAAATTTACACTTAAAATTAAGAGGTTAGCCTTTGAATTTGGGAGTGGGTAAGGTTAAAAAGGTAGTAAATAGATATCAAAATTTTAAAACAAATAAATGCCTCGTGTTTCCATACCTGTAGCCTGCTGCTTTCAAGACGCGTGTTAATAGAATGTGCTAGCCAATAAGATTTGAGCTGTCTGTAACAAGAATTCTATGGGTATGGTTCCGTTTCCATAGCCAATGCCAAAACTCAAATTGTAAGACAAAATATCTTAAATTATAGCTGTATATGCTTGTTTTTTGTCTGAGAAAAATATTTATTCTTGCTGTGCAGTGTTTTTGTGTAAGAAAATTTTACATGCTTTCATGGAGTTTTTAACTTATTTTAAGCAATTTGATAAACCAAATTCTCTTGTTCTGTTGGCAGATAATTTTACTTAAAATAGCCAAAAATTTTCTGGCAATAAATAATTTTATTTAAAATTGGGGAAAAAATTACATGCCAAAAAAGTAAGATTAAATTGCTTAAAACAAGTAAAAAAATTATCTTAATGCATGCAAAATCTTACAGAAAACTGCACAACAAAGAGAAATTCTTATCAAACTTATCTTGTCAGAGAAAAACAAGCATACAGTATAGCCTTTATTTATGATATTTGATCTTACTAAGATTTCATTTGTTTTGCAGTGTGACATACTATTGGTTACTTCAGCATAAACATAAAAGTCAACTTCCGGTCTGAGCGGAGTCATGTGAGGACATGCTTTATGCTGTGCTCCTTTGGGAACTTCCAGATTTCATGGAGAACGCTTAATTTCAACCCACAAATGACCAGGACTTGAAAACTGACAGAGGGCAAATGGAATGGGTCTTGACAAATTTTTCAGAAAATGCCTAAGGATCAAAGTGGTTGGAACGTCAACGCTCAGGAAGCTAACACTAATGCTAATGCTAGCTCACAGCAGGCAGTACTTTAAGCCATTAGTGTGCTCCAGAGGGAAATTATCGACAAAATCGCAGCCACTGCTTCAGCCCAATCAGACCAACTTCGTGGTATGCAAGATACCGTGGAAAAGATAAATTCCAGAGTTGAGACTACAGTAATGCGAGTAACTGAGCTGGAATCAGCGGCAAATGACCACTCTGATGCCATTAGCACTGTGGAGGCCGAGATGGCAACAATGAAAAAAGAGGTGGCCACGTTAAAGGAACACTGTAAGGATCTGGAATCAAGATCCCACTGCTGCAATATCCAAATCATGGAAATGAAGGAGGGAAGGGAGAAAGATGAAAGAATGACTGACTTTGTCGCACATCTGCTGAAAGAAGCGTTAGCCCTTGACAAACCACAGTTATTGGACCGAGCGCACCGTAGCCTCCACAACAAGCCGACAGATGAAAACGCCCTGCCTTGGGCTATAGTTGTGAGATGTCATTACTTTGGGGAGAGAGAGACTATTCTTCGCAAGGCAATGGAACACAGACAAATCACAATAGCGGTGGGTGACAGGTTTCCGGTCCTCCCGGATTATACCCTGGCCGTGAGCATGCAGCGGGCAGTATTTACTGAAGTGAGGACATTGCTACGATGCTACGAGCATGCCCGCTATGGTCTTCTATTCCCGGAGACACTGAGGATCACCACTTAGGATGGGAAGGAAGCTCGCTTCCGGGACCCAGGTCAGGCGAAAGAGTTTATTAAGAAGAACCTGATGCCGAAAAAGGATTAAGCAGAGGAAAAACTACGATGGACTAGCAGCGGACATGACTGAAGTGGATAACAACAGTTTGGGTAATATTTCTTTCAAAAATAGCCAACTGAAAAGAGCGGAAAGTTGCGCTTACATTGTATAATGTCACTAGGCTGTGAAGTCATTATGAGAAAACCAGTGTAAACGTGCTGTTAGGCTGGAGGGCTGAGAGATAAGCTCCCCTTTCCTTTTTTCTTTCTTTCTGGGTCAGAAGGTGTATTTAAGTGTTCAAATTAAACTATTTTATTATATATATATACAGTATATATAATATACAATAGTTTATTATATATAAACTATTGTTTTGGTTTTTTTTGTTTGTTTGTTTTTTTTTTTCTTCTTTCCTCCTCCCCAATCCCCCCTCTCCTTTTTATGGGAATGAGTCATGTATATTGCAGGTATATTATCCCTCAAGTACAACTTTTGGAGATGCGCTACAGGATAAAGATGGCAATAGTGATATGGGTGCCTGGATCACACCGGAATGAGGGACAAACAGGTGAATAATACAGGTGCTCACTGTCAACATCGATTAGACTGTTTTTACTGTGGTTGTAAGTGGTAACAGGCCATCAGCGGTGGGGGTTAGAGTGGTGAGTTGGAATGTTCGGGGCCTTAACCACCCAATCAAACATAATAAGGTATTCTTACACCTGAGTAACCTAAAAGGTGATATAGTATACCTTCAGGAAACAAACTTATTAAAGCAAGATCAGAATAGAATTAAAAGATCAGGTTTCACACAAATTTATCATTTCTCTTTTAACTGCAAGGCTAGGGCTGTGGCAATACTTCTACATAGATCCGTGCAATTCAAGGAACTTAATACATTTCAAGATAAAGGAGTCCGCTACATAATCATCCAAGGAACTTTATGTAACACACCTGTATTATTAGCTAATATTTATGCTCCCAATTGGGATAATAGACAGTTCTTTCAGGATTTATTTTCACTCCTTCCGGACTTGGACACAATTTAATACTTGGGGGGGTCTTTAACTGTATTTTACACCCAACACTTGACCTTTCTAACCCAAGTCATAACATTGGCACCCCACCAAATAATTCTGCCCAGTGCATGTCCTTGTTTCTTCAGACTTATGGGATGATAGATCCATTCAGGTTTACAAACCCAACCTCAAAGGAGTTTTCTTTTTTTATTTTTTCACACCACATCAGTCACATTCTGACTTCAACAAGTCAAATTCGACTATTTTTTGTTAGACCGCAGACTTCTTCCATGTTCGATAAAAAATGAAGGCATTGTAATATCAGGCCATAGCCCCGTGACTTTAAATCTTTGTTTCCCAGGTGAGGTTCCTCCCAGAACATTTTGGTGATTGAACACAAGGCTCTTGGCAGAGGAGGAATTTGTGCAATTCATCAACACACAAATTAACTTTTTCCTTGAGACTAACAGTACCCCTGATATAAGTTACAGCCTCCTATGGGAATCATTTAAAGCTTTTATAAGGGGACATATAATTTCATATAGTGCAAGCCGTTCTAAAAGGAAATTAAAATGCTTCACAGAGATCAGCAACAAATTGAAGTTAATAGATCAGTGTCAGTCAGCCCCACCATCTGCAGTTTTATGGAAGGAGAGATCACTACTTCAAGCAGAATAAGACCTTTTAATAAATGGAAGGGCCATAGATATGCATATGAGATCACGACAGCAACACTTTGAGCATGGCGAAAGGGCTGGTAAGATGCTGAGTCATCAGTTGAAACAAATGGCAACAGCAAATTACATTTTGGCAATAAGAGACAAGGATGGTAATATCACCACGGATCAACAAAGAATCAACAAACAATTCAGGATGTTCTACAAGGAGCTATACACCTCTGAACAGTATGAAGAATGGCAACTGACAGAATTCTTTAGAAAGATGCCAGTTCCCGTCTTAGCGGATGCAGACAGAGACAGCATAGAGGGTGGCATACAGTTAATAGAAATTGAGCAGGCAGTTAAAAAGATGAAATCGGGTAAAGCCCCAGGACCGGACAGATTCCCGGTTGAATTCCTTCGCACTTTTTCAACAAAACTGTTTCCTTTTCTATATAAAGTTTATGATGAGGCTTTCAAGGAAAAATGCCTTCCTTTAGCAATGATGCAGGCCAGTATTTCAGTGCTTCTCAAGACAGACAAGAACCCACTGCAATGTGAGTCGTACCACCCAGTGAGCCTGCTTTGCTGTGATTATAAGATCCTAACAAGAGTGTTTGCTGATAGATTGGTACGTGTGATGGACAGAGTTATCCATATGGATCAAACTGGGTTCATAAGAAGGCAGCTGTATAGTAATCTTCACCACGTATATAATGTAATATATTCTCCAGGTAGCAGTGAGGTTCCGGAAGCCATCATTGCTATGGACACACACAAAGCATTCGATAGAACTGACCATTAATACCTGCTCTCGGCCCTTGAAAGCTTTGGTTTTGGACCTTCACTTTGTTCTTGGGTGGGCATGTTGTATGCTAGCCCACAGGCCACGGTCAGGACTAACAATTATATGTCTGAATATTTTTCTCTATTTAGAGGGACAAGACAGGGGTGCCCCCTATCCCTCCTCCTTTTTGATGTTGCCATTGAGCACCTGGTGGTTGCACTGAGGAGTGAAGACACTGTGACGGGAATCAGCAGAGGAGGACACGTACATAAACTTGCATTATATGCCAATGACCTCCTTTTTCTGTCTGACCCCTGCAATTCCATCCCAATTGCCTTGAAAATCATTACAGCTTTTGGGTTAATTTCAGGATACAAAATTAATATGACAAAGAGCTTAATTTTTCCAGTTAACAATAAAGCTACCCGAATAGCATTGGACAGATATCCATTTAAGATAAGTAAAGATAAATTTACTTACTCGGGAGTTTCAGTGACTAGACATTACAGGGATCTGTTTAAATGCAATTTCACACCAGCTCTAATTCAGGCCAAGAAAAATATGGAACGATGGTCAACCCTTCCTCTGTCAATGGCAGGACACATAAATGCGGTCAAGATGGTAATAATGCCAAAATTCCTATTTCTTTTCCAAACCATTCCAGTATTTATAACAAAGTCATTTTTTAAAAGAACTTGGTAAAGCCACTTTCTGGTTTAAATGGAACAAGAAAATACCACGTATTAGAAAGGAGTGCTTGGAAAAACAGAAGGAGGAGGGAGGGCTGGCCATGTCAAACTATATGCATCATTACTGGGCAGCTAATATTTCTAAGCTGACTTTCTGGGTACCACTCCCTGAAGAAGAACAAATGCCCCTTTGGGCAGATATGGAACAATATTCTTTTAACCCCATATCAATGAACTCCCTAATCAGTGCCCCAATACCACCGAGCAAGAAATTGACTGGACACAATCCGGTAACACAAGGAACACTGAGGATATGGAATCAGTTGAGAATCCATCTTGGATGTAGACAGGGCCTTGCTATAGCTCCCATTTCAGCAAATGCCATTTTCCCACCATCCATTTTGGACACAACTTTCCAACTCTGGGCTAAAAAAGGGGTGGGGTTAGTTAGGGACTTCTTCAAAGAAGGCAAATTTATATCATTACAACAACTAAGGACCAAACTCAACATTTCACAATCTCATTTTTTTTTAAATATTTGCAAGTATGGAGCTTTATCAGGAAACGCTTTTCTCCATCTCTTCAAACTCCACGGAGCAGCAGGTTAGAGGAATACCTGGGGATAGATCCACTTGGGGGGGTGGTATCTGCTATATATGGATTGATACAGGGAACAACAACTCCCTCATTGGACCTTACTAAACAGCAATGGCAGGCTGAGTTAGGCTATGGTCTCTCAGCATCAGTGTGGAAGAAGGCAATTGAAAGGATGCATACTTCATCTGTATGTATCAGACATAGGCTGCTCCAGTTCAAGGTGTTTCATTGGCTCCACCTATCGAATAGCAGACTTGCTAAAATATTTCCAGGTACCAACAAAAACTGCCCAAGGTGTAAGTGTGATCCAGGCACCCTTACCTATATGTTTTGGGACTGCCCAATGCTGAAGGATTTCTGGGAGGGGGGTTTTGATACCATCACAACAGTCTGGGGAACACAAATCCCCAAAAATCCTATCACAGCTTTATTTGGGGTGGTGCCACAAGATTGCAAGATCTCAGCTACTCATGCCACAGTGGTGGCCTTTACCACACTTCTTGGAAGACAACTTATTTTGTTTAGATGTAAAAAGGCTTCACCCCCCTCCCATCAACGTTGGGTACTGAATCTGATAATGCATCTTAAGTTGGAACATTTCAGATACATAACTCAAAATTGGGATAGGAAGTTCAAAGAGCTTTGGCAGCCATTCTTACTATACTTTGAGAAACTCTCAGTTAAAATGAACATATGTGAATGACCCCCCCCCTTTTTTGTTTGTGTGATGTTTTTGTTTGTTGCTGTGTTTTGTGTTAGTGGTTTTTATAACCGTGTGCAATGTGTTAGAGTTGTGTGATGTTATGTTCTGTATAAATATGTGAAAACTCAATAAAAACATTCATATAATAATAAACACAAAAGTCAGTCTAATCCTTCTTACACACACACACACACACACACACACACACACACCAGCATCATGAATGGCACCAGCCTAAATGCCAGACATCAGAGGATGACACTAATCAACAATTAAAGTCTAATTCCGATGCCAGCAGAACACAAAGTTATATCAGTGAAGTATTTCTGATTCAAACAATGGACAACAGCAGCAATCAAAAAACCTGCACAGCAGGTACTTGGAAACCACTACAAAGAGCACATGTCTTACCTTTTTAGAAATTCTTTCTGGTCTTCTTTAAAAATCTTTCATTATGTCCTTTAAGTCCAGCTCACGAAGAATGTCATATGGAATTCAGTGTGAGCTCAGTCTGTTTGTAGTAGCACGCTTGATTCAGTCTACTTTTTACCAATTTCAGAGTCCACTGTCCCACGCACAGCAGTCTGGTGTAAGCAATCATGGCCTTTCCCAGCGACTGGGGTTTTCTTGTGGTGATCTCCATCTCTCAGCTTGTCTTCTCCACTGGCCTGCTCTTCTTTGGCAGAATCTGGCGGTGCCTGCTTTTCTCCTCCAGGTGAGTGCTTTAACGGTCTTCCCGTCTGTCCATCTCCAGTATCTGCTCAGTGAAACCTGCTCTCCAGCTCCAGGTAATGGCCCACCTGTCTCCTCAGTGCAGTAATTAGCAGCCCCGCTGCGAATTGATGCTCCAGTTTAGAAAAATCCTTTAAGCTTTGGGATTTTTTGAACAATTCCTTTTCCCCTAAGTCCTTTGTCTCTCAATAATTTTGTGAGCGCCATTCTCAAACTATTTTCTGGACATTTTGACCTCGCTAATTACTTGTTACCTCTCACTGGTGCTTGCATAGTCACATGCCAAAACAATTGTTCTGATAGGCTATTGTTATGTGGTACCCACATGGGGCACATGTAAATTGGACCAATCAGCAGCCACACAAGAATATCAAGTGATGGACATAGAATTCGACCAGTTAATAATGTGATCTTTTATACTGGCTCATGATAGGCCCTTGATCTTTGTAGGCCCCTAGGCTTCAGTCCAGCCTAGCCCGTGTGTTAAGGCGGCCTTGGGTCTGATGAAACCAAGGTTGAACTTTTTGGCCGTAATTCCAAAAGGTATATTTGGTGCAAACACAACACTGTCAGGTTCGCTTTTGTTCATTTCTGTTCTTCTGTGATTATTAGAAGAAGAAGCCAACTTTATTGTCATTCAGTCCATTATATACAGTAGAACGACATTACGTTTCTCCTATCTGCAATATTAATCACATCTAGAATCAGAGGGGTCGCTGCCATGCAAGGCACCGACACAAACAACTTCTCCTTCCCCCACTCTATTATACTGAGCACCAAGCTAGAAGGCGGGAAGTACCATTTTTATATGGTCTCTGGTATGACCCGGCCAGGGCTTGAACCCACAACCTTCTGGCTGTGGGTCGGATGCTCTACACTAGATCACAACTATTATTATTTTTATTATTAATATTATTTGTGATAGTTATGTCTCCTGTGTCTCCCCTGGTCTGCTGTGTCATCCCGTTTGTCTTCAGTGTCTTTATTTTGTTCTTGTGGTATAATTGTCTACCTATTGTCTCCAGTCCGGCTTGTTTCTGTATCCACAGCCACTCTCCCTCATGTGAGCATTGTTCAGCCCTTGATTGTTCCCACAGCTGTCTTATGTTTGCAATTATCAGTTACCTATTTATGTTGGTTTGACATGGGCTCTGTCTGGCGTCATCATCATTCATTTTTGGTTTTCTTGTGTTGTTTTCTACCCCTGTGCAGTCATTTATTTATGTAACGTTTTGTTCCCTGAGCTTTTCTGTTTATTTAATAAAAATGTTCCTCCGGAGTGCTGCACGGTGGCGCAGTGGTTAGCACTGCGGCAGCACAGTTTACCCTTGGCCGGGGGATTGTGGGGATCGTGGGATCGTGGGTTCGATCCCAGCCCCCGACCAACAGTGATCTGTGTGGAGTTTGCATGTTCTCCCCGTGTTGCGTGGGTTTACTCCGGGATTTCTCCGGTTTCCTCCCACATGCCAAAAACATGCATGTTAGGTTAATTGGCTGTTCTAAATTGTCCCTAGATATCTGTTTCCTATAGGCCCTTAGAATAGAGGGTTAGTATTAATGAAAGCGCTTTGAGTGGTCTTTGTGACTAGAAAAGCGCTATATAAGTGCAGGTTTGTTAGTTAGTTAGTGCAGTCCACATCCTGGGTCCTCCTTCTACCCATCCTGGACTGCCTGGAAGGCAGTATTATGACAAACACTGCTCATCACCAAAGCAACACCGTACCTACAGCGAAACATGGTGGCAGCAGCATCATGCTTTGGGGCTGTTTTTCTTCAGCTGGAACTGGGGCCTTAGTCAAGGTGAAGGGAATTATGATTATTAAGAGTTCCAAATACTAGTCAGTGTTGGCACAAAGCCTTCAGGCTTCTGCTAGAAAACTGAAGATAAAGAGGAACTTTATCTTTCAGCACGACAATGACCCAAAGCACACATCCGAATCAACAAAAAAATGGCTTCACCAGAAGAAGATTAAGGTTTTTGTCATATGGACACCTCTCTGAGGCGCAGAGGAAAAGAGACAAGCCCACATGCTGGATGAAGTGTGTGTTAATTATAACAAAAGACAAACAGTTCAAAAGTGTCCAACACAAAATATCAAATAAGAAGTGACTCTGCAGCACCTCAGAGTGAACTCAGCTCTGGAGAAGCTAGCAGCACTGCAAGGGAAACAGTTCAGCATTAAATATAGCTGGGCAGACGAGGTAGGAATTCATACAATGCCTTAGGGCCAGAATGGAGGGGATTACAGCATTACATGAACTTGGGTAGAAGAGAAGAGAAGACTTACACAATGTGCCACAGAGCTAAACAGAACTCCAGGAACAGCACCAACAAAGTCTTGGCAGGAGATTGACTAGGAGTTTGAGCAACCAGCTCGACTAGCCCGATTGACTAACGGAGCGACAAATAATGAATGAACCAACAGAGTATAAATGCTGAGTGAACTAATGACAGGATTAGAGGCAGGTGTGTGAGCTGAGCTGCAAGTGTGCTGATTACAAGCTTCTCACTGCAGCGGCAGGCTGAGCAGCCAGTGGGGAGTGCCTGGAGAGAGAGAGGGGCAAAAATAGAAACAAAGAATAATCCTAGACAACTGTGCAGGCAGAAACAAAAATACAAAATACAACAAACCTGTGTCTGAGGTCTGGGATGACATAGGACCCCAGACACATGACAGTTTTGGAATGGCCCAACCAGAGTCCAGACCTGAATCTGATTGGACATCTGTGGGGTGATCTGAAGAGGGCTGCACACAGGAGATGCCCTCGCAATCTGACAGATTTGGAGCATCTTTGCAAAGAAGAGTGGGCAAATACTGCCACATCAAGATGTGCCACGCTGATAAACTCCTACCCAAAAAGACTGAGTGCTGTAATAAAAGCCAAAGGTGCTGCAACAAAGTATTAGTTTAAGATAAGATAAGCCTTTATTAGTCCCACAATGGGGAAATTACAGGATTGCAGCAGCAAAGGGGTAGCAGCACTCAGAGCAATTGTAAACTAGAAAAGCACTCAGAGAGTGCACACCTCTGCCAAGGCTCCGTCCATCTCTCATAGATCACCTCCAAAATGTAATGGGTTTGTGTGTAGGCCTAGAGCCACTTGTGGTGAAAATTGCATCAAAGTCTGTCCATTAGTTTTGGAGTACTGTTGATAAGACACTGTGAGAAGATAGGAGCCTTGACTGAGGTATGCATTCTCAGATCATTACCAACATGTAATGGGTTCGTCTGTAGCCCAAGAACCACCTCTCGTGAAAATTTCATCCAAATCCATCCAGTAATTTTGGAGTATTGTGGCTAACACTCTGTGAGAAGATAAGAGCCTTGGTGGAGGTGTGCATTCTCAGATCATCACTAAAATGTAATAGCTTTCTCTGTAGACAAAGAACCACCTCTGGTGAAAATTTCATCCAAATCCATCAAGTAGTTTTTGTGTAACCCTGCTGCACAAATACAAACAAAACCCTTGGCGGAGGTAATAAGATAATAAGATAAGAACTGGTTAGCCAAAGCAGTAAATAAATATACGTACATATGTACAGTTATATACACAGTGCAGGAGCATTGCAGTTAGACAGTATCAACAGCATTACAGTTAGTTAAATTACCCGGCAAAATATAAATATCAACCCAGACAGTATATTTCACATTGAATAAACAGTGTTGTTGCCACCCTCTATAATAATTGTAATTGTCTTAGTTGTGTATTGGAGGGGACGATCTCTATTGTGCAGACTTGGGTGTGCATATTTATGCAACCAGGTTGTAAGTTTTTTTTAATTTATTTATTTTTCCCCTTAAAACTTCAGTTTGTTTTTCAATGGGGTTGTACAGGTTATTGGTCACATTAATGGTAGAAATTTTTTTGAAATGATTTATCTTGGTCTCATTTTTTTATATCACAAAAACCTGCCATTTGAACAGGGGTGTGTAGACTTTCTATATCTTCTCTCTCTCCATATAATATATACACACATGGTGGTGGTGGTGGTGGGGGGTGGGGCTGAAAAATTCATAGTGGTCAACTTTGATCATATGTGGTTTACTTTTCAACCACAGGGATCCAAGCGCTGCAACACCAATGGAAGAAGTGTGTGGACCATAAGGGAAACTATGTTACAAAATAAACCACATTTGGTAAAATTTGACCGCTACGACCTTTTCAGCCTACAGCTGTGGACAAAATTGTTGGTACCCCTCTGTTAATGAAAGAAAAACCCACAATGGTCACAGAAATAACTTGAATCTGACAAAAGTGGTAATAAATAACAATTCTATGAAAATTAACCAATGAAAATCAGACAATGCTTTTGAATTGTGGTTCAACAGAATTATTTTTGGGTCATTATCCTGTTGCAAGACCCATGACCTGCGACTGAGACCAAGCTGTCTGACACTGGGCAGCACATTTCTCTCTAGAATACCTTGATAGCCTTGAGATTTCATTGTACCCTGCACAGATTCAAGACACCCTGTGACAGATGCAGCAAAGCAGCCCCAGAACATAACAGAACCTCCTCCATGTTTCACAGTAGGGACGGTGGTCTTTTCTTGGTATGCTTCATTTTTGCGTCTGTGAACATAGCGCTGATGTGCCTTGCCAAAAAGTTCCAGTTTTGTCTCGTCTGTCCATAGGACATTCTCCCAGAAGCTTTGTGGCTTGTCAACACGCAGTTTGGCAAATGCCATTCTGGCTTTTTTATGATTTGGTTTCAACTGTGGTGTCTTCCTTGGTCATCTCCCATGAAGTCCACTTTGGCTCAAACAACGACAGATGGTGCGATCTGACACTGATGTACCTTGACCTTGGAGTTCACCATGAATGTGTTTAGAGGTTGTTCTGGGCTCTTTTGTTACCATTCGTATTATCCGTCTCCTCCTGCGGCCACGTCCAGGGAGGTTGGCTACAGTCCCGTGGATCTTAAATTTCTGAATAATATGTGCAACTGTAGTCACAGGAACATCAAGCTGCTTGGAGATGGTCTTATAGCCTTTACCTTTAACATACTTGTCTATAATTTTCTTTGTAATCTCCTGAGACAACTCTCTCCTTTGCTTCCTCTGGTCCATGTTTAGTGTTGTACACACCATGTCACCAAACAGCACAGTGACTACTTGTCTCCCTTTAAATAGGCCGACTGATTACAAGTTTGTAGACACCTGTGATATTAATTAGAGGTCACACCTTGGTTGAACATGTCCCTATGGTCACATTATTTTCAATCTTTCTAGGGGTACCATCATTTTTGTCCAGGCCTGTTTCATGAGTTTGTTTTTTAAAATAATTCTGTTGAACCACAATTCAAAAGCATTGTGTGATTTTCATTGGTTAATTTTCATAGAATTTTTATTTATTACCACTTTTGTCAGATTCAAGTTATTTCTGTGACCATTGTGGATTTTTCTTTCATTAACAGAGGGGTATCAACAATTTTGTCCACGTCTGTACGTACTAAACAGCCAGTACTTGCCAGAAATTCCTGTAGCTCCTTCAATGTTACTGTCGACCACTTAGCAGTCTCCCTGACCAGATATCTTTTCATCAATTTTGGAGGGATGTCCAGTTCTTGGTAATGTCACTGTTGTGCCATATTTTCTCCACTTGATGATGACTGTCTTCACTGTCTTCCATGGTATATTTAATGTCTTGGAAATTCTTTTGCACTCTTCTCCTGACTGATACCTTTGAACAATGAGATCCCCCTGATGCTTTGGAAGCTCTCTGCGGACCATGGCTTGTGCTATAAGGTGTGACTACAGAAATGCCAGGAAAAGCCTACAAGAACAGCTAAACTTTATTTGGGGTTAATCAGAGGCATTTTAAATGGTGGCAGGTGTGTGCTGACTCCCATTTAACATAAGTTAAATGGTAGTTTAAATGTATAAAAATGTATAAAGTTTAAATGTATAAAAATATTCGGTGGTGGCTGGAAAGGCCGTTGGCGCAGATTGGCTGCCATGTTTCCATCAGCCTGCCCCAGGGCAGCTGTGGCTGCAGAAGTAGCTTGCCACTACCATTGTCTGTCTGGAGTGAATGAATAATGTACCTATTTGTAAAGCGTCTTTGAGTATATATGATAAAGTGCTATATAAAACCGATGCATTATTATTGTTATTATTATTATTATTATTAAGTTTGAATGTGATTGGTTAATTCTGAACACAGCCACATCCCCAGTTATAACAGGGTATGCATATTTACGCAACCAGGTTATTTTAAGTTTTTTGTTTTTTTATTTTTCTCCTTAAAAGATTTCAGTTTGTTTCTCAATTGGATTGTACAGGTTATAGGTCACATTAATGCTGGAAAAAGTTCTGAAATTATTTATCTTGGTCTCATTTTTTATATCACAAAAACCTGGCATTTAAACAGGGGTGTGTAGACTTTTTATATCTATATAACAGACAATTCGTTTTTATGTCTTCTCTCTCTCTACACACACACACACACACACACACACACACACACACACACACAGAGCGCATCCGGAAAGTATTCACAGCACTTTACTTTTTTACACATTGTTATGTTACAGCCTTATTCCAAAAGGGATTAAATTATTTTTTTTTCTCAGAATTCTACACTCAATACCCTAAAACGACAATGTGAAAAAAGTTTTTTTTTGAGATTTTTGCAAATTTATTAAAAATAAAAAACTAAGAAATCACATGTACATAAGTATTCACAGCCTTTGCTCAATACTTTGTTGAGGCACCTTTGGCAGCAATTATAGCCTCAAGTTTCTTTGAATATGATGCCACAAGCTTGGCACATCTATCTTTGGGCAGTTTCACCCATTAATGTTTGCAGCACCTCTCAAGCTCCATCAGGTTGGATGGGAAGCGTCGATGCACAGTCATTTTCAGATCTCTCCAGAGATGTTCCGATTGGATTCAAGTCTGGGCTCTGGCTGGGCCACTCAAGGACATTCACAGAGTTGTCCTGAAGCCACTCCTTTCATATCTTGGCTGTGTGCTTAGGGTCATTGTCCTGCTGAAAGATGAACCGTCGCCCCAGTCTGAGGTCAAGCGTGCTCTGGAGCAGGTTTTCATCCAGGATGTCTCTGTACATTGCTGCATTCATCTTTCCTTCTGATGGAAAAATTCTATGCTACACTGAGTTATATGAATTTGGATGTATATGAATTTTATATTTTATATATATAAGCTTACTGTGTATACTGACTCAGGAAATCCTGTTACCATATTTTATTTGGAGTTGTTGAGTAGTGGAAAAAAAAAAACAGATTGAAGGAACTGTTAGGTTATCAACTGTGAATGTTCAGTTCTATCACTGTGACTGTGTCCAGCCCTATCACTAATGTTAAATGGTTTCCTGCATGTTGTCAACAGATACAATCTGAGTCATGAATGAAATAATGTATATGTATCAGATGTAAATGAAGCCTATGACACATTTACAAACATTGTAACCACTCTTTATGAAAAAAACTGCCCATTAGTTAAAAAAAAGCTTAAACACAAATTTACTGACAAACCATGGCTAACCAAAGGACTACAAAAGGCGTGTAAAAAGAAAAATTTATTATATAAAGCTTTCATAAAGAAAAGGACAAAAGAAGCAGAGCAGCGGTATAAAACATACAAAAATAAGTTAACATATATAATAAGATGTAGTAAAAGAGACTATTACAGTAAAGAACTGGAAAAAAACAAAGACAATATTAAAAATACATGGACAATAATCAACAGTATCCTTGGAAATAAAAGCAGAAATACCAGCTACCCAACTAACATTCCAAAAAATAATAAATCGACTCCGAATGTGAATATAGCTTCACCTGCAGATGAATTTAATAATTTTTTTGTTAACATTGGACCTAAACTGGCCCGAGAAATACCCACTACGGTGCCAACAGGTGATTCAATATGCAGTAACACTGCTGTAAAAGACACCATCTTCATAAAGAACACAGACGAAAGAGAGGTCATTGAAATTGTTAAATCGTTCAAAAGTAAAACATCTACTGACTGCGATGGTATTGATATGCTACTAGTCAAAACTGTTATCGAATGCATAGTGAAACCACTGACGTATATCTGTAACCTGTCTCTCCAATCAGGTATATTTCCCAATGCAATGAAAATAGCTAAAGTAATTCCGATTTACAAGACAGGCGACAGAGGGGAACTCTCCAACTACAGACCAATTTCACTATTACCGCAATTTTCCAAGATACTTGAAAAAATATTCTATGAGAGAATTGACAACTTCATACTGAAGAATGATTTATTGTGTGAGCAGCAATATGGGTTCAGACACAAAAGGACAACAGCATATGCCTTAATGGAATTTACAGAAAAAATATCAACAGCCATTGAAAATAAAGAGTATTCAGTTGGAGTATTCCTGGATCTTAAAAAAGCATTTGATACAGTAGATCACAATCTATTATTAAAGAAACTACAAAATTGTGGTATCAGAGGGGTAGCACTGTCCTGGTTAAGAAGTTACTTAAAGAATAGATATCAGTTTGTATGTGTTAACAACAAAAACTCAGAGCTACTGAAGGTCACCTGTGGAGTCCCACAGGGTTCAGTTTTGGGACCATTATTATTCAATATGTATATAAATGATATATGTAAAGTTTCAGAAAAAATGGACTTAATATTGTTTGCTGATGACACTAACCTGCTATGCAGTGGAAACAATTTGGAACAACTTCTGGATACACTCGGAAAGGAATTAGGAAAGCTGAAACTGTGGTTTGATTCAAACAAATTAACGCTCAATTTAAGCAAGACAAAATTTATAGTCTTTAACAACCATCACAACTACCCAGTACCCAAACTCAGTGTAAATGGTGTAGAGATTGAAAGGGTATCCGAAACTAAATTCCTTGGAGTAATAATTGATAACAAACTGTGTTGGAAGCCACATATTAATTATATAAAAGGTAAAGTATCCAAATCAATTGCAATATTACACAGAGTGAAAAATTTGCTGAATCAACCCACACTATACACCTTGTATCATTCATTAATACTCCCATACATGACATATTGTAATGAAGTATGGGGAAATACATATAAAACAAACATATATCCACTCTTTATGCTTCAAAAGAGAGCTATTAGAATAATCAACAAAGCAGCTTACAGGGAACCAACAAACCCACTTTTTCTTAAACAAAAAACTCTCAAGTTGAAAGATCTGATCGACTTTAAAACCGCAATAATAATGTTCAAAGTGAAGAATCTATCACTGCCCGCAAATATCCAAAAGTTGTTCCAAACAAGGGAGAAACGATATCACTTCAGAGGAACATGTATATTTCAAAAGCCTACAGTGAGAACAACTACCAAGCAACACTGTATTTCAGTGCAAGGTGTCAGATTATGGAACGATTTTGGACCTGAATTAAAATCATGTACAAAGCTTGGACAATTTAAACAAAAACTAAAGGAAGAAATACTCCAAACATATTTACAAGACGACATGTAAACTCACATAAGGATTGACATTTCCAGCCTGTGTTGTGTTATAGCTTAGTTTTTCTTTTTTCTCTGTGACACTATGTCTTAGATTTGTTTTTGAATAGTAACCGCTTAACTTAGACTAGCTCAGTTTTCTTTTCTCTCAGTCATATTTTGTCTTAGCCTTGTTTTAAATTGTAATCGCTCTTGTCTTGTTTTCTCCTTTTTCTCCTTTGAATTCTTGGATGGAATATGGGTGGGCAATATAAGCTGCGGCTTCAGCCATCACCCATTTCGGATAACTCACGTGGAATTGTATAGTAGAAGGAGTCTTTGTCTAATTTGACCTTGTTGTTATATTATACAGTTTCTTTTAACCTGTAATGTACTATCCGAAAAATGAAATAATCAAGAGGCTCAGCAAACTTTATCAACTGAGTCATGAATGAACTATCAAGAAGCGACCTCACCCCAACAGCCCCTTGGATATATATAGCCAGAATCAGTCTGTGAAAGCTGTACTCTGTATTGTCTTCCGCTGATCAGTGCATATTAAATTTGCTGAAACTTTGATTCTGCCTGATCATTGACTGAACCTCTCCTATCCTAACAGGGAATTTTTCCAACACCCTCTATCCTGACTAGTCTTCCAGTTCCTGCCACTGAAAAACATCCCCACAGCATTTTGCTGCTACCACCATTGGCATGGTTATGAGCGGTGCCTGGTTTCCTCCAAACATGACGCCTGGCATTCACATCAAAGAGTTCAATCGTTGTCTCATCAGACCAAAGAATTTTGTTTCTCATGGTCTGAGAGTCCTTCAGTTGCCTTTTGACAAACTCCAGGTGGGCTGCCATGTCCCTTTTACTAAGGAGTGGCTTCTGTCTGGTCACTCTACCATACAGGCCTGATTGGTGGATTGCTGCAGAGATGGTTGTCCTTCTGGAAGGTTCTCCTCTCTCCACAGAGGAATGCTGGAGCTCTGCCAGAGTGATCATCGGGTTCTTGGTCACCTCCATGACTAAGGCCCTTCTCCCCAATCGCTCAGTTTAGACAGCCGGCCAGCTCTAGGAAGAGTCCTGGTGGTTCCAAACTTCTTCCATTTACGAATGATGGAGGCCACTGTGCTCCTTGGGACCTTCAAAGCAACAGAATTTTTTCTGTACCCTTCCCCAGATTTGTGCCTCGAGACAATCCTCTCTCAGAAGGCTACAGACAATTCCTTTGACTTCATGCTTGGTTTGTGCTCTGACATGCACTGTCAACTGTGGGACCTTATATAGACAGGTGTGTGCCTTTCCAAATCATATCCAATCAACTGAATTTACCACAGGTGGACTCCAGTTAAGCTGTAGAAATATCTCAAGGATGATCAGTGGAAACAGGGTGCACCTGAGCTCAATTTTGAGCTTCATGGCAAAGGCTGTGAATACTTATGTACATGTGATTTCTTAATTTTTTATTTTTAATAAATTTGAAAAAATCTCCCAAAAAAACTTTTCACATTATTATTATGGGGTATTGTGTGTAGAATTTTGAGGGAAAAAATGAATTTAATTTCTTTTGGAAGAAGGCTGCAACATAACAAAATGTGAAAAAAGTGAAGCGCTGTGAATACTTTCCCGGTGCACTATATCAACTTCATTTATAAGGCACTTTTAAAAGCAACACTTGCTGCACAAAGTGCTGTACAGCAAGAAAACATAAAAGCAGGAAGCAGGGTACTAACACAAAAACAATATAGAACCACAGTCAAAATAAAATAAAATAAAATGTAAAATAAATACATAAAGAAAAAATTAAATGAATAAATAAAAATCCATTTCATTCAATAAAATCAATATCTCACACTGGGTCGAAGGCCAGGGAGTAAAAGTGTGTTTTAAGACGGGTTTTAAAAAGGGACAGTGAAGATGCCTGTCTGAAGTCCAGGGTAAATCATTCCATAACCTGGGTGCCGTGATCGAAAAGGCTCTGTCCCCTCTGAGCTTCCGCCTCAACTTTGGCACCCCCAGAAGCAGCTGTTCAGCTGACCTGAGGGAGCGGGTGGGAGCGTAGGGATGCAGAAGCTCAGACATATATATATATATATATATATATATATATATATATATATATATATATATATATATATATATCTCCATCCATCCATCTTCTACCGCTTTTCTGGAGGTCCGGGTCGCGGAGGTAACAGTTCAAGCAGAGAAACCCAGACTTCCCTCTCCCCAGCCACCTGCTCCAGCTCTTCAGAGAGGATACCAACGCGTTTCCAGACCAGCTGAGAGACATAGTCTCTCCAGTGAGTCCTGGGTCTGCCCCGGGGTCTCCTCCCAGTGGGACATACCCAAAACACCTCAAGTGGGAGGCGTCCAGGAGGCATCCTGACCAGATGCCCATACCATCTCAACTGGCTCCTTTCAATGTGGAGGAGCAGCGGTTCTACTCTGAGTCTCTCCTGGATGACTGAACTCCTCACCCTATCTCTGAGGGTGAGTCCAGTGATCCTATGGAGAAAGTTCATTTCAGCCGAAATTAAGAGTAGGAGCGTAGATTGACTGGTAAATCAACAGCTTTGCCTCACAGCTCAGCTCCCTCTTCACCACAACAGACCGGTACAACGTCCACA
Source organism: Pholidichthys leucotaenia (assembly GCA_020510985.1). Lineage (NCBI taxonomy): Eukaryota > Metazoa > Chordata > Actinopteri > Cichliformes > Pholidichthyidae > Pholidichthys > Pholidichthys leucotaenia. The sequence continues at coordinate 52,208,558 of CM035849.1, read as the reverse complement.
TCACTGCAGATGCTGCTCTGATCCGTCTGTCAACCTCTCGCTCCATTCTCCCCTCACTCAAAAAAAAAAAAAAAAAAAAATCCAAGATGGCGCCGCGGATGGCAGCCACTGGCTTCTGCTCTCTGATGTTTTTGATAATTTTGTGTGTTTTTTTGGACTTCTGCTCTTCTGTCCGAATCACCTATTCAAGGGAGGAACTACTTTCACTCAGATTACCTCCCAATGCAACTTCTCCGCCAGTTACTGCTGCTGATCTGAAGTTTTTTCAGTCCATCTTAGCTGTGGGAGCAGCGGCTATTGGCGCTGGCCGGAAACGAAGGCGGCGTGGTAAACGTGCCGGTGCGTTAGTCAGGCTGAAGAAACGAGGATTTCGCACGCCGCTCCCATCGATCCATCTGGCAAATATCCGCAGTTTGGCGAACAAAATGGATGAACTGCTGCTCCTGACTCACAAAAACCGGGATTTTAGCAGATCTGGCGCCCTTTGTTTCACGGAGTCCTGGCTGAGTGAACACATCCCGGACAGCGCGGTGCGTCTGGACGGATTTCAACTGTTTCGCGCTGATCGCAGCCGAGAATTTTCTGGAAAGACTAAGGGTGGTGGAATCTGCTTCTACATAAACGAAGGTTGGTGTACTGATGTCACAGTGTTGAAGAAGTTTTGTAGCCCTAACCTAGAGTCACTGTTCATAAACTGTAAACCCTTTTATTCACCGCGAGAGTTCTCCTCATTTATTCTGGTCGGAATTTATATCTCGCCTGCTGCTTGTACAACGGAGGCACTGCAGCTCCTCGCTGACCAGATAGCAGACGTGGAGGAAAAACATCCAGACTCTCTGCTTATCATTCTGGGTGATTTCAATAGAGCTAATCTCACAAATGAGCTTCCTAAATACAGACAGCATATTAAATGTCCCACCAGGGACACAAATACACTTGACCACTGTTACACAGTTTTAAGAAATGCCTATCATGCCGTCCCCCGTGCAGCTCTGGGTTTTTCTGACCACTGCCTGCTCCATCTTATTCCAACATACAGACAGAAACTAAAAACTTTCAAGCCTGTTGTAAGGACTGTGAAGAAATGGACTGAGGAATCAAAGCTGAAGTTACAAGCCTGCTTTGACTGCACAGATTGGAGTGTTTTTGAAGCTGCAGCCATTAACCTAAATGAACTCACTGACACTGTGACGTCATACACCTGTTTCTGCGAGGACATGTGTGTGCAGACCAAGACCTTCTGCATATACAACAACAATAAACCCTGGTTCATTCCTAAACTGAAGCAGCTACGTCAGACCAAGGAGGAGGCCTACAGGACTGGTGACTGGACTCTGTACAAGCGGGCCAGAAACATGCTGACGAAGGAGACCAGGCTTGCTAAGAGGAGCTACAGTGTGAAGTTACAAAAAAACTTCTCAGCTAACAACTCTGCTTCTGTCTGGAGAGGCCTACGGAATATCACCAACTACAGGAGACCATCCCCCCACCCTGCGGAAAACCTCCAGCTGGCTAATGACCTAAACAGCTTTTACTGCAGGTTTGAAAAGAACCTACAGTTCTCACCTCCCACCCACACAAAAGGATTATCTGCAGCCCCAGGAACTCCATCCCTCCTCCACTCTGATCTCCCACCAGCACTAATGATCTGTGAAGAAGAGGTGCGCCGGGTCTTTCAGAGACAAAAGATCAAGAAGGCTGCAGGACCTGATGGTGTGTCTCCGTCCTGCCTGAGAGTCTGCTCCAACGAGTTGGCCCCCATCTTCACCCGGATCTTTAACAGATCACTGGAGCTGCGTGAAGTGCCTTCCTGCTTCAAACGCTCCATCATCATTCCAGTTCCCAAGAAACCCTCTATTACAGGATTAAACAACTACAGACCTGTTGCCCTGACCTCTGTGGTCATGAAATCCTTGGAGAGATTGGTGCTGAGCCACCTGAAGGTCATCACAGGCCCCCTGATGGACCCACTGCAGTTTGCCTACCGGTCAAACAGGTCAGTGGATGATGCAGTGAATATGGGACTACATTACATCCTGCAACACCTCGACTCCCCAGGGACGTACGCCAGGATCCTGTTTGTCGACTTCAGCTCAGCGTTCAACACCATCATCCCAGGCATTCTTCATCAGAAACTCCTCCAGCTCAAGGTGCCCCCCTCCACCTGCCAGTGGATCTCCAGCTTTCTGACTGACAGGGGGCAACAGGTGAAGCTAGGGAGATTTACATCCAGCTCCCGAAAAATTAGTACTGGCGCCCCCCAAGGATGTGTCCTTTCCCCACTGCTCTTCTCCCTCTACTCCAACGACTGCACCTCAGAGGACCCTTCGGTGAAGCTCCTGAAGTTTGCGGACGACACCACAGTCATCGGTTTGATCCGGGATGATGATGAGTCTGCATACAGGCGGGAGGTGGAGCAGCTGATCCTCTGGTGCAGCCAGAACCATCTTGAACTTAACCCAGCCAAAACGGTGGAGATGACTGTGGATTTCAGGCGACACCCCCCTTCATTCCCCCCACTCACCATCCTCAACAGCACAGTGTCCACTGTGGACTCCTTCAAGTTTCTGGGTACCACAATCTCCCGGAACCTGAAGTGGTCCTCCCATATTGACACTGTCCGGAAAAAGGCCCAGCAGAGGTTGTTTTTTCTGCGTCAGCTCAAGAAGTTTGATTTGCCTCAGGAGCTGCTGGTTGTCTTCTACACCGCCATCATCCAATCTGTCCTCTGCTTTTCCATCACTGTCTGGTTTGGATCTGCCACTAAACAGGACAAGACCAGACTGCAGCGGATCATTAAGTCTGCGGAGAGGATCATTGGTACCGACCTACCCTCCATTGAGAACTTATATCGGTCCATAACCAGGAAACGGGCGGGAAACATCTGTGCTGACCCATCACACCCCGGCCACAAACTGTTTGAACTTCTATCTTCTGGTCGTCGTTACAGATCACTGAAGGTCAAAACCACCCGTCACAGGAACAGTTTCTTTCCTCAAGCCATCACTCTGATGAACTCCTAACATTCACCTAGTCCTACCTGTTGCTGTACTCATGACTTTTCATCCATTATTACATTGCACATAACTCTCACACTGCTTTTTACTTCATTCACATTATATCACTGAATCTGAGTCCACATTGAAATACTGTGTGATTGTATATTTTTTCATATATTTCTGCAAAGTGTGGTTAGTCCGAGTAAATAACTGCATATATTCCTGTATATATTTGCATCCTTTTATAGAAACGTGGACAGACTGTAATTTACTGTACATACTCTGGTTGTCATTGAATCCTTATTTAAATCCTTCACCTGAACAACGAGAGCAAGTTTTTAGCCAAAGTCAAATTCCTTGTATGTGTTGTGCATACTTGGCCAATAAAGCTGATTCTGATTCTGATTCTGATTCGTGAATAAGACCCCAAGATACTTAAAATCCTCCACTTGGGGCAGGAGCCTGTCCCCAACCCGGAGAGGACAATCCACCTTTTTCCAGCTGAGGACCATGGACTCGGACTTGGAGGTGCTGATTCTCATCCCAGCTGCTTCACACTCAACGGCAAACCGTCCCAGCAAAAAAATGTAGGTCATTGCTGGATGAAGCCAGCAGGACAACATCGTCTGCAAACAACAGAGATGAGATCCTGTGGTCACCAAGCATGACACCCTCTGTTCCCTGGCTGTGCCTAGAAATCCTGTCCATAAAAATTATGAACAGGATCGGTGACAAAGGGCAGCCCTAGCGGAGTCCAACTCTCACTGGGAATGAGTCCGATCGAGTGTTGGCAATACAAACCAAACTCTCACAACGGTCGTACAGAGACTGAATAGCTTGTAACAACAAGCCCGATACCCCATACTCCCTAAGCACCCCCCACAAAAAACCACGAGGGATGCGGTCAAATGCCTTCTCCAAGTCCACAAAACACATGTAAACTGGTTGGGCAAACTCCCACGAACCCTCGAGGATTCTTGAGAGGGTAAAGAGCTGGTCCGATGTGCCACGGTCAGGACGAAAACCACATTGCTCCTCCTGAATCCGAGGTTCGACCAACGGCCGGACTCTCCTCTCCAGTACCTTGGCATAGACCTTCCCAGGGAGGCTGATGAGAGTGATCCCTCTAAAGTTGGAGAATACCCTCCAGTCCCCTTTTTTGAAGAGAGGAACCACCACCCCGGTTTGCCATGTGAAAGGCACTGCCCCCACCCTCCACGCAATGTTGCAGAGGCGTGTCATCCATGACAGCCCTACAACATCCAGGGCCTTGAGATGCTCGGGGCGAATCTCGTCCACCCCCGGCGCCCAGCCACCAAAGAGATTTTTAACCACCTTGGCGACCTCAACTCCTGTGATAGGCGAGTCATCCCCCTTGTCCACAAGCTCTGCTTCCTCTGTGGAAGGCATATCAGTGGGATTGAGGAGATCCTCAAAGTACTCCTTCCACCGCCCAACGATATCCCCAGTCAAAGTCAACAGTGCCCCATCCGCATCATACACAGTGTTGACAGGGAGCTGCTTCCCCCTCCTGAGCCGCCAGATAGTTTGCCAGAATATCTTTGAGGCCAACCGAAAGTCTTGTTCCATGGCCTCACCGAACTCCTCCCATACCCGAGTTTTTGCTTCAGCAACCACCCGAGCTGCGCTCCGCTTGCCCTGGCGGTACACCTCAGCTGCTCTGGGAGTCCCACAAGCCAACCAAGCCTGATAGGACTCCTTCTTCAGCTTAATGGTCCCCTCACCACTGGTGTCCACCACTTGGTTTGGGGGTTGCCACCACGAGATGCCCCAACGACCTTGCGGCTGCAGCTCTGGGCTGCTGCTTCAAGAATGGAGGTGGAGAACATGGCCGATTCAGACTCCATGTCTCCAGACTCCCTCGGAATGTGGTTGAAGTTCTTCCGAAGGTGGGAGTTGAAGACCTCCCGGACAGGGGCCTCAGCCAGACTTTCCCAGCACACCCTCACTATACCAGGTCTGAATGGCATCCTCCCCTGCCATCGGATCCAACTCACCACCAGGTGGTGATCAGTTGACAGCTCTGCACCTCTCTTTACCCGAGTGTCCAAGACATACGGTCATAGGTCTGATGACACAATAACAAAATTGATCATCGACCTGTGACCTAGGGTGTCCTGGTGCCAGGTGCACATATGGACACCCTTATGCTTGAACATGGTGTTTGTTATGGACAAACTGTGGTTAGCACAGAAGTCCAATAACTGAACAACACTTTGGTTCAGATTGGGCAGGCCGTTCCTCCCAATTACCCCCTTCCAGGTTTCACTGTCATTGCCCATGTGCGCATTGAAGTCCCCTAGTAGGACAATGGAGTCTCCAAGAGGAACACCCTCCAGCACCCCAATCATAGACTCCAAAAAGAGTGGGTACTCTGAACCATCATTTGGTGCATAGGCACAAATAATGGTCAGGACCCGTTTCCCAACCCAAAGGCGCAGGGAAACAACCCTTTCGCCCACCGGGGAAAACTCTAATATAGAGGCAGCAAGTTGGGGGGATATAAGAAGACTCACCCCTGCTCGTCGCCTCTTGCCCGGGGCAACTCCAGAGTAGGCCAAGCTCCAGCCCCTCTCCAGGAGACTGGTTCCGGAACCATAGCTGTGTGTTGAGGTGAGGCCAACTATATCTAGCCGGTATCTCTCAACCTCATGTACCAGCTCAGGCTCCTTTCCCCAAAAGAGAGGTGACATTCCACGTACCAAAAGCCAGTTTAGGAAGCTTGGGATCAGTCACCACCTGCAGGAGGTGAGCCCACCGGAGGGCGGACCCATGTAACTCCTTCGGGCTCAGCCCGGCCGGGTCCCATGGGCGGAAACCCGGACACCAGACGCTAGCCATCGAGCCCCTCCCCCAGGCCTGGCTCCAGGGTGGGGCCCCGGTAACCCCATACCAGACGGGGTACACTGAATCCTTGTTGTAGTATTTATCATGAGAGTCTGTTGGATCGTTCTTAGACTGACCCTTCACCCAGGACCAGTTTGTCTTGGGTGACCCTACCAGAGGCAAATTGCCCCGGACAACATAGCCCCTGAGATCACTGGGACACACAAACCCCCCACCACAATAAGGTGACGATCCACAAGGGGGTGGGTATGTGTGTATATATACATATATACAGTGGGGCAAAAAAGTATTTAGTCAGCCACTAATTGTGCAAGTTCTCCCACTTAAAAGATGAGAGAGGTCTCCAATTTTCATCATAGGTATACCTCAACTATCAGAGACAAAATGAGAAAAAAAAAAAAACAATCCAGAAAATCACATTGAAGGATTTTTAATGAATTAATTGGTAAATTCCTCGGTAAAATAAGTATTTGGTCACCTACAAACAAGCAAGATTTCTGGCTCTCACAGACACGTAACTTCTTCTTTAAGAGGCTCCTCTGTCCTCCACTCGTTACCTGTATTAATGGCACCTGTTTGAACTCGTTATCAGTATAAAAGACACCTGTCCACAACCTCAAACAGTCAGACTCCAAACTCCACTATGGCCAAGACCAAAGAGCTGTCAAAGGACACCAGAAACAAAATTGTAGACCTGCACCAGGCTGGGAAGACTGAATCTGCAATAGGTAAGTAGCTTGGTGTGAAGAAATCAACTGTGGGAGCAATTATTAGAAAATGGAAGACATACAAGACCAATGACAATCTCCCTTGATCTGGGGCTCCACGCAAGATCTCACCCTGTAGGGTCAAAATGATCATGAGAACGGTGAGCAAAAATCCCAGAACCACACAGGGGGACCTAGTGAATGACCTTCAGAGAGCTGGGACCAAAGTAACAAAGGCTACCATCAGTAACACACTACGCCGCCAGGGACTCAAATCCTGCAGTGCCAGACGTGTCCCCCTGCTTAAGCCAGTACATGTCCAGGCCCATCTAAAGTTTGCTAGAGAGCATTTGGATGATCCAGAAGAGGACTGGGAGAATGTCATATGGTCAGATGAAACCAAAATAGAACTTTTTGGTAAAAACTCAACTTGTCGTGTTTGGAGGAGAAAGAACACCATACCTACTGTGAAGCATGGGGGTGGAAACATCATGCTTTGGGGCTGTTTTTCTGCAAAGGGACCAGGACGACTGATCCGTGTAAAGGAAAGAATGAATGGGGCCATGTATCGTGAGATTTTGAGTGAAAACCTCCTTCCATCAGCAAGGGCATTGAAGATGAAACGTGGCTGGGTCTTTCAGCATGACAATGATCCCAAACACACCACCCGGGCAATGAAGGAATGGCTTAGTAAGAAGCATTTCAAGGTCCTGGAGTGGCCTAGCCAGTCTCCAGATCTCAACCACATAGAAAATCTTTGGAGGGAGTTGAAAATCCATGTTGCCCAGCGACGGCCCCAAAACATCACTGCTCTAGAGGAGATCTGCATGGAGGAATGGGCCAAAATACCAGCAACAGTGTGTGAAAACCTTGTGAAGACTTACAGAAAACGTTTGACCTCTGTCATTGCCAACAAAGGGTATATAACAAAGTATTGAGATGAACTTTTGTTATTGACCAAATACTTATTTTACCGAGGAATTTACCAATTAATTCATTAAAAATCCTTCAATGTGACTTTCTGGATTTTTTTTTCTCATTTTGTCTCTCATAGTTGAGGTATACCTATGATGAAAATTGGAGACCTCTCTCATCTTTTAAGTGGGAGAACTTGCACAATTGGTGGCTGACTAAATACTTTTTTGCCCCACTGTGTATATATTTATATATATTTTTTTAAGGGTTTCAATTCTTCCCCGCCAGCCAGCCTGCCCATGTGGGCCCCACCATAGTTTTAACCTGGGCTGTCTTATGGGCACCATGTGGGATTGTCCGTGGGTTCCACATTGGCCCCACCTGGGTTTGCCCACATGGACTTTACCTGTGGTACAGGTAAGCAGGTAATCTATTTACCCACTTTAAACCCACTGGGCCCCACATGGGTTTAATGCAGAAGAGCAGGTTTCAGTAACACTGAAGCCATGGATAAAGTCTGTGTGGGCAAACACACATGGAGCCAATGTGGAACCCGCGGACAAACCCACTTGGGGCACATAAGCCAGCCCAGGTTAAACCTATGGTGGGACACACATGGGCATGCTGGCTGGATAAAATCTTGGATATTGCCCCACAAAACCTAGGAATGACCCTGACTTCAATAGTGCTGATCGTGCCCCCCTCAATATTTACTCTGGAGAAAATGTTTCTGTATATTGCCCCCCCCCCCCCCAAAATAGTGAAATTAAAATGATGAACCCCAACACCACACAATTGGGCCAGTGTCAACAAGTTTGCATGGGGAATACATCTTATAGATGTGGTTTGCACATTGGCAAGACATTGGCCTCGACGTCTAGCCAATGTCTTGCCAATATGCAAACCACCTCTATAAGATGTATTCCCCATGCAAACTTGGTACAATGGGCAGATATAGGCCAGTGTATGTGTGCTATTTCAGAAAAGATTGAAGTCATTCTAGTTGGTCCAAAAAAACCTTAGAAATACCTTTCCAAATCAAACTTAGTTTGGATGCAGTTACTCTTTCTCTTAATAGTTCTGTGAGGAAACCTGGAGTTACTTTTGATCAAGATCTGTTCTTTAATTCACATATTAAACTTGTTTCTAAGACTGCCTTCAATTATTTGCGTAATATTGCCAAGATTAGGAGTATCCTGTCTCAGAGTGATGCTGAGAAACTCATCCATGCTTTTGTTACCTCTAGATTAGATTATTGTAACTCTTGATTATCAGGCTGTCCTAAAACATCTTTAAAAAGTCTTCAGCTGATCCAGAATGCTGCAGCAAGAGTTTTAACAGATACTAGAAAGAGAGATTACATCTCTTCGGTTCTGGCCTCCTTTCATTGGCTTCCCATAGAATTTAGAATTAAGTTTAAAATCCCTCTTCTCACTCACAAAGCTCTAAATAATCAGGCCCCTTTTTATTTAAAAGATCTGATAATACCTTTTCATCCTAACAGAGCACTACGCTCCCAAAATGCAGGATTACTTGTAATACCTAGAATCTCCAAAAGTACAATGGGAGGCAGAGCCTTCAGTTATCAAGTTCCTCTCCTTTGGAACCAGCTGCCAATCTGGATTCGGGAGTCAGACTCAATCTCTGTTTTTAAGAGTAGGGTTAAAAATTTCCTTTTGATATAGCCTATAGTTAGGGTGGGATCGGGTGCCCCTGAACCCTCCCTTAGTTACTGTATGCTGCTAATTGGTTTAGACAGCTGGGTGCCCTCCAACAATGCACTGGGTTTCACTCCTTTCTTCACTCTCACTGAAATATTTTTGCTGGCCATTAACATCTGTTTGTTCGCTCCCATAGATTGAGTCCCCGTCGTGCTGTTGCTCTCTACATGTCTGTTCTTTTCTTCTTCTTCTCTATCCCCTCACCCCCCCAGTCAGTCGCAGCAGATGACTGCCCCTCCCTGAGCCTGGTTCTGCTGGAGGTTTCTTCCTGTTAAAAGGGAGTTTTTCCTCTCCATCGTTGCCAAGTGCTTGCTTGCAGGGGATCTCGCCTGATTGCTGAGGCCTTTCTGCAATTGTGGGGGTTTCCCCTACAGTTGAAAGTGCTATGAGATGACTGTTGTTGTGAAATGGCGCTATATAAATAAAGCTGAATGAATGAATGAATAATTGGAACACAGTGCAGTCCTAAAACCACCCTGAAACGTTCAGATTTGCCGTTTCTTTACAAGTCTCTGTTCTCAGTGAGTTTGGGTTTAAGTTCCTCTTGGTGCAGCGCCTCCATCTACTGGCTGAAACCTGATCTGAGAAGAAATATCTGAAAACAACCCGCTCTCCTTTTGAGTTTTGTACAGATTCTTCAGTTAAAAACATCTTAAATTCAAAGGCCTGAATTACACTTTCTTTAAATCCGTGCAACAGAGCAGACTTTCCTGCCACAATTTCAAATAACTTTGTTGTTTACCTACTGTAACAAACATGACTTGTACATAATGGTGGCGACTGCAAGGCTAAACTTCTATCAGGAAAGGCCTTCTATATTACAGTTACAAAAAAAAAATAAATAAAGGTCCCATATTGTGCATTTTCCATTTTGAAAATTTTAATTTTTCACATCCTCTTGGACATATTGATGTAATGTTTCTATGATGTTCTACAGATAATTTTTAAAAAGCTGTCTGTAAAACTGTCTGAAATAGTCCATTTTCAGCCTGCTCATTAGTGATAATGAGCTCCTAATCTGATTGGGTAAAGGCTTTCTAAGTGGACCAATCACAAGTAGGAAGGCAGTCAGAGTGCATTTGTTTGGCTCTGACATCACAAAACCAGGAAGTGCAATTCTCTCATTTCTTTAAGAGCTTAACTAAATAACGGCAGCGTGTATTCCTTTGTGTTGGAAGTAAAAGAATGTTTACTGATATTAAAATACTTTTTCCACAAATTCATTCATACATTAATTTTTTTGACCAATTAGCCTGTTTTAAGGTCTATCACAGGGACAACACATAATGTCTACAATTAAGCATCCTTACATGAAGCAACTCTCCGTAAGATTATCGCCTTAAAATATTCTTCCCAAAATCCCTCTGATGATACATCAACCTTTTACTGAGTTAATGTCATTCCCTGCATCACCCACAACAGTAACCTTTCTCTTCCTGGTAGGGGCACAAAAACACTACAGTTAGTTAATTCCCCTCTGCAGCATGTGGTATATAGGGAGGTGCCTATCTCCGTTTCTATGGCCCTGGGTCACACAGCTACTGTAAGCAGTAAAATCTACAGTGATGGGTTAGTCCTCTGGTAGTTTCCTGTGTTAAAAAGACTGCAACTGGCACATTTAATGGGCTGACTGCCCTTAGCCGATCATGGTGGACAACTTTAGCCACCAACTAACAAAGCACCTTGTGATTGGCTATTAGAATTTAGGCTGCAAATCATGCCTGCCATGGTCTTTTCATGTTCCTACCAGGAATGGGAAGGTTACATAGTCCTGCTTTAAGGAAATAAATGCAAATAAATGCTCTTGTGCAGTCCATTGCTTTGGATGGTTGACCCCAGGTATGACTACCTTTAGTCCTTGTATCTTCACTCTCATTCACACACATGTACAGTGATCCCTCACTTATCGCAGTTAATGGGTTCCAGAACCGACCGCGAAAAGTGAAAAACCGCGAAGTAGCGTCACCCCTAATGACGTCATCCATAAATAATACGTACGTTCATTCTCTCACTCTCTCTCTCTCATATGATACGTGTGTGTGTGTGTACGTGTACATACATAAGTAGATGTAAACAAAGTGTACATAAATATGTTTTTAGAACTCTTTTATTCTTATAACAAGATACGTAACTCAAGATGAAAATGATTTACTGCACAGGTTAATGAGAGCTTTACTGCTCCTCAGGTGACGCCTCATCGTGAGGTGCTGGAGGCGCAGGATCATCGAGGGCAGCTTCCGATAGAGCTGAAGCTGCAGGAGGCGGCGTAGTGGCTCGACGGGAAGACTATTTCGCACAAAATGGCACAAGAGAACAGCAAAAAGTTCCACGCGGCGAGACTAAGTAACACGAGCGATAAAAAGCAATGAATGCGGTCTTCCTTCCCTTCATGGGTGCTCGGCAGGGAGAGGAGGTGGGTGAAACGTCTCGGCCAATCAGCTTGCGGGGTGAAACGTCTCGGCCAATCAGCTTGCGAGATTTCCGAGCCGAGCCAACACGAGAACAGCGAACAGAGAGTTGTGCTGCTCTCCGTGTTGACACCTGATGGTCTAATGTAGTCTCCCTGCCTTCTGCTAGCGCCCGCCCATTATTTCTCAATTTTGAATTTTTGATGAATATTTTTGAAAAATCCGCGATGCACTGAGGGCGCGAAAGGTGAAGCGCGAAGTAGCGAGGGATCACTGTAATCTGTCTTTTTTCTACTGACTTTCCTCTTCTTCAGTGCACACCTCATGTCTCCAGGTTCTCTTCCACCTGCTCCCTACTCTCAATACAGACCAATTCAATTCAGTTCAATTCAGCTTTATTTATACAGCGCCACATCACAACAAAAGCCATCTTGTGGCGCCACAGTGCAGAAAAAAACAAAAACAAAAACACAGTCTCAGAAAGACCCAGCAATCAGACGATCCCCTATGAGCAAGCACTAAGCGACAGTGGAGAGGAAAAACTCCCATTTGGAAGGAAGAAACCTCTAGCAGAACCAGGCTCAGGGAGGGGCAGTCGTCTGCTGCGACTGGCTGGGGGTGAGGGGATAGGGAGGATGGAGAGGACAGACATAAAGAACATAACAGTAAGATGCCAAGTACATTACTGGAGGTCAACCAGCAGTACGGATCAGATAACAACAGAACAAAAGTGGGGTTAAGAGACACAAAATCCCTCCTTAAAAGTAAGCTCTATTAAAAAGGAAGGATTTTACCCTGTTCTTAAAAACGGAGACCACAACGTCATCTCTGAACACCATAGTCCATGGACACTCCTGCCTGTCCGTACATCATAGAAAATGAAAGCACCACAGGTGCTGATGACTCGGTACCTGTGGCATGGTTGCATGGGGTAGTTAAAGACACACTCCGGTGGATATAAATCGTATCTTATACCCTTTTTTTCTACAGAGAACCTTTCATTGTCTTAAAGTTTCATGTAAAAATCTCATACCTGTCAAGGCATACCTCATGCCTCCCTTATTGGGGGGGCTTTCACACCTGTACTGACCTCATGCCTCCCTTATTGGGGGGGGGGGGGCTTTCACACCTGTACTGAGTACTTAAAAACTGTATTCATCGGCAGATGAAAGAAAACTGAAGCAAAAAAAACCAAACAAACAAACAAAAACTAAACAAACAGCAACTGCAACATGAACTATTTCAAACATTTATTCAAATGTACACTTATATGGACACAATCTTGAGCCATAACTTTTTGGTAATGTGAAAATAATAAGCCAAGTAGCACAAAAAAATTGAGCGCTCTTGCTGTCAGGAAACAATGTTGGCACCAAATCACTGAAGTGATCTGCCACCGATGGGGGTAGATTGTGCTCTGCCACAAAATGACAAAACATCACTTCTGCTAGTGATGCATTGGATTTGGAAGGCGTCGGTTGTCTCACTGGCTGAAAATGTTCATCCATCGATCAAATTTGGCTACACAGTTTTTGTGGCCCTGTGTAGCGAAGTGCGACTTCAGGTCGAAAATCCCTGATGCTGTCACTTTTATGCTCCTCCTACATGGAACACAGAAGGAGTGTGTAGGGCCCTCTGGAGAAGCCTTTATCCATCCAGCGTATTTTCCCTTCTCAAAACTAGGACTCTCCCATTCTTTTCGGTGACGTCCAGTCCCTCGATTTCCCTTTTCTTTAAGCTTTGTTTTCTTCGCCGGCAGCGCACTGCATGAAGCCATTTTGAAAATCACAAAAACACTGCTTAGGTGCGCTTGTGGAGGATCGAAATAAGTGCAGGCGGACACGGCAAACTGAAGTTTAAAAGGGTGCTTCATGCAGACAGTCAACTTATATACCCGGCTACAGACAATGCATGCATGGCACATTAGCATCACGGTATACAGCAGAAAAGCATGGACATTTGCATTAGAGTCACACATATCAGGCACAGCATTACTGGCGCCGGGATTCCTCTCTGTTCCGGAGCCGCAGGACAACAGAAGGTGCGAGGCGCATCTGCATAATGATCAGTCCACACCTCTCACTGTTGTGGTAATTGCTCACGCTGAGCGCTCTGCCAGCCCCGTACGCTGTGGGGGTCACACACGAGGTGTTCCTCCACACTCTCAATAATTTTTTTCCCGTATATTTTTCTTTTTGGCGTACAGAAATGGCAATACGCCCGTATTTGCTAAAATTGCATTTTCCCCGTATTAAAATACGGCAAAACCGTATCACTTGACAGGTATGAAATCTTTTCACCCCCCCCCTTCAAATACCAGAATCAGTGATTACTAGGCCCAACCACATAGCACAAGGCTAATAATGGCTAGCACTACATTATCAAAATAAATCCTGTGATAAAAAGACTTACAGGTTGAAGGATATGCCCAATTGTATGCACGGTGGCCCAGGATAATGATTGAAACTGAATCAGTCCTTAAAAGCAGTTTAATGGTTAAACCAGTCTTAATTTGGGTCAAGTTTTCAAAGTAGTTTGTCAAAAATATGCTAACTAGCCTGGAGGATAACATCAGTTAGGCCAGAGATTGGCTCAACACTACCCAAGTGCAGGCACCACAAATAGCTATGTCACCAAAAACACTCTATCTCAACTCACCTTTTTGCAGGGGGCGGGGCTTAATTGAAACTTTACAGCAAAAAAAAAAAACAGTCATGAGACATTTGAACAATTTCTCTCTTGATATGTCTTGTAAGTCATAAAAACATGTTACAGACATGTTAACAAAAAAAAAAAAAAGACTTTTGGCAGAGTGTCACTATTCTGCCCTGCTGGCATGTGTGGCATGGTCAAGCTAGCAGCCTGCTACCTCAGCTCGGCAAATAGATAAGTTTCCCAAGAAAAGTCTAAAGCTGGAGGTCTTTTCAAAACTTTACTTAGGATTCACTGTAAAACCAAACAGACACAGAAAATACCCATCAGTAGTTATTCTTTTACATTCGCTATTCAAGAAAAATGACGTTGCATTACGCATTTAAACTCAATGGAAACCGAAATGTTAGCTCAAGGCTAATTTCTATGGAAAACGCCATAGAGATGCTAACGATTAGCATGTACAAATTAACAGAAGATTAAGAGCAAATTTTTCATCTTTAAAAAAAGATTGTACATCTAAAATATAGTTCTATACAATCTCAAATCAACTCAACATAAAAATACTCACAGGCAAATGTTTTCTGGCCACAACAAACAGACTAAGTAACATGCAGCTGTTCACTTCTCTCCATTACTTCTGAACTGTCTATGGCAACACAGAAGGCACAAAATAAAACCATACTGCAGGAGTTTTGTCCACTAGATATCTCCCTAACCCAGAATCACAACAGATCTTCACAGTCACTTTAAGTATTGTGTCAGGCCATCCATGCATGGTTTTGAAATGCTTGGTATGTGTTTATGCAGGAATGACACTGATGTCAGTGTCACATCCCACACGAGGTATACATCATTGCTGGGTTGCATGCTGGCATTTTTGTTAAGATCATAAAATAAAAAAATACAGAAGCACAAGAATAAATTTAGGAACACAAAGAAAATGCTGGAGTTGTGGGGAATGTGTGGAAGGACGAGGCTGAGTTTATTGCTCAAGATCAGTTTTATTCATCACCACATTCTCCAACATCCAAAAGCAGAAAAGAGGGCGCATGTCCCCACTTCTGTCCCTTTTATACCCCAGGACATCAAAGCACACAGTCACATTGTCTTTACATCCCAAATCACAATGCACCCCCCTTCAGGTCTTCTGTCTGTCTCCACCTGAAATCCTGGTGGTCAGGAAATCCCTCACGGCCATCTCTCTGCATACAAAAGGCCAGACTTCGCATCCTCCTGCTACCCCTAGGAGGTCCAGACCTTTTGTTTCTCTGAGATGTGCAGTAAACAATAAGCATACAGTAATAAGCATGTGAAGCATATGGAACTCACATATGTGCCCACATGACCCCCCCCCCCCAAACGTCTAAGATGGAACAACACAACCACAACACAACCACTGATTGCATGTCATACTAAAATCACTACATATCAGTCCAAGTGCCGCTTAGGTCTCAACCTTCTCCCGTATTTGCTGAAAGCAGGCTGTACCACTTCCACAGCATCTTCCCGCTGTGGATCTGCTGCCTGGGAATGAGAACTGTTAGTCAACCTCAGTGGGTGTTCTGGGGAATGCTCTCTAGGGGGTCTGCCACGCCGAGGAGCCTTCGCCAACTGCACAATTTCGTCAGCTACCACAAAAGTGGGTTTGAGCCTGTTAATGCCAATCCTTTCCTTTCTGCCCCCCAAATCTAGCAAAAAATGCTTATCCCCTGTTTCCAGCACTCTATATGGTCCGTCATAAGGTGGGCGTAAAGGCGGACGATGGGCATCATGTCTGACAAAAACAAACTCCGCATTTTTTAAAGCCTTAGGCACAAAAACACGCGGAAAACTGTGATGAACGGGGCCAGGTAGTGTGCTCGGGCCCGTGCTATTCTGTAACCGCTGAGCCGGGGAGCACTCTGGCGCTGGATTATCTGGGAGAAATTCCCCGAGCAGCCGAAGTGGCTGTGCGAAAACTAGCTCAGCTGGGGAGGCTTCTAAATCCTCTTTAGGTGCAGAACGCAACCCCAATAAAACCCATGGTAGCTTATCCACCCAATTTGGATCCGTAAGCGACGCTCTGAGAGCCGCCTTCAATGACCTGTGAAAACGTTCGCATAACCCGTTGGCCTGCGGGTTGTACGCGGTCGTGCGGTGGATCGTTGCCCCCAGGCTGCGGGCCATCGCTGACCAAAGTTCGGAAACAAACTGTGGGCCTCTGTCAGACGTAATGTCCGACAGGACTCCAAAACGCGCTACCCATGCTGTTAAAAACGCGCGCACCACCTCCTCGGCTGTGGTTGATGACAGTGGGACCACTTCCGGCCAGCGCATGGTGCGGTCAACCATTGTCAGAAGATGTGTGCACCCTTGTGAGGGCGGGAGGGGGCCTACGAGGTCCACGTGGACATGAACAAACCTTTAAGCCGGGATGTGAAACGGCTCCAAGGGAGCTCTCGTGTGTCTATGAACCTTGGCCCGCTGGCAGGCTGTGCAGGCTACCGCCCACTCTCTAACTTGTTTGCACAGGCTCGGCCATACAAACTTCTCTCCTACCATTTTGACTGACGCGCGCACTCCCGGGTGCACCAGAGAATGGATCGAGTCAAAAACGCGGCGGCGCCACGCGGCTGGAACCACCGGACGCGGCCACCCAGTGGAGACGTCGCAGATTAGGGGGGGTATATCATCTTGCAGCACCCTGTTCTCCAGCCTTAACCCTGTTGGTCCAGACTGGAGCGCGTGCACATCCGCGTCGCTAACCTGATCCGCGGCCATGGCTGCATAATCTATCCCCACGCGGACCAGGGCCGCGCGCACTTCTGCGTCGCTAACCTGCTCCGCGGCCATGGCTGCAGGATCTACCTCCGCACGGGCTGAAGGCCCCACGGCGCACGAGAGGCAGTCCGCCACTACATTAAGTTTACCCGCCACATGCTGGATATCGGTAGTAAACTCCGATATCGCGGCCAGCTGTCTCTGCTGCCGGCCCGACCAAGGTTCTGAAATCTTGGCCATCGCGAAAGTCAGCGGTTTGTGGTCAACGAACGCAGTGAAACGGCGTCCAGCCAGAACTGGAAGTGGCGAATGGCCAAGTGAAGAGCTAACAACTCCCTGTCGAATGCGCTGTATTTTCGTTCGCTGTCGCGCAGGGTCTTACTGAAAAAGGCGAGCGGTTGCCAGGCTCCAGCTACAAACTGTTCCACGACCGCCCCTATGGCCACATCTGACGCGTCAGTAGTGAGTGCCATGCAGGCTGCTGGGACTGGATGTGCTAACAACGTAGCGTTTGCCAGGACTGTTTTGACTTCGGAAAATGTGCGCTCTCGCTCCGGAGACCATTTGACCTTATTTGTGGGTTTTTGTTTTTTTAGTGCAGCATACAATGGTTGCATGAGCTGCGCTGCGCGGGGGAGGAAACGGTTATAAAAATTTACCATTCCCAAAAACTCCTGTAACGCTTTGACCGTTTGCGGCTGGGGAAAATTTGTTACTGCACGCACTTTGTCAGGCAGAGGGACCGCTCCCTCTGGGGAGACGCAATGCCCCAAAAAATCAATCTGCGTCACCCCGAACTGACATTTCGCCGGGTTAATTATTAACCCGTGCTCTGCCAACCTCCGGAAAACTGCTGTGAGGTGGTTTTCGTGTTCGTCTTCAGACACGCTGGCTACCAAAATGTCGTCCAGGTAGACGAACACGAAAGGGAGATCACGCAAAACCGCGTCCATCATGCGTTGGAACGTCTGCGCTGCGCCTTTAAGCCCAAATGGCATGCGCAAAAACTCGAAAAGCCCGAAAGGAGTTATTACCGCTGTTTTGGGTATGTCCTCAGCGTGCACTGGGACCTGGTGGTAACCGCGTACCAAGTCTATTTTACAAAAAATGTGCGCCCCCGCCAAATGAACTGAAAAATCTTGGATGTGCGGGATCGGGTAGCGGTCGTGCGCTGTAGCATTGTTCAGCCTGCGGAAATCGCCACAAGGCCGCCACGAGCCATCAGCTTTCGGAACCATGTCAAGCGGTGAAGCCCAGGGGCTTTTCGAACGCCGGATGATGCCCAACTTTTCCAGGTTGGCGAACTCCTCGCGCGCTATGGTCAGTTTAGCTGAATCCAAGCGCCGAGCTTTTGCGAAAACGGGTGGTCCGGTGGTAGTAATAAAATGTTCCACCCCGTGTTTAGCCACTGTCGCCGAAAATGTTGAGACCGTGAGTGCTGGGAACTGAGTGAGGAGTGTGTGGAACTTACCAACTGCCGCTGTGACGTTGGCTTGTGCTGTTGGCGGGGCCACTCGAGCTGTACAGGTGATAGAAGAAAAAGAGAGTGCATTAACCAGGGGTCTGTTAGCAAGATCGACCAACAAACTATGTGAGCATAAAAAATCAGCCCCTAACATGTTGAAATTGACTGCCGCTATGACGAAAGTCCACTCAAAAGTGCGGCCGTGTAAAGACAGAAGCAGAGTCCTCTCACCGAAGGTCTTAATCGCCGAGCTGTTCGCTGCTGACACCTGGGGACCACTGGAAGGCGCCAGTCGGTCAGCGTAGGAAGGTGTGATGAAACTCAGCTGGGAGCCCGTGTCCACGAGGAAATGCCTCCCCGAGTTCGCATCCTTCAAGTAGAGCAGCTTGTTCTCATCTCCGAGGGCAGCAGCTACTAACGACCCCCGGTCTTGGCGTTTCCCGAGCGCTCAAAGTGGCACGGTGGAATGCACTTGTGTGCCCTCTCTGCGAAGCGGCGATGGTAGAAGCAAAGGCTGTCACCTGCTCCATGTTTCCCGGCCCCTGCCGCCGCCGTTGTCGGTGAGTCTGGTGCTGCAGCCTCTGGCCCCCTGCCGTCTCTGGACGTTGCGCCTGGACCCACTGCCGCAGCCGCAGCCGCGCACCGTTTACTGGCGTCGACGAGTCGTTGCGCCTCCTGGCCCAGCTCGTGGTAGTCTTTTTGGGCCAGCAGTGGTGAATTGGCCAGGGTCACTCTCACCTCTGACGGTAGGGTTCTGAGGAAAAGGTGGGTGAAGATGAAGTTATCATCTTCGGAGTCTCTCAAACTCAACATCTTCCCCATCAGGTCTGCAGGTCTGTCGCCCTCAAATTCAGTCAGCGCCAGGAGCCTCTCTGCCCGCTCCTGCACCGAGGGGGTGAAGCAACGAATGAGTGCAGCCTTCAACGTGCTGTACTTGTTGCTGTCCGGCGGGTGGTTGATCAGGCTCTCCACTCGCTGGGCTGTGTGGTTGTCCAGCTTTGCAACCACATGGTAGAACTTTGTGGCGTCTACCAAAATCCTCCGGAGGTGGAACTGTGCCTCGACTGCGTTAAACCAGAAGCGCGGATTGTTCGGCCAGAAGTCCGGTAGCTGGACTGTGGCTGCATTCGTTTGGCTGGCTCCTGGTGAGTCTGGCTCAGGAGATTCGTCTCCGCTCATTATACGTCGTAGGGTCACCAGTGTGGGGAATGTGTGGAAGGACGAGGCTGAGTTTATTGCTCAAGATCAGTTTTATTCATCACCACATTCTCCAACATCCAAAAGCAGAAAAGAGGACGCATGCCCCCACTTCTGTCCCTTTTATACCCCAGGACATCAAAGCACACAGTCACATTGTCTTTACATCCCAAATCACAATGCACCCCCCTTCAGGCCTTCTGTCTGTCTCCACCTGAAATCCTGGTGGTCAGGAAATCCCTCACGGCCATCTCTCTGCATACAAAAGGCCAGACTTCGCATCCTCCTGCTACCCCTAGGAGGTCCAGACCTTTTGTTCCTCTGGGACGTGCAGTAAACAATAAGCATACAGTAATAAGCATGTGAAGCATATGGAACTCACATATGTGCCCACAGAGTAACAGATTTTAATAACTGAATGTAAATCCAATTGCTTCTGTGTGGTGCCCGTGGCCTTGCCCCAGCCATTGCGCCACATGCCCCCGGTTACTCAATGCACTTCCCTCATCTGGAGGGAGCGGGGGGTTTAATGTCTTCTACTCTGTCCTCCCTGGCAGGGACGGAATGGAGCACCCGGGGAGGTCGCCCCCGAAAACCCCTTCACCGATCCGAGTCAAATGAGTGCAAAATGGACAGGTGGCAGTCCTGGGGTCTCAATCCCCCTGGAGCAGACATCTCTTTCTGGTTTGACCTTCTGACCATGTGCCTCCCATTTCTCTGTGGGTGCTTCCAGGACCCCACACGTGCAGGTGCGAAAACCAGTGGATTCCATTCTCCGAGCTGACCGCACCCCATATGAACTACAGAGTTCCGGAATACGGTAGCCCCAGTGGTGGAAAACTATGGGTGGCTGCGGTCAGTTTCACGCTGTCCCCAGGAAGGGACTGTGGTCAGTGGTAGGTAGACCGTGAGCCTCTGTCCGCAGAGCCATGTCGGCTCCTCCCTTTTCCCTTGGGGGAATGAACTCAGGTGTTTAGCCATGTCCAGTGCTTAGCCTGATTGGTTAACGCTATAACCAATCAGGCTAAGCACGAATGATTACATAGCTAGAAACACTCTGTCCAAAGTTGCCCTTTTTTTGGGGGGGGAGGGGGGCTTAACTGGACATTCACAGCAGAAAAACACAGACTTCGGACTTGGGTCTGATTTTGCTCTTGATATGTCTTGTAAGTCGCAAAAAACATGCTACAGACATGTTAGAAAAAATGTGGTTTTTGGCAGTGTCATTTTAACAAACTACTTGGTTTTCTTGTGTGCCAGCATGTTCCTCCCCACTTTACAAAGCCAAAAACACTCATACAATTTAAACCCACCCCAATTTGGAACCCAAATCACACTCTAAAATAACAAAAACTAAGGTACTCAAATGGCCTAACATACTCACACAAAACAACCTAAAATAGAGTTGGTGGGTGGACTACCACACAACCCACACGGCGTGGTGGATTATTCTGCCACCGAATAAACTTAAAGTCCTTTAATAAAACTAAAAATATCTGCCGTGCTCCAAAGCAAACATTTAAAACATAACGCCAATAGAACTATAAACAAGAAGCTACAGCACAGTCACTTGGGTGGGAATGGTGGAACCAGCATGGGGGGCCCAGGGCAGCCCCTCAGCAGGTGCGCCCCTGGAGGCAGCAGGCCCCTGGAGCGACAGATGATCTTCTGGAGGATGGAGCCCGGTGTTATGTATGAATATATAGAGTCAGAGTCTCGTCTTGCAGGAACCATCAGCACCAACTAACCTTTATTACAGAACACAGAATTATATACACCAGTGGCCGTGCCCTCCTGATATCACCCTGTAGGCTTGTACGGCATCACACACACACACACACACACACACACCACACTCATGACACCACACTTCTCCTCCCTCTTCATCATCATCATAGCAGTCTGTCATGGGTGACAATGACTGTTTCATTTAGGTCTGATTAGATTCCTCCACACAGCTCTGTCCTTAGCCTTCTGCTGTCAGGAACTCCTGTCTATGTCCAACTTCTCCAAGTTTCTTTTTACAGTGTCTTTAAATCTGAGCCTTGGTCTACCCTGATTGTGTTTTCCCTCGCATAACTGTGAGTAGAGTAACTGCCGAGGGAGACGCTGGTGGTCCATCCTCTCAACATGTCCAAGCCATCTCAGGTTCATCTGTATAGCATGTCCTCCATTGATGGTAGACCAGCTCGTTTCAACACTTCTGTGTTGGTTATCTTGTCTTTCCATGAGATGTTCATTATGGCTCGAAGGTGTCTCATCATGTACGCGTGGAGTTTCTTCACCTGCACTCTGTAGACAGTCTAAGTTTCAGCACCGTACAATAGAGTAGCCAGTACTGTCGCTCTGTACACTTTGCATTTCACACGGATTGACACATGTCGATTGTTCCACAGTCTCTCCCTCAAGTTTCTAAACACAGCGCTTGCTCTTCCCATTCTGAGAGATAGTTCATCCTCCAGCCTAGCATCCTCTGAAACAGTACTCCCTAGGTACTTAAAAGTCTTGCACTTGACTAGTGGCTCTGTACCAATGCTGATCTCTTCTGGTAGTGATGTTGATAATTGGAACTTCGGTGGTTGATAAAGGCACTCTGTCTTCTTGATGTTGATTTGGAGGCTGAATTGGCTAGCTGCTCTTACAAATTTCTCCACTAAAGATTGCATATCTTCCACGCTGTGTGTAACTAGAGCACTGTCGTCGGCAAAGAGCGTTTCTCTTACTATCTTTATCGATGTCTTACTCTTGGCTTTAAACTGTGCCACATTGAACAAGTCTGCTTCTTTCCTTGTTTGAATGTATACTCCTTCTGAAGTGTCTTTGAAGGCCACCTCAAGCATGGCTGCCAGATATAGCGAGAAGAGTGTAGGTGCCAGCACACACCCTTGTTTCACCCCGTTGCTTACTGAAAAGTCTTTAGATACTGAACCACTCATTACATGGAATCTTGTCCATCCCCTCCCTCTTACAAAAATGCAAAAAAACACACAGTTGAGACCCTCCCCAATCTAGGACCCGAGTCACGCACTAAGGGAACAAGGAATAAGTAACTGTTGTAGCAATATTTAATTATATGTGATAAGGTACAAGGATTATTTATTTTATAATTGGGAGTGTAGGTGAGGGCGGATGGGGTTTTCCTTCTTCCACAAAAACACTCACAAACTATGAGAGACAGGCTCTTGAAATGGGGAACCAGTTCAAATGATGAACAATTTAATTAATAACTAATCTCTGTACCTTCAATCAATCAATCAATCTCAAAATTCATGAGTTCTTTGCTGCAGTGGCCCAGGAAAGCATACACAAATGAAAGAAATCCAGTACAACTTCTCTCCAATTAACAAGTTTATTAAAGAACCCAGGTTAAATGGTTTTGCATTCAAATGATTTATAAGCAGATTCAAGTAATCAACAGGTGTCAAATATTACATCAACTGATAATGGATTTCTGAGCATAAATCTATAGTTAAACCTTTGTGGAACTAAGAGGAAACCAGATTTTGAATTTCAACTGTAATGCAAGGCTGAAATAACTAACAAAACTATGCATAAAATTGAACGCAGTTTTATGGAGAAAAATGACATAAGCTGATTATCTGGAAAAAAAAGGGAACTTCTGAATTAATCTACAAAATCAACGGAGGTTTCTGAAAAGAGAATATGAATTTTCCTTCAGTTTATAGCTTCTCTTACAACTGGTGCACTAATTATACCATGAAATATTGGTTATGTTCAATTTTAATTACATATCTTATTTAGCCCAGCAGATAGTCAATAAAAGTCTAGCTTAGTAGCAGCTGTGTCCGCAGATTTCCAGCAGTGGTCATGAAATGCCACCCAGGTGGCGAAAAGGGGAAAGCGGCTCCAGCCGTCCTTCCAATGGAGTAGACGTGACATCTTTGCAGCAACGACTCCAAAATTTAGGATGTCCACGGCATGCAAGACAACCATAGGCTGAAGGAAAAATGGATTTGGGCGGTTTCACGCATGAGATCAGAATGCTTCTGGTGTTGTGGTCTGTGGGTCAGGCAGGAAACAAAAGTCCAAAAATCTATATCAGTCCACTTTAATGGAAGGAAAAATCAAAGTTCAAGAAAAATGTTCAATAGAATAACCACACCTTCTGAGGAGAGGAAGAAAAGGCGTTTTGGAAGTTTGACTCCCACAGAGAAGGTGAGCTCACTTAAGAAAGGATGGTTTCCGCTCAGTTGCCAGAAAAACAGGAAAAAGACTTACAAAAGACAATTTTAAGAAGACTAACACAGGACTTGAGAAGGTTCAAACACACCCAAAGACTTCTTTCTTAACAGCAAGGGCAGTTCTGTCTGTATTTAACTGAAGCGCACTCCTGAGTCATAAACTATGACTGGCAACTGGACACACCAATGATCAGCTACCGTGAGAGATTCAGATGGGCTAAAAGCCAATCAGCAAGCACTATAGCCGACCAATAGAATGAAAGGAAGGGCGTCATCTTAACCGGGGAAGCCTGTGGTTGTCTGATACAGTCAGATGACTTACCAGTTTCAGAAGACATTCATACATTTTCTGTGAAATTGATTTTATATACTTGATATAGCATCTACTCTAATTTCAGTGACTCAAGACTAATATTTAGTGAACATGCATTTATACTGGTACTTATAAATTTAACAGTCATTTGAATAAGATTCATATAAACATTTCTAAGGCATGCAGCCACATTTAAATCACTGATTAATGAATATTTCAAACATGCAATCACATTGAAATCAAGGATTAACGAATTATTTCACCCATTATTGTCCAACACAAAGGCAGTCATCTTCACAGTGTCCTGAAAATTTATCCTGAGGAATGAAACTTAAAAAGGTGTTCAATATTCAGTCAGAAGTAACAGTCTATGAGTTACAAAAGTAATGAAACATATTCTGTAGATGTCCACCAGGAGGTACGGTTGAGCTGTGGATAATTCTCTAGTGACCGTAACATGCCTCCAGGATCTGGCACGCCTCAGAGTCCTTACAGTCATAAATCTGACTGGGTAGGAGAAAGAGTCAGGGATTTCTGGATCATAAAAGCGGTTCCTTTCCTGGCACCAAATTGGTGCTATCAGCATAAACTGTCTGCTTGGGGAGGAAACTCCAGAGATTTTATGATGCAAACTAATCCGTTAAATCCAATCCTTATTATACCCCTCTCCATGGAATGTGTTTTTACCAGAGGTCCTTAGAGGAAGGAAAACAACAATTCTTGACCAGACATTGAGTGAGAGTTTCTTTAAGATGAAGAGTGATTTCCTGGATTAGCCTGAGGAGAAGCTGATGCTACAGTGTAATAAAATATCTTAACACACTAACCCAAAAGAATAACAAAAATTGGACCACGTCTCTAAGATGTATAAAAATAATCCCATAACACCACATACATACTCTCATGCACACCAGCACTATGTACATATATCAATATTAGATATTTTTTTTGTATTACTCCACGGTCCCTGGACAGCCATGGACAAAACTAGCTCAGAGGCCCAGTTTTGATCCTGGGGGCCGTCTGCCCCCCAGGATCAAAGACACCTTCCCCGGCGAAAATGTTTCCTCTTGCCATCAACAGCTTCTCTCCATTGACACCGCAGTGATGCTGTCTTGCACGCCATCCCTCAATGCCTGTCTGTCCGCTCTCGACCGCCTTCAACACTGCCATCATGGCTCCAAACTCTCCAGCCCCCTGTGGCCACACTCCGGGGAAACCCGAAGCCTGCTTGTCAGTGCCGCTCGCCAATCCGGGCACCTCACTGCTGCTCTCAACACCCCCGTCCCAGGTGCTCCACTGTGCTGTCTCCATGCCCAGCAGTAGCTGCTCTCTCCCGGGGCTCACAGCATCGCTTTCGCCGGCTTCGTTTCCCAACTCAGACACCTCGCTGCTGCTCCCAGCACCCTCGTTCCAGGCACCTTGCTGTGCTGTCTCCATGCCCGGTCATAGCTGCTCTCTCTCGGTGCTCTCAGCTTTGCTCTGGTCGCCGTCACTCTCCGACCCACGCACCTTGTCGCTGCTCTCAGCACCCTCATCCCTGGCACTCTGCTGCGTTGTCTCTTTGCCCGACTGTCGCTGCTCTTTCCCGGGGCTCTCAACCTCCATGGTCCCACTCACTCGCTGGCTAGACTCCAGCTGTGGGGATGACTCCTGCTGCTCTGCCTCTCCACTGTTGTCGCACACAGTGCCATCCAACTCATCAACACTACGGTCCTGCACCCTTCTGCACTTTGTGGCTGGCCCACCGTCTTCAGTGACCGGGGACTCCCCCTCTCGCAGTCCCGGTTCCACTAAGTCTGGCTGGCCGCTTGGAGCTCTTTTTTGGCACACAGTTAGTTTAGCGGCTAGCCTGAAAATAGGTAATGAATGGGCCGTTAGCTTCCCCAAGCTAACTAGCCTACCTCCTTTGGCGCCCAAACTCCTGCCACCCACAACTTCGTGGTGCTCATCTGCCTGGCGAAAAATTTGGCCAGCCGCTCAACAGGATCCTTATACTCCTCCTTCTCTCCCAACGTAGTGAGAATTCTGCGGCCCTCCGTGACAAGATGGTGGGCCAGAAGCGCTTGTTGACTTCTCCCGTTGAGCCCGCTTAAGCCTAGTGCCCCAATGTACTCCTCAAGCATGGCCCGCCACTTCAGCCACAGGACCACCGGCGTACTCCAGAAATGGAATTAGTGGATGAGGTAGCCCATATGCTGCCATAACTATCCTTGTCACCAAAATGTTATGTATGAATAAATAGAGTCAGAGTCTCCTCTTGCAGGAACCACCAACACCAACCAACCTTTATTACAGAGCACAGAATTATATACACCAGTGGCCGTGCCCGCCTGACGTCACCCTGTGGGTGGGTACGGCATCACATACACACACTACACTCATGACACCACACCTGGATCACACACCGCCATCATCGACTCCTGTCCAGCCTTGCCAAATGTTATGTCTACAAACCTGGTGATGAATGTGGCAGAGATGGTGGTAGCGTCGAATACAGATTTACTGATGGAACAGTGTAGCAGCACACGACAAGCACCTAGCATGGTCATTCGGCACAAGAGGACGTGCCAATGGTGACCCACCCCGCTATATAGGGCAATGTGGTGACGCAGCAGGAAGCCGGCATCACCACACTGCGCTTCACAGTAAGTGCGCCAGCACACAACCACGTCACACCGTGGTGTTTTCATATTGCTAACATTAGTATTAAGACTTAAAAAAAATCAGCTGCACTTTACAGAAAATAATTTAATGTGTTACATTAATGTAACCAAGCAGCCACTAGTACGGAAAAAAATGGACATTGGGAAAAAACAAATGTCAAATAACACAAGCTCTAAGAATCAATGTTGCAGTTTGTAGGAGTTATTGGATTTTAATATTGAAATCGATGCATAATTTAAGCACAAAACCTACTTTTAAATGTTTTTTCCTTTGCTCAGCTGTCCGCTGCACAGATCTCTGTGGTCTGCTGTGGTCTGCCATGTTTTTGAGGCAAGGATTGTGGGACTTGCAGTTTTAACCAATGAATTGAAAACTACAGGAAGAAAATACATTGTCCTATCCATCCATCCATCCATCTTCTTCTGCTTTATCCGTTTTGGGTTGCGGGGGGGCTGGAGCCTATCCCAGCATCTCTGGGCGAGAGGCAGGGTACACCCTGGACAGATCACCAGTCCATTGCAGGGCCAACACAGAGAGACAGACAACCATTCACTCTCACTGTCATACCTAAGGACAATGTAGAATCCACAGTTTGATGCCAGTTAACCTAACTTGCATGTTTTTTGGCATGTGGGAGGAAACCGGAGAAATCCCGGAGTAAACCGACGCAGACATGGGGAGAACATGCCGGGGAGAGCATACAAACTCCACACAGATCACTGTTAGTCGGGGGCTGGGATCGAACTCAGGATCCCCCGGTCAAGGGTGAGTTGCTGTGCTGCCGCAGTGCTAACCACTCTGCCACCGTGCTGCCCAAATATATTGTCCTGTATCTTCAAAACTAAACAGTGAAACAAGTTTGAAGACAATCAATGAGATGAACAAATGGTTTAGTTGCGAATGTGTTTACTTTTCAGTCACAACCGCTATCTTACAAGTTCAGCACGAGATTGACTGTTGACAGGAAGTGGTCTGTGGGCTATAAAAAGTTGCACTACTGCCTCTACTGGCCTGGCATAGTTATTACAATTAGTTATTACAATGCCTTTATTCGCGGCTCCATTGACAGTAATGGCGAGCTAAATTTGTGTTTATTTTGAAAACGAAACCTTATGTCAAAATTCTGGCAATAAAAGTGGAGAAAATATGGCAATTAATGATACAAGCCTATAGTTCAACTTAATTTTGACCAGGCGAGCTGAAAAGCTGGTAACAGACAGACAGATACACAAATACACACAAACGCATTTACAGACTACCGTATGCCTCTGCTTTGCACCGAAGCATAAGAAGAAGGGGCTTAGAGCTGATCTTCGATGTAATCCCACCCCCACCTTGAATCCATATTAGTCCAACGGCACACCTCACTATACTCATACATGTCGTGCACCACCCTTACATACTTCTTTGTCACTCTTGACTTCCTCACGTAATGCAATGGTGTCTCTCTTGGCACCCTATCGCATGCTTTCTCGAGATCCACAAAGACATGGTACAACTCCTTCTCACCTTCTCTGTACTTCTGCGTCTGTGGTACTCTGCCATGTGACAATCATGTTGCGGCAACCTGAAAGGCCTGAAACTTGATGAATTATGCAAAAGTGGCCCAAAAAAGTTTAAGAGCCCTAAAAAAATAATAATAAAAAAAAATGCCCCTTTTGCACCTCTGGTCTTATTTTTCTGTATTTACTCCCCTCATCAACCCTCTTCCTGCTGATTTCAGCGTCGGTTTTAACCTCTTGCACTCCGGTCAATTTCCCTAAAAACGCCAAAAAATAACGTACCCAAATTAAATCCAAAGCTGTTCTTCAACCCTTTGCAGCATCTTCATGGGGTTGGTCTCATTTAAAAGAAAACACTTTGAATTTTTTGGCAAAACAGTCATAATCTCTCTAAGTCCTCCGGCCACTGAGTTACAGTCATCTAAACATACTGAACTTGAAGAAAATAAATTTGGCCTGGGTGTTTTTTTGGATACAAATGCTTGCAAATAACACACAGCTTCAGATCCGGGCTGGAAAATGCAACAGAAATGTAGAACCAAGTGTTATCCAGCTGAGGTCCAAATTTTGTAACAATATCACAAAAAATGAATACATTACACAACTTTTTCCTCAGGTAGTTCCTAGGCGTTTTGGAACTGTGCCAAATTGTACCAAATGGCACAGTTTGGAAAAATGTCTGCAACTTTTGAATGATTCAATATAGAAGCTTCATCTTGGCCTCTAATGAAAGTTGACATTCAGGGCTGTGTGTGTGTGTGTGTGTGGGGGGGGGTTGCTCCCCCTTGCTACAGAGGACGGAGATCGGCCATCGCTACATGACGGATTACACTCATGTGGCGATGTGGCCACAGCAGCGCAGTCACCGCGGCTTCCCCCCCCTCGCTACTGTCTGTGTGTGTGTGTGGGGGGGGTGCCCCCCCTTGCTACAGAGGACGGAGACCGGCCATCACTACATGACAGATTACACTCATGTGGCGATGTGGCAACCGCGGCGCAGTCACCGCGCACCCCCCTACCCCCCCACCGCTACAGAATAGTAGCGGGGGGGGCGTTCACGGTCTGGACGCGACGAACGACCCGCGTACCGTGGCGCACGCACTTCGGACATCGTGCGCTGCACAGTTGTAATTTACCGATCGGTCAAAAGTCATTTTTGATTACAATTTTCAGGGATAAAGAATAATTTAGCTTATAACACCTTACCTCTTCACGGCAGTGTCCTGGCGAACTTCTCTTCCTCATTGTCAGACGAACGCAATGCTGGTCCGCTCGTGGTTCTGGTCTCGCGACCCGGTCAAAACATAATTCCATGATTGCAGTTTTGGCGAATGATTTACGACCTTCGTCGTCGGCCTCCGTCGGTCTATGATGACCATATAAGAGAATCCTAAACACTCTGCTGGAATTTAAAAAAAAAAGGCACCGCCTGTGGCTGCTGTAGCAGTCTCTCTTCACACAGCCTTTGTAGACAAAACAGCTCAGCGAACTTCTGTGCTTCAATGGGCTCGCTGCGTTGGTAGGCGGGTCCTTCTTGCTAGGTTTTCAGTCATTGGTTCTTCAAGGTTTCAGAAACCCAATTCAAGGCTCTTATTAGTCGAATGAGAGGTCAATCATATCCAATCTGTTCGCGGCTGTGTCTGTAGTGGGAGAACTTTTTTTTTTTTTCAGTGCGCGCTTGGACGCAGCGCCCTTGTGTGTCTTAGAGCGCACGAGGGTGCTCTCGTGCGCCCTCGTGCACTCTGGGACGCAGAGACTTGCCCGTCCGCGGTACACCGGAGTGCAAGAGGTTAATAAGCAGCCCAACAAGTGCACTTAGGCATCAAAACTTCAGTGTGTACAGGCTGAACTCCGATGCAAGGTTGGCAACTGTGTGTTAATGAGCATATAACTGAAATGTGAGTGAAATGCTGTAATCACTTTTCCTCAACTCATGAAATCTCAAAAAAACCATTACCTCAGAGTCTGATAATGTCCTCAAGTTCCCCGCACACACTCTAGGAGAGCAGATTAACCACTCACTGATTAATTAGCACAATTACCTCTGTGTGTGCCAGTCGGTGTCTTATCAACCTTTGTCAGACCTTAAACTGTAAATTAATTAATACCCTGCTTCTCCCTTGTTGTTTCTTAATTACCTCAGTACCAGTAGGAATTCTGGAAAAAGGCAGTGTCAGCAGCTCCTGGTTGTTATGACTTTACTGTGAGTTCATTAGTTGATTTGACAGGAAGTAAAACCGTTGATGAGGGGATCACGTCATGAACTGACCTTGGTCTGATATGGAAGGCCAACAGGGTACAAAAGGTCCCATATTGTACATTTTCCCATAGGTGTAAATCAAGGGTGGGGGTGGGGGGACATGTCCAGCTCAACCTGAAAAAAAGAGAATTGTCCCCCCCTCAAAATCACCATAAACCTTTCTATAGCATGTTATAGAGGTGGGAACTGTGAAGGACCTCGAGATTTGATTTGGATCACAATACGTGGGTCACGATACAATCCTGTCATGATTCAATGATAATCATGATATCACAAAATCAAGTATCGTGATACCATGCCTTTCAAATTTTTTTTCACCCTGTTCAGCCTCAAATCATGTCCCAAAGTAAAACTGTTGACATCTTTTTCATATAATAAAGTATTCTTGGGGCTTGATTTTCCACGGAGACATGTCTCTGCACACACAGAGCGTGGTGAAGGGTGTTGTTTGGAATAGATTCCCACTACAGCTATGTTTAGCAGTCTCTGGACTCGTTTAAAAAGCAGCTGAAAACTTTTTGTTTAAGGAGGCTTTCCGTGGAGTTTCAATTCAACTGCTTTTTAATGGCAGTCTGATATTTTTAAATTATTTTAATCATGTGTTTTAACTTGTTTTTGTGATACTTTTGATAATGAGTCCTTAGTGAGGAGTATTCACACTAAGAAGCTGGATGTCACACTCAATGAGACCATAAGGATAATAACAGGCTGCCTTCGTGCCACAACTGTGGATTACCTGCCTGTTTATCTGGCATCACTCCTCCTTCCCTTCGCAGAAAACACCAAACACACATACGTCAAACAGGTTCATTTTGTCTTCTTTCAATTATTTATCCTTTTTTTTTTTTTTTTTTTTTTTTTTTTTCCTTTGAAAGACAAAAGTAAAATAGAAAGATGTCTTTACCTTCTTTACATGTTTCAACTGCACTGCAGCCTTCATCAGAAGAGTCAGCTGATTGCTGCCAGGTGACATTTATCAGCTGATTTTCGTAGGCGGGGCCAGCTCAGCAGATCTGTCAGATCCGCCGAGCCGGCCCCGCCTCCCGCCGTCAGATGGTCTCTGGAGAATGTGGTCCCAGGTGTGAGAAAGCATAAAGGCCCCCTCATCTCGGTTCATGGTGTCTTTTCCCCGCTTTCTGATCTCTATTGCCTCCTTGATCCAACGTTTGTGTCTGTTGCTCTCCGATCCAATAATTTTTGTGTTGTCCCAGTCCATGATGTGATTATTTCTTTTGCAGTGGTCCGATATAGCTGATTTTAATGTTTCTTGTTCTGCTTTTTCTTTTTGTGATCTTGTGAGTCGTCCTTGCGTTTCCTTCTCACATTCCTTTTGGTGTTCTTTTTTTCTTGTGGTGAATAATCTTCCGGTTTCTCCAATGTAGGTTTTGTTACATGATCTGCATGATATTTCATATAATACATTGCATTTATTGTCTTGTTCTATTCTGTCCTTGGGGTGTACTAATAACTGTCTTAATTTTTTGTGTGGTTTGACTGCTGTGTTTATTTTGTATTTTTTCATGATCCTTTGAATTGGTTCCGTGATCCCTCGTATGTATGGTATAGTTATGGTTTCCTTGTTTTTGATTTCAGCTTTTGTTCTGTGTCTTGTGTCCTGTTTATTTTCTTTGTTTTTGACTTGCTGTTTCCCTTTGTTTATGGCCCATACTGGATATTGGCAGCGTATAAGTGCATGTTTTATGTGGTTTTCCTCTTCCTGTCTGTCTTCTTGTTCCGTGATGATGGTGGCTCGTTCATATAATGTCCTGACGACTGATAGCTTGTGTGCTGTGGGGTGTTCCGATGTCCAAAGTAGGTATTGATCTGTGTGGGTTGGTTTCCTGTAGACTGTGATTTTTATGCTGCCATCCTCGTTGTGGTGGATTTTCATGTCCAGAAAGGCTATGGTGCCATTTTCCTCCTCTTCGTGTGTGAATTTTATGTTCCCCGTACTGTCTGTACTGTTCAGATGGTCAGTGAGTTCTTGTGTATGTCCTTTCCTTATTTTTTCCAGAATGTCATCTACGTATCTCTTCCAAAGGGTGGGTTTGCATATTGTGGGTGCTGAAAGAAATAATCACATCATGGACTGGGACAACACAAAAATTATTGGATCGGAGAGCAACAGACACAAACGTTGGATCAAGGAGGCAATAGAGATCAGAAAGCGGGGAAAAGACACCATGAACCGAGATGAGGGGGCCTTTATGCTTTCTCACACCTGGGACCACATTCTCCAGAGACCATCTGACGGCGGGAGGCGGGGCCGGCTCGGCGGATCTGACAGATCTGCTGAGCTGGCCCCGCCTACGAAAATCAGCTGATAAATGTCACCTGGCAGCAATCAGCTGACTCTTCTGATGAAGGCTGCAGTGCAGTTGAAACATGTAAAGAAGGTAAAGACATCTTTCTATTTTACTTTTGTCTTTCAAAGGAAAAAAAAAAAAAAAAAAAAAGGATAAACCAAACACACATGCTTGTGAAGAAGACCACTGAAGAAAACAAGCATCTCTTACATCATCGCATCCAAGCTGTCCAAGATCTAGGCGCTCAGCGCCTACGCTCTCACAAATGCTTCAGTAGATATGCTGTCTCCCCTGAAATTTACAACTTTAATCTTCTGAAAAGCTGGAGACTCACTTGGCAAGAGACAAGAAAACCACCTCTGCTCAACGTCACCCCAAGCACAAAACCACCACCAGGTGCCCAGCTTGGCCGCAGAGATTGGGTAACCGTCTGCAAACGGGAGTCCCGTTTCAATACCAGCATGTATCAATGAGGCCTTCGCTCGTCACCAGCTCGTCACCAGCTTGTATTTGTGGCAACCCAGAGCAGACAGCACATCATGTCTTATTAGAGTGCCCTGTCCTTTCCAAATCAAACTTTCAGTTTGGATGCGGTTACTCTTTCTCTTAATAGCTCTGTGAGGAACGTTGGAGTTATTTTTGATCAGGATTTGTCCTTCAATTCACATATTAAATTTGTTTCTAAGACTGCCTTCTATCATTTGCGTAATATTGCCAAGATTAGGAGCATCTTGTCTCAGAGTGATGCTGAGAAACTGATCCACGCTTTTGTTAGCTCGAGATTAGATTATTGTAATTCTTTATTATCAGGCTGTCCTAAAACATCTTTAAAAAGTCTTCAGCTGATCCAAAATGCTGCAGCAAGAGTTTTAACAGGTACTAGAAAGAGAGATCATATCTCTCCGGTTCTGGCCTCCCTTCATTGGCTTCCCATAGAGTTTAGAATTAAGTTTAAAATCCTTCTTCTTACTTACAAAGCTCTAAACAATCAGGCTCCTTTTTATTTAAAAGCTCTGATACTACCATATTATCCTAACATAGCACTACGCTCCCAAAATGCAGGACTACTTGTAATACCTAGAATCTCCAAAAGTACAATGGGAGGCAGAGCCTTCAGTTATCAAGCTCCTCTCCTGTGGAACCAGCTGCCAATCTGGATTCGGGAGTCAGACTCGATCTCTGTTTTTAAGAATAGGGCTAAAACCTACCTTTTTGATATAGCCTACAATTAGGGAGGGATCATGTGTTTCTGAACCCTCCCTTAGTTATGCTGCTAATAGCTTTAGTCAGCCGGGGGACGTCCAGTAATGCACTGGGCCTCACTCCTTTCCTCACTCTCAATGAAATATTTTTTTTTGCTGGTCATTAACATTTGTTTGTTCTCTCCCATAGATTGAGTCCCCATCGTGCTGTTTGCTCTCTACATGTCTGTTCTTTTCTTCTTCTCTATCCCCTCACCCCCCAGCCAGTCGCAGCAGATGACTGCCCCTCCCTGAGCCTGGTTCTGCTGGAGGTTTCTTCCTGTTAAAAGGGAGTTTTTCCTCTCCACCATCGCCAAGTGCTTGCTCACAGGGGATCGCCTGATTGCTGGGGTCTTTCTGCAACTATGGAGGTTCCCCCTACAGTTGATAGTGCTATGAGATGACTGTTGTTGTGAAATGACGCTATATAAATAAAGTTGAATTGAATTGAATTGAATTGACCTTGGACCACCTGAGGGTATCCATGTGCATCTCACCAACCCCACCCCGGAGACAGTAACCTGGCTTCACAGCTTACATGACATTGCTTAGTGACTTTGGGAGTCATACAAAAGAAGAAGACTTGTTTTTGTATTTTTTAAAGGATTTTTATTGATCAAATTCCTTTTATTCTGTTTTATTGTACAGTGCTTTGTGACTATACAGTTTGTCTCTGAAAAGTGCTTCATAAATACATCACTTACTTTTTCTCCACAGCACTGCTCGCAAGTGTCATGATGGCTAACTATGGAACCCAGGTGCGGGAATCGACACAAGAGAGAAGCAAGAATCAATTCAAGTTCAAAAGTTTTATTGTGCAAAAATGAACTGTGAATTCAGAGGATTCACCCTCACCACTGAGAGATGGCTTGGGGGAAGAGAGGAACGGTAAGTATTGCACGTTGAAATCAATGGGTAATTTTGGCAGTAATATACAGTATGTGCTTACTCTCAAGGAGCAGTACCCAGCTGGTGAGGAAACTTGACTATTGGCCACTTCCCTGTTGGTGAGGGCGTCCAAAGAGGCGTCCTTGGTTTTCCCCAACCTGGCGGCCATATCACTGAGATAGGAGCCTGAGTCAAATACAACAGACATGCAGAAAAAAGTCCAAACTTACAGATCCTCCGTATCAACTGAGGGGAGGCGAAGGTACGCCGCATTCCAAATTATTATGCAAATAGGATTTTAGTGTCATAAACACTCAATTTTTTTCAATCAAACTCATGGATGGCATTGTGTCTCAGGGCTCTTTGGATCACTGATATCAATCTCAGACACCTGTCATAATTAGATTGCCAGGTGAGCCCAATTAAAGGAAAACTACTTAAGAAGGATGTTCCACATTATTAAGCATGCCACAGGTTTCAAGCAATATGGGAAAGAAAAAGGATCTCTGCTGCCGAAAAGTGTCAGTGCAATGCCTTGGACAAGGTATGAAAACATTAGATATTTTACAAAAACTTAAGCGTGATCGTTGTACTGTGAAGAAATTTGTGGCTGATTCAGAGCACAGACGGGTTCGTACAGATAAAAGCATAATGAGGAAGGTTTCTACCAGACATATTCATCGGATTAAGAGCGCAGCAGCTAAAATGCCATTACAAAGCAGCTAACAGGTATTTGAAGCTGCTGGTGCCTCTGGAGTCCCACAGAGGTGTAGGATCCTCCAGAGGCTTGCAGTTGTACATAAACCTACTATTCAGCCACCCTAAGCAATGCTCACAAGCAGAAATTGTTGCATTTGGCCCAGAAATACATGAAGACTAATTTTCAAACAGTCTTGTTTACTGATAAGCTCCATGCAACCCTGGATGGTCGAAATGGATGGAGTAGTGGATGGATTGTGGATGGCCACCATGTCCCAACAAAGCTGCAACATCAGCAAGGAGGTGGCGGAGTCATGTTTTGGGCCGGAATCATGGGGAGAGAGCTGGTAGGCCCCTTTATCGTCCCTAAAGGTGTGAAAATGACCTCAGCAAAGTATATAGAGTTTCTGACTGACCACTTTCTTCCATGGTACAAAAAGAAGAACTGTGCCTTCCGTAGCAAAATTATCTTCATGCATGACAATGCACCATCTCATGCTGCAAAGAATACCTCTGTGTCATTGGCTGCTATGGGCATAAAAGGAAAAACTCACAGTGTGGTCCCCATCCTGCCCTGACCTCAACTCTATTGAGAACCTTTACAGCATCCTCAAGCAAAAGATCTATGAGGGTGGGAGGCAGTTCACATCAAAACAGTAGCTGTGGGAGGCTATTCTGACATCTTGCAAAGAAATTCAAGCAGAAACTCTCCAAAAACTCACAAGTTCAATCAGTGCAAGAACTGTGAAGGTTATATAAGAGAAGGGGTTCTATGTTAACATGTAACTTGGCCTGTTAAGATGTTTTTGATTGAAATAGCTTTTGATTTCAGTAAATATGACCTCCTAATGTTGAAAATTCACCAGATGACCAATTTCAGTTCTTTACAACCAGTAAAATGTTTTGAAACTCTGTTGTGCATAATAATTTGGAAGACTGCATTTAGAGGTTTTTTTTTTATTTCTGCAAAAAATAAATAGTTATCACTTGGAGATTTGTTCAATAAAATTTGAATTATGCTCGAATGGTTGATGACTTGAAAATTATACTGACTGTCATTTGCATCAAATATTTAGGAAAATCAGAGACAAAAATCATTTGCATAATAATTTGGAACGCTGTGTAGACAGGTTTGTGAGCCTTTGCTGGTGAGTGACGTAGGCAGGTGAGTGTGCACAGCGGGGGCGATCCACTGACAGACTGGAACTGGCAGCTTTACCTGAAACAGAGCAAGAGCTATGTTGAGGCGAAAGGTTAATTCACAGACACTAAGTTCAGCAAGAGCGTGGCTTTGTTGGCAGCTTTACCAAATTGGTCCTACGCTGAGCTGTTCTCCACCGCTCCTATTTATACTCTGGGGCAAACGGGAGCAGGTGGAGACAATCACCCAGGTGTCAGTAATCAGGATGCCCCGGCCTGCAAAGAGAGATAGATGTTTAACATGGCTCACCTGCGTGTCACCAGGGGGCTCGCTTGGTGATCACAACAGTGCTTCCCTCTCAAGGGATGCCTCCTGGCATCCCTGGAAGTTTCCCAGGGTGGTGACAGTGAAATGCCCAAACCAGGTTCCGATCAAAAACATGGGATCGTGGGACCCATGACCTCTCCTCTGGGCTGTACCCCTCCCAATCCACCGAATACTGCAGGCCTCAGCCACAGTAACGAACATCCAAAATCCTTTTGACCGTATAGGTTGTGTATCCATCAATCACTCTGGCGGGAGGTGGGGGTTTGGAGGGGGGACAGAGATGACTGGAAGACACCGGTTCATTTTGGGACACATGAAATAACGGATGAACCTTGAGAGTATTGGGGCATTCCAAGCGCACCAAAATCTCATTAGCAACATGGGAGATCAGGTTCAGGTTCAGGTTCAGGTTACTTTATTTGTACCCGTAGGTAGATTTGTTTTGCAGTCTGGTGACATCCATATTTACAAGCCACAATTACATTCAACATAGACACAAACACAGGCACACATGAAGCATGGAAATGGACCAATAAAATGAGGCGAAAGCTTCTTGTAGTCAGTCTTGAGAGACAGATTTTTGGTGGATAACCATAGTCGCTGCACCTGACGTACTGAAGGGACAGAAATCTCCTGCTCCATCATCGGGAGGGGGAGTGTACCCTAGCGAGGCCTCAAACGGAGACCGACCCGTGGTGGAGGAGACAGTGGTGTTGTGTGCGTATTCAGTCCATGCCAGCTGAGGCCTCCAAGTAGTGAGGTCATGTGATGCCAAACACCAGAGCATAGCTTCCAGGGACTGGTTGGCACACTCACACTGCCCGTTGTTCTCAGGATAGCAGCCAGAAGAAAGGCCCACCGTAGTGCCCAGGGATTTACAAAAGTCACGCCACAATCAAGAAGCAAATTGTGGTCCTCTGTCAGGCACGATGTCAATGGGCACTCCGTGCAACCAAATGACATGCTGCACCAGCAAACTGGCAGTCTCAGAGGCAGATGGGAGCTTGGGCAAGGGGACAAAATGCACAGCTTTAGAAAAGCGGTCAACTATGGTGGGAATTAGGTTATTGCCCTCAGAGGGGGGCAATTCAATGATAAAATCCATAGTGATATGGGACCATGGGCAGCTAGAAATCAGGAGAAGATAGAGCAAGCCTGTGAGAGGAGAGGATGAAGATTTATTGGCAGAACACACCATGCAGGACTTTACATACTCCCTAATGTCTTGGTTAAGGGTGGGCCACTAAAAGGGTCATTGAATTAATTTAATAGTTTTGGTGCCCCCTGGATGACAGGCGAATCTGGATGCATGCCCCCACTGAATGACCTCCCCCCTCAGTCTTGTTAGGACATAGAGGCGATTATTGCCCCCCCCCCCCCGATGTGGCTCCAAGGATTGTGCCTGTCTGACTTTCTGTTCAATTTCCCAAATAAGGGCCCCCACCACACACGCCGCAGAGATCATTGTCTCATCAGGGAGGGACTCTGAATCCAAGGAAAACTGTTGTGACAGGGAGTCGGGTTTGATGTTTCAAGAGCCCGGCCGGTGCGTGATGACAAAATTAAATCTTTCAAAAAACAAGGATCAGCAGGCTTGACGTGAGTTCAGTCTCTTCGCTGACCAAAGATATTCCAAATTTTTTATGATCGGTGCACACAGTGAATGGCTGCTTAGTCCCCTCCAACCACTGTCTCCACTGTTCCAGGGCCAGTTTAACATTGAGTAGTTCCTGATCTCCCACGTTGTTGTTCCGCTTGGCGGGGCGCAGGCCCCAAGAGAAGACCATGCAGGGATGGAGTTTCTTATCCATTGTGGAGCACTGCGAGAGGACCGCACCCATCCCACAGTCAGAAGTATCCACCTCCACCACGAACTGCACCTCCGGGTTGACCTCCACTAAAACTGGGAGTTCTGAGAATTGGTTCTTTAAAGCAATGAATGCATCGTGTGCTGGCTTGGACCAGGAGAAGTGGATTTTAGCGGAAGTCAGGTGTGTGAGAGGCGAGGTAATTTTGCTATAATTCCTAACGGAGTGACGATAGAAATTTGCAAACCCCAAAAAGTGCTGCAGTTGTTTCTGGTTTCAGGTTCAGGTTACTTTATTTGTACCCGTAGGTAGATTTGTTAGATTTGTTAGGTT
Organism: Pholidichthys leucotaenia; assembly: GCA_020510985.1. NCBI lineage: Eukaryota > Metazoa > Chordata > Actinopteri > Cichliformes > Pholidichthyidae > Pholidichthys > Pholidichthys leucotaenia. The sequence goes on along the minus strand of CM035849.1, from coordinate 52,169,176 downwards.
TGGGGGAATGGGCCAGTCGACCACTGCCTTGATCTTCTCCGGGTCTGCTTTCAGATGACCCAATGAAACAATAAACTCCAGATAAGTGGTGGTATTGGGAAATAAATCACATTTTTCCACTTTTCCAAAGAGCTGATTTTCTAAAAGGCATTGAAGGACGGCCCGGGCATGAGTGGTGTGTTCCTCTGGGGTTTGAGCAAAAACAAGAATATCATCCAAGTAAACAAAAACGAAGATGCCGATCATAACTCTGAGAATGGCATTTATTATGCATTGAAAGATGGCAGGAGCGTTAGTGAGTCCAAATGGCATGACAAAGTACTCAAAGTGTCCCAGGTGCATTTTAAAAGCGGTTTTCCATTCATGCCCCTGACGAATTTGGATGAGGAGATATGTGTTGCCGAAGTCCAGTTTAGAAAAGATGATGGCCTTTTGGAGGAGCTCGAACACTGAATCTGTGAGTGGAAGTGGTTACTTATCCTTAACAGTGATAGCATTAAGTTCTCTATAATCAATGCATGGGCATAATGTACCATCCTTCCACACACACACACACACACACAAAAAAAAAATCCCATTGGTGAGGAAGAGGGCTGAATAATACCTGAGCTTAGTGATTCTTTAATGTACTTCTCCATCACCTCCCTCTCCGGCCCAGATAGGTTATAGAGGCAGCTTGATGGGAGCTGTGTGACCAGGAGGAGATTCACAGCGCAGTCATAAGCCCGGTGGGGCGACAACACCAGGGCCCTAGACTTGCTGAAAACCTCCACTAAATCATGAAATGCCTCAGACACACATCTGAGGTTGGCTGCCTCGGCCGGAGAGGGAGCGAAGGAGTGTGATGAAGAGCAGGCAGCAGATCGCAAACAAGCTGCCAAGCATAGGTTACTCCAAGTGGAGATTCTGTGGTTGGCCCAGCCAATAGTTGGATTGTGTAGCCTTAGTCACAGACACCCAAGGATAACCGGGAAGGAGGAGCCCGGGAGGACATAGAACTTAATCTCTTCTCAGTGATTCCGCAATAATAGAATCGACATGAGGACAGTGTGAGCCACAACCGAAGCTAGGGAGCCACTTGCCAAGGTAACTAAATTCAATGGGGTCACAATGGGCAAAACTGAAATACCCAATTTAGTGATGATGGCCTGGGAAAGAAAATTCGGTTCCACCCCCAAATCGATCAGAGCACGGACAGTTAATTCAGAATGGGGGACTTGGATGAGGGCGAAAACTATAAAATGCTTAGGGGGGGTTTGGTCCTCTACGCCCGACAGACCCCCTAAATTCACTGTTGAGCCTATTTTTTTGACAGTTTTAGGCAGGATGAACGGAAATGATCAACGGTCCCGCAATAGAAACATTCATTTGCCTCACTCCGGCAGCGGTGTTCCTCCAGAGTGAGGTGGGACCAACCTATGCTCATTGGCTTGGGAAGTGGCTGGGACGTGGACACGGATGTGGGTACAGAGGAGAACAGAGATGGAGATGGAGGGTGAATGGATGGAGCAGTTTTGCTTTCTTGGGCTCTCTCTCAAACATGATGTCAAGGCGGCTAGTTAGCGAGATGAGTTTGTCTAAGGTTGTAGGCTCAGCCCGAGTAGCTAATTCGTCCCAAAGGTTTGAATTTTACCTGTTCCTAAACGCGCTGCGTAAGGTGATGTCGTTCTGCCCCACTCCACCGCCACTACGTGAAACTCCACAAAGTAATCGGCTACAGCCCGGTTTCCTTGTCAGATGTTAAGGAGATAGGTTGAAGCATTTCCCTCACTCTCCGAGTGATCAAACACTCGTGCAAACTCCCTCAAGAACCGTGGGAAGGTGTAGGTGTGATAATCTGGCCCCTCCATTAATACCTGAGCCCAGGCAAGCGCACGATCCTTGAGGATCATAGCGATATTAGCAATCTTACTTTGGTCATCAGGGAAATCACCCAGAGAGTGCTGAAATATCAGCTTTCACTACAAAAGAAAAGCCCTTGCATCCCCCCATCTGCCCCACATATGGGACAGGTGTTGGGATCGCAAGGCCCCAACTGGGCTGTGAAGTCGTGGGAGCGGTGGTAGTCATGGTGGCAGCACCATCAGTGCTTGAGGGGGGTGAGAGTCAGCTTAACTGCTCAATTATGGTCATTAACTGCTGAATTAAGTAGGTTAAATGCTGCTCAATAGCATCTAGGTGTGGCGACTGCTCCCCTGTGGTGGCCTCCGCTAGGTTCTGTATCTGGCAGGACCGGTCTGTCATGATGGCTAACTACGGAACCCAGGTGCGGAAATTGTCATGAGCCGCCTTTCATAGAGAAATAAGAAGTATCAATACAGAAAATGAAGTATTATATATTACAAGAATATCAATTTTAATCAGCAATTGAGCAATATATATATGAAATACTATATATTACAAGAATATCAATTTTATTCAACAATTGAGTAATATATGAATGATAATAATGGGAATATAAGGAATATGCGACACAAATACAAGAAACTTCAGTATCAACAAATAGTGAGTAAATGTGTTGGCCAGTTTGTTAAAATTAGTTGGACTAATCTATATGATATGCTATCACTGGTATTGATCACTGGACACAGCTCAATGTAAATAGCCTCTACATAATAGTTAAGCTGGTTTTATTGAGCGGCAGAAACATATACACAATAACTCTGAATATTCTGCCTGTTGATGTTGTATGTGGGAAATTGTGGGTGGCTTAGCCTATCCAATTCTCAATTTAAGGCATAAAGGTTGGTGTAGAGAGAAGGGTCGGAGTTTGGACCGCAGGGCTGTAAATATCCACTAATTCCCCCACCCCCACCCCCCATAGTATATATAGGCAATTTAAGTTTTCGCCGTGCAGGAGGCGGAAGCGAGTCTGTTTTTGATCATGAAGGGGAGGGGGTGATTCACCCGCTCGCCTGAGTTGAACTGAGAAATTGTGTTTAAAGCATGATTAAAGTTACTGAGATGAAATTGTTTGAGGTAACAGTGTTAAACTGAGCACAAAGTTAAAATTGTAAGATTATTCTTGCATGAATAAAGCTGAGTTTGGGGAAGATGGCTCCCCAGTTTCTTTGGAAAAACAAGGCGGGGCTTGTGGTCAACAGGTTTTGTGGCCACTTTGCGCGTTCACAGTTGTGCATGACCGAAACGGCCATGTAACATTCCCATTGCATGGGTATTGCACATGTGCAGATTAAGCAGTGCAAACACCATTTTGAAAATCACCAGGGTGAGTCATCCTGGGTGCCATCTTGGAGCTGAGACACCTAGACCGCCTTCAAGCGCCATCACTGTGTCTCCTCCTCTTTGAGTGCAGAATGAACTGCCTCTATCTTGTGGCCAACTATAAGAGTTGTATTCTTTCATAAATTTACCTCCAAATGAAATGAAGTACAAATCTATTAATCCAGATTACAACCAAATCAAGCTTCCATATTAACTTCAAAGCAATCCATATTGTTCTGAATTACTTAAATTTAAAACCAATTTAAAGTTTCTATGCCAAAAGCAACGAAGGTAGGTAAAATGCAGGATCGGGGATATTTGCCAGGGTCACATAAACTAATGCCCCAACTGTGTTTGAGTGTCAGCACACTCCACTTTGGATTCTGGTCCAGAATGAATGGTGCTCCATTGGCTGCTAATGCTTTTTGTCAATAAATCTGCTTAAAACTTTTACTCTGCCTGATTTTTGAATCCTGAAGAGGAATTTTTTCCAAAGAAACCCGGGACCTTAGTATCTCTCTGGCTGAAAGGGAGCCACTGCTCTAAGACTATGCATGGCAAACAAAGTCCTCCCACACCAACTCAACAGCAGGCTTGAAGCAGCAACAGAGAGGCTACCCCAATCAGCAAGAGAGTGAAGAGATTCAAATTTAATCTGGGCAGAGGAAAGAATAAATAGATTTATTCCTAATTATAAAAGGGTATGTGTTGTTGTGAAAATCCTAGGTGGTATAAAATGGGGGTAATTCAAAGACTACTGAAGAAAAAGGGAAAAAAATAAGAGAAATAAATGTTGTGGAGATTGTTATTGTTGTGCATGTATGGTGAGGTTTGTGTGCTGACAGTGGACAGAAATGGAGAAGGGAAGTTTGGTTTTAGAGGAAAATCGAAGGCTGATGAATGTGGAAGTTTTGTGCAGGGTATAAGGGGGAGAGAGAAACGTATGGATTGACCAAGGTGCAGAAGTGCTTGGAAGAAGGGGAAGAAAAAACTTAAGACTAAGACGCTGCAATGGTGAGATTAAAAAATTATAAACATGGAAAAAAACTGAGGAAAAAAGACACTGTATAATGGTTGGTCTGTTTCTGTCATGGGCAGCGAGAGCGCGCCCCTCCTTCCCGTTCATCTCTCCCTGGCTCATCAGAACATCTGAGGATGAAGACACTTCTGTGCCCTCTCATCAGCCAGCGTACTTAAGGAAGCATCCTTCGGTGATTCAACGCTGACTCGTCTGGGTATACTGCCACAAAGACAGCAAGTCAGAACACTGGGTAAAGAAATTATTAACCTGTGTGCTTTATTCCCTTATTCAGGTTGCTGCCATCGTGCGGGTGTGTCTCTGGGACTGCGCGTGCTCTCCTGCCACACCATCATGCTATAACTGTTAAGGACAAATACCCTCTGCCCTTGATGAATTCCATATTTGAGCTCCTTCAGCATTCACGGGTGTTCACTAAATTAGACGTACGCAATGCATACCATCTAATTCGCATTCGTGAGGGGGACAATTGGAAGATAGTGTTTAAAATCCACCTGGGGCAATTTGAGTACTTGGTAATGCCATTTGGGCTAACCAACGCCCCCGCTGTCTTCCAACGGTTCATTAATGACATCCTCCGCGATATGCTCTATCAATTTGTGTTCGTCTATTTAGATGACATTTTGATTTTCTCCCGCTCGCCAGAGGAACATGAGGTCCATGTCAGAGCAGTCTTACAACGGCTCTTGGAGAACCAGCTCTACATGAAGGCCGAGAAGTGTGAGTTCTCCACAACATCTACAACCTTCATGGGCTTCATAGTGGCTGAAGGGAGACCTGGCCAAGGTGAAGGCAGTGCTTGATTGGCCGACACCCCACTCCCGCAGGGAGCTTCAACGCTTCCTCAGGTTCGCAAACTTTTATTGCCAGTTCATCAGGAACTATAGTGGGGTAGCACTGCCCTTAACGCAGCTGACCTCTGTTAAGGTCCCCTTTCGGTGGACCGAGGCAGCGGAGCAGGCCTTTTCCAAATTAAAGGGTCTGTTCACTGAAACACCAATCTTGGCACAGGTTGACACGCAGCTCCAGTTTGTCCTTGAGGTGGACGCATTTGATTCAGGGGTGGGCACTGTCTTTTCACAGTGCACATCCTCCGATCAGAAGCTCCACCCCTGCGTGTATTTCTCTCGTCGGCTTATGGCGACTGAGAAGAATTATGACGTGGAGGACGGAGAGCTGCTCATCATTAAATCGGCATTGGACAAATGGAGACACTAGTTAGAGGGGGCTATTCACCCCACTGTTGTGTGGATCGACCACAAGAACCTCAACCTTGTGGTTGGCCCGCCAACTTAACACCAGGCAGGCTTGCTGGGCTTTATTTTTCCAGCATTTTAATTTTACTATCACTTACTGGCCTGGCGCTCGGAACACCAAACCGGACACGCTATCACCCCAGTTTGATTCCAAGGAGATAGCACCCCCTTCCCACCCTCAAACCATTCTTCCCTCTACTTGCGTCCTCGGTGCCCTTACATGGGATATCGAGTGGAAAGTCCATCAGGCCCAGTCTCGGGAGCCTGTGCCAGCAGGGTGCCCCCAGGACCACCAGTACGTCCCCGCTGCCCTCCGCAGTGACATCATCCAGTGGGGTCACACCAGCAGCTTCGCTTGTCATCCTGGGATCACCCACACCACAGACCTGGTTTGGCGGGTGTTCTAGTGGGCCACGCTGCGGCAGGATGTGCGGGAGTATGTACGGGCCTGCCAGACCTGCGTCCAGGGCAAGTCCAACTCTTCTCCCCCAGCTGGACTGCTCCATCCTCTTCCCATCTCTGGTCGCCCGTGGTCTCACATTGCAGTGGACTTCATAACTGGTCTTCCCCCCTCCCATGGTAAAACAGTTATTTTGACCATTGTACCGCTTCTCCAAGACCGTGCATTTGGTGGCTTTCCCCAAACTCCCCTCGGCCTTGGAGACGGCCAATCTTCTGACTGACCATGTGATCCACCTCCATGGGATACCGATGGAGGTGGCCGTGGGCAGCAGTTCACCTCACAGGTTTGGAGAGCCTTCTGCCGCACCATGGGAATGACGGTGAGCCTTTCCTCTTGCAATCACTCCCAGAGCAACGGGCAGGCAGAGCGTGCCAACCAGTCCTTGGAGGCCACCCAGCGGTGGGTAGGGGCCGAACACCCTTCTTCCTGGAGCACACACCTGGCCTGGGTGGAGTACACTATGAACTCGGCTGTTTCTACAGCAACTGGGCTCACTCCGTTTGAGGCATCCATGGGATACCCCCCCCCCCCGCTTCCTATGGCCGACAGAGGTTGTGATTCCCTCCATGGAGGTTCATGCTCACTGCTGCCGATGCATTTGGAGATCCATGCGTGCCGCCCTCACCCAATCTGCCGAGCGAAACCGCACTACAACAGACTGATGGGTTCCTGCCCCTATGTACACCGTGGGGCAGAAGGTTTGGTTGGTGGCCAGCCAGGTTCCCTTGAAGACAACATCTAAGAAGCTGTCTCCTCGCTTCCTGGGGCCTTTCCCTATCTCCAGGGTCATCAATGACGTGTTGGTTTGGCTCAAGCTACCACCTACTCTACGGGTGAACCCAACCTTTCATGTGTCCCATATTAAGCCTCTCTTGGTCAGTCCTCTCTGCTCCCCCCCCCCCAAAGCCATCTCCTCCTCCCTGGATTATTGACAGCCACCCTGCCCATACGATCCACCAGCTCATGGATGTTCACCGTCGGGGCCGGGGGCTCCAGTATCTGGTGGATTGGGAGGGCTACGGACCAGAGGAACATTCCTGGGTCCCTTCATCCCGGATCCTGGACAAATAGATGCTCTGTTCCTATCATCGTGCCCATCCCAATAAACCATATGGACCGCCAGGATGCCCTCCTAGAAGGGGGGCCCTGTCATGGGCAGCGAGAGCGTGCCTCTCCTTCCCGTTCATCTCTCCCTTGCTCATCAGAACACGTGAGGAAGAAGACACACCTGCACCCTCTCAGCAGCCAGCGTACTTAGGGAAGCATCCTTTGGTGATTCAACGCTGGCTCATCTTGGTACACTGCCACAAAGACAGCAAGTCATTATAACATTGGGTAAATAAATTATTAACCTATGTGCTTTATTCCCTTATTCAGGTTGCTGCCATTGTGTGGGTGTGTCTCTGGGACTGCACGCGCTCTCCTGCCACACCATCCCTGCCTACAGTAACCTCTACCTGGTCAGGCACCACCAGCTCATCCCCTCCCCTGCTGGTTCATCTATTCCCTGCTGTAATCCTGCCGGTGCTCCCTCGGAGCCCACGTAAGTGATAATTTGGCTCGCCCATTATCCCTTACTCCATTCCTCCCCCTACAGCTCTCATCTTCTCTCCACAGGCTCCTTTCTCTGGTGAGTGACTGTTCTGTAGCTTTGAAGAGTTTTGCTATTTAATAAACATTTTCAAACTTGTACTATTGTGTGGTTGTCCATCTGTTGCTGCACCTTGCACGTGGGTTGAATTATCCAACCAATCATGACAGTTTCTCCATTAATCTGAGACGATGACGGTGGCTGTGGTCCTGGGCTGGATTCGTCTCCCTACCCCAGCGGCCACGTGTATTCCTCTCCGGACCCACTGAAATTGGCTCCTCCCCTCATCACTGACGACCCCTCCTCCCTGACTACAGTAAAGATGCTTTGACTGTACAGACTGGGAGATGTTCACACTGGCCTGCGGGGATGATTTGGACTCTTTGGTGGACGTCACATGCTCATACATGTCTTTCTGTAAAAATAAGATCATTCCACGTAAACGTGTCAAAATATATCCCAACAACAAACCATGGGTTACAAAATCAATTAAATTCTGCTTACAGAGGAAAGCACTTGCCTTTAAACAGGGGTCTGTTTCTGAGCTACAGGTTGCCACAAAAGAGCTGAAGTCCGAAATTTTAAGAGCAAAACAGAATTATAAATCAGAATTGGAAAGCAAAATGGCAACAAAGAAACTTAGTTCAGCCTGGGCCAGTATGAAAACTATTGCAGGCCTTCAGAGCACTGAGCGCAGTAATCGTGTGTTTTTAGATGGTTTTAATTCAGACACAGAGCTGGCTAATGCTCTTAATTGTTTTTATGGTCGTTTTGACTCCTTTGATTTTAGCACAGACACCCAAGATTTGAAACAGAAACTCAAAGACAATCAGCACTTTAATATTGAGGTGCAGGATGTTAAAAGGGAGTTCTGCGCTGTAAAAGTGAACAAAAGTCAGGGCCCTGATAATATATGTGGGTGCTTGGTAAAGTCCTGTGCACATGAACTGAGTCCTATATTTCATTACATTTTCAATAAGTCCATACAGACACAACATGTACCTAAGATCTGGAAAGAAGCCGTGGTTGTTCCCGTTCCAAAATCCAGCTGTTCTAAAATGGTAAACGACTTTAGACCAGTTGCTTTGACTTCAATTTTAATGAAAATTTTTGAAAAACTGGTCAGATGTGAGGTCCTAAAGCAGACTGAGCATGCATTGGATCCTCTGCAGTTTGCCTATAGGCCTCACAGAGGAGTGGAGGATGCCACTGTCACTCTGTTTAACATGCTTTTTAAACATCTGGATTTTAATGGGACACACACCAGACTTTTATTTGTGGACTTTTCCTCCACCTTTAATACAATCCAACCTCATATCTTAGTTGAAAGGCTCCTGCAACAATTTGATTTGAGCAATAATCTGGTGGGTTGGATTCTGGATTTCTTAAGCAACAGGACACAGAGAGTAAGGGTCAATGGTACATTGTCTGACCTAAAGTGCTCTTCTACTGGCTCTCCTCAGGGGTGTGTGTTGTCACCACTACTCTTCATCCTGTACACAAACATGTGTCGGAGCAGACATGACAACAGACACATTATAAAGTATGCTGATGACTCAGTTATTGTCAGTCTCCTCCAGGATGGTGAGAGTGGCCACGGCCCAGTAGTTGATGATTTTGTTCACTGGTGTGAGGATTCCTACCTGCAGCTGAATACGACAAAAACTAAAGACATGATTATTGACTTTAGGAGGAAAACTCCCAGGCACAAAGTCCCCGTACTAAAAGGCCAGACCACCGAATGTGTACAATCCTACAAATATCTTGGGACGATTATTGATAGTAATTTAAACTTTGAAGAGAACTTTGAAAGGGTGTGCAAAAAGGGTCAGCAATATTTGCATTGCTTGAGAAAACTTGCACGCTTCCAAATTGACCGAACCATAATGACAATGTTTTATCGGGCTTTTATTGAATCTGTTTTTATCCTTTTCTTTAGTGTCATGGTTTGGTCAGATAAAACTGAAACAGAGGAAATCCTTGGATCAGGTAGTTAGATGGTCCAGTCGTTTGCTTGGTGAGCCACAGCTGAGCCTGACATCCCTGTACACCAGACAAGTACAGAGGATTGCTACCTTCATTTTAAATGATGACTCCCACCCTTTGCACTGCAACTTTCAGCTTCTTCCCTCAAGACGGAGGTTTGCTGTCCCAAAAAGTAGAACCCAGCACTACAAAAACAGCTTTGTTCCTGCTGCTGTCAAAGAGTTGAACAAGCTGTAACAATATATTGCACATAATTTAGGTACCTATTTATTAACTCCATTTTATAGTTACTTATTTTTGTAGGATGTTATTTGGGTTCTAAATATTTTATTGGGTTTTAGACTTTTGAGTTTTTAACCTCTTTGACTAGTTTTTAACTTTTAATATGTCCCTTCTCTCTTACCTCTGGTTTTTCTCCCATCTCTTTGTCTTTTTATACCTTGATTGATGGAGCCTTGAGTATTTTTATCATGTTTATAGTCAGCTTCATGTGTGCCTGTGTTTGTGTCTATGTTGAATGTAATTTGTGGCTTGTAAATATGGATGTCACCAGACTGCAAAACAAATCTACCTACGGGTACAAATAAAGTAACCTGAACCTGAACCTGAAAGAATTAAAAAGGAAGGGACATCAAGAGACGGGACAAAGATGATCAAACTGACCACACGTAAGTAAAATATATTATATTGTTGTTTTTTTCCATTTCCAAATGTGAGGTCTTAAATTTGATTAAACGGCATTCAAAAGGTCTTAAAGTATTTAATTTTCTTTTCTGATAGAGGCTCAAATATTGGGTCTCATTCAAGAACATTTTAGTGTTAGTATATGTAAGTCACGTGAATTTTGCCATTAAATCGTGTTAGTAGCCACAAGCCACTCCAGATTCAACAAACTGCTCATATGTTCTCCAAGTGTGCATAAACAGCATTGTGAATCATCTGTAGTCAGCGCGTGTTCACAAGAATTGAAGATTGCATAACTGACGCCTAAAGCTACTGCCAAAGTCACGTTTCACAGTAACTGACCAGCAATTCCATTCACTAAAAGTCTAAGAGAAAGAGAAGAGAAAAAACCCAGTGAAACTGGAGTTCTCCTGTGTGTGACAGGAAAAAATCAGATTAGTTGTAGCAGGAGGGGTTTCTTCTGCAGCGACCGACATGAAAACACAGCATAAACCTGAATGTAATGCTATGTTGTAAACACCATTTTCACTGTTTTGGAACGGCACTATTTTAAACAAATATGGCATAAAATACACCTGAAATTGAATTTCAGATGGGCGCTGTGATCTGCTTTCAAAACTGTACATGTCCATGTTGCACTGTGCTGAGACTCTCCCACCTTGCAGAACATTATACGATAAGGTAAGCCTTTATTAGTCCCACAATGAGGAAATTCCAGGATTGCAACAGCACAGTGATAGCAACACTCAGAGCAATAATTTAGAAGATAATAAGAGCAGTGAATATACATATGTACACAGAAATTTACACGGCGTGGAGCATTGTAGCTAGATGGAATAAACAGCATAGTGGTCTAATCAGTTACCCCACATAGTATGAATATGTGCCCATACAGCATATTTCGTATTTGAGTCAGCCTAGGGGACCATTATTGTGCATTATTATGACACAGTTCAACAGCTTGAGTTTAAAATGTATGTGTAAAAAGCAATAAAAATTATTCAAGCTAAATTTCACAGTATACTGTGGAAATAAAGATTACTTCCCCCTTATTTTTCCAACTCTGCATCCTAACCCAGAAGCAAAGTGCACATTTTATGTCAAAGCAATAAAAATCAGAATTATATCCACCTGATCCTATGTGAGTTGATCAATTAGCGATCATCCAAACATTACTGTCATGTTGAACAAGACATTTCTCACTGCACTGTCCTACAGAATAATGGAGCAGTGTGCTCTTACACGTTACTGGGAAAACATTTAGAATCTTTTTGTATCTGATATGATTTGGAAGTAGATGAAATGATAATGTTTTAATCATCCTTAATTATTTCTAATTATAACCCGAATCAACGTATGAAATCTTGTCAAGTAATTATTATTAGTTTATAGGGATTAAACTCTTAGACTTGATTCAGACAAATAAAATGTTGTTATTTAGTTAAAACTAAGGTTAGGATAACAGCAAAATATTTATACAAAACTCTTAGCTGGTCTGGATCACTTGTAAATTTTGTTTGACGTACTAAATTTCAAGATATTAACAGACTGGTAACCTGTGTCTGAAGATTAGGAATCTAGGTATGAAAGGAAAATAAAAAAATAAAGAAAAACCTGTACCTAATTATGTGATTGCTGAACCACAGGGGGCTGGGGCTTCCCATTAATGTCTTTTATCAAGGAAGCCGAGAAGGAGTGGAAGAGGAGGGGTCGTGGCCGAGGAAGGAAAACAGCCCCACAGTGGAAATAAGTGCATCAGTGTGGACAATGGGGTCACTGGCAAAGAGTGTCCCCAAAGGCAAGACCGGCCACTGGGAGGGGGAGGAGCCCATGACCCACATCCACTACAACAAAGCTGGACTGCATGATTAAGCCTAAAACAGATACGTGGACTCACTCCTACACATATACGGGGAATTGACACAGCACACATTTTCCATTTACTTGACTTTGATCTAATGTTAACAATACAGTGTTTACCAGAAGTAATGCTGGATGTTCAAAGTACTCCGATTAAATTTGTGCAATGCAGGTGCATGTAGATCAGTAACTTCAGGTAATGACATTCAGGGCTTGGCAAAGTCAGAAGAAAAGGTAACAATTAAATTTGCAATTGGCAAACTATATCTGTAAAATCTGTGAAAGTAAAGGATCCTACCACCGGTAACATTGTTGAAGGGTGGTTCACTTTGTCAGTGGCTACCCACATGTTGAGAAAGTAAACATAGTTTATGAGCCTTCCAAGCTGAAATACTGATACTCACTCAACCTGGTCACGGCCAGACCATGTTCAGTGATATCAGACCTGTGTAGAACAGCTACACAGCATTTTACATCCACAGTTCCTACTGATTGGCAATCTCCAGATAAATATCATTGAACAATGCATTACAGGCAATTGAGTGGACCTGATCCAAATAATGAACAAAGATTTTTTGCAAATCCATCATCCAGATTGGTCATAAAAACTTGTACTGGTCACCAAGGGGAGGTGTGGAAGCATCTGTTGTCTTATCTGATGAAGATAAGAGACATTTTAAACAATGGGGGGTTCCATACATCTCACTGGTCAGACCCAAACACATGGATTGGAAAAATGTTGGACATTTTGTCACCTCTGCTGAGGAATATAGCCATGGGAAACCAACATCTGACCTTAACATAGAATATTCTCCTAAATTAGAAACATATGCAATGTCTCTTAACTGGGTAACCACAGCACAAAAGGCTGTGCACATTGACACCCAGAAATCTCCTACATGACCAATCTTAACATTAACAGAAGAGAGGATGAACAAATTTGAAGTTCAAATTTCAAATTCACTATAGTAAAAAGATAAAACAGATGTTGGTCTATTAAAAGAGAGCAAAATATGTCACTGTAACATCAAAGGTACACTATAGACTCTCCATCTCCATCTAGAGGCTCAGAAAGGTGTTAAACAAGTCATAAAAGAGTTAAAAGCAGCAGATGTCAGTGTCATGCTCAGCCTCCCCATTCCCGTGGGAAAAGCTCCGCTATCCTGATGATGCAAGACCCGCAGGAGTTAACAGAGCTATAATTCTTTGTGCTCATTGTGTACCAGGATCACACACATTGTTGAATGAACTAGAACTCCAAATGCAATTTTTCACAGTGATAGTCATTAACAATGCATTTTTAGCGTACCAGTACACCCAGATCATCAATTCTGGTTTGCATTCATATCTAAGAACAAAAAGTACATATTCACCAGACTACCACAGGGTTACTATGAGTCATCTACAGTTTTTTTCTCAGGCAATGTCAGCAATTCTTGCACATTTTATACCTCCTAATATGAGCCAATTGTTCCTCTGACATATTGCTGGCATCTCCTGATGAAGAAATATGCAAACAAAACATATCTCTGCAGGCTGGAGTCTATACAGTATGTGATTCAATAAAGGTGCTGTGTTTAACCCCTTGCACTCTGGTCAATTTCCCTAAAACCGCCAAAAAATAACGTACCCAAAGTAAATCAAAAGCTGTTCTTCAACCCTTTGCAGCATCTTCATGGGGTTGGTCTCATTTAAAAGAAAACACTTTGATTTTTTTGGCAAAACAGTCATAATCTCTCTAAGTGTTCCTGCCACTGAGTAACAGTCATCTAAACATACTGAACTTGAAGAAAATAAATTTGGCCTGGGTGTTTTTTTGGATACAAATGCTTGCAAATAACACACAGCTTCAGATACTGGCTGGAAAATGCAACAGAAATGTAGAACCAAGTGTTATCCAGCTGAGGTCCAAATTTTGTAACAATACCACAAAAAATTAATATATTACACAGCTTTTTTCTTAGGTTGTTCCCAGGCGTTTTTGAACTGTGCCAAATTGTGCCAAATGGCACAGTTTGGAAAAACGTCTGTAACTTTTGAATGATTCAATATAGAAGCTTCATCTTGGGCTCTAATGAAAGGTGAAGGGCTGTGTGTGGGGGGGTGTGGGGGGGTGTTTATTCATTCATGAATGAATGAATGAACACACAAGCCCCCATACACAAAGAAGCATGCCACATAAAAAATGTGTGGCTTTTTTTTACAAGAAAAAATAACCTACAGTGCACTAAAAAATATACTAGAATATCTGTAATGTAGAAGATAACAACTCCCACCCCCCCACCCACCCCGCTACAGAGGACGGACATCGCCCATCGCTACATGACGGAAAGCGGTGATGGTGCGCTGCTGTCTACTACGCACAGTTGGACTAAAATATCTGCAATATATCTGCAATCCGGGACCTTCACAACATGACGGGGGGGGGGGGCGTTGGCAACATGACGGACCCGGACTGGAGCGGTCTGGGTCCGTCATGTTACGATAACGCACAGTTGTAATTTACCGATCGGTCAAAAGTCATTGGGATTACAATTTTCAGGGATAAAGAATAATTTAGCTTATAACACTTACCTGTCCACAACAGCAGCGTAGCTGGCGAACTTCTCTTCCTCATTGTCAGACAAACATGAAGCTGGTCCGCTTGTTTGTTCTGGTCACGCGACCCGGTCAAACCATAATTCCATTATTGCAGTTTTGCGCTTCCATGATTGCGGTTTTGGTGAACGATTTTTCAAAAAAAATAAAAACAGTAGTAAGAAAAAAAGACTGGCGAACGCCTGTGTGTCACCCAGCCTTACACAAAACAGCTTTCAAACTTCTGTGCTTCAATTGGCTGGCTGTATTCGCAGCCGTTGGTAGGCGGGTCCTTCTTGCTAGGTTTTCAGTCATTGGTTCTTCAAGGTTTCAGAAACCCAATTCAAGGCTCTTATTAGTCGAATGAGAGGTCAATCACATCTAAACCAATCAAAGCACTCCTTAGGCTTTCTGTTTGCGGCTGTGTTTGTAGTGGAAGAACAGAAATGCAGCTATCATGATGTATCTGGATTAAGTCAGACAGTCAGGGCGTTGATACGGGGACCTGGAATACAAACCACATGACGCAGTGTGGGCAGCGGATACCACTTGAATTTAAATATTGAAACGTTGGCCAAAAGGTCACACTCGCACTATTTCCTTGGACATGGGGTGGAAAGAATATTCTTAGGACTGAGTTTGGCAAAGATATTGGGTATGAACCCAATGTCTTCACTGCCGAGCGACAATCCTTCTTTGGACAGTGGGCAGGAGTGATAAAAAACATAATATTGTCCCTTATGATTAGAATTGCATGTGTAGGATGTTGCTGCATTCCCTGTTGTAGAAGCCTTATTGAAAAAAAACAGTACATTCTGGTGTTGCGTGTCAGTATCTCACATAAGCTCAGCAGGAGGAGAGCAACAAGGATTCAAGTGATGAGGACAGTCGGGTTTAAATCATGTCTACCAGTGTCTCTGCAAGAGAAAAATGTTGGTATTGACAATATGCCTATAATGACTAAAGCATGATGTAACAGCTGAAAATTGTGTAAACACATTTATTGGAAGTTTTTTAAGATTTTATTTTTGATATTGAAATTGTAACACTGAATGTTTGTAAATGATGACTCATTTTTATGGTTGCCTAAGGTAGTAGAAACAAGGTGAGAATTTTTCCTGTATGCTCAAAGAATGGAGACTGAAAAGAAATTGCATTACAATGATTACTCATGAAAGTTTATACTGCTTATAGGTTTTTCACTCATCACACATGAAAATAACATCAGGTGTCTGATACCCATTTATTATAGTTATTGACACCATGAAAATTGAGTCGAGAGGAAATTGTTATAATAAATAAATAGTGAAGATTAGTTAATTAGATATTACACAAAGTGCTTGTATACACATACGCATGTTTTATTCCACACATACACACACACACACACACACACAAGTCAAAACCACACATACACATCAGTTGCTTACACACATACACACAAGCTGCACATGCACACAGGCTGCACACACACACACACACACACACACACACACACACACACAAGAGGTCTCTGTTCCTGCTTCCGTATATGGGCATGAGGGTCATATAGGACTGAAGTGGAAGCCATAAAAGCGCTGAGACAAAGACATCTGGAGAGGATAATGCTGAGTGGACCGGTTGAAATCAGTCTGGCCAAAAATCAGACTTTTGTTGGGGACTTCTGTTACTGGGAAAAGCCCAGTAACTTGCCTACATGTATATGTAGCTGTGGATTCCTTTGTGCTGGGTCTTTCCACGAGAGGGGGCTGGGAAAGACCCACAGCCATGTTCTTTGACTCCCTGCATGATTCAATAAAAGATAAGCCGAGAAATAGTATTTCTTCTTTGATTATTGGTTGGTTAACTGAAAAGATTCTGCCAACTGTCCAAAATTAATTTTTACAGTACGTACAGTGGATATAAAGTCGACACACCCCTTTTCAAATGCCAGGTTTTGTGATGTAAAAAAGGAGACCAAGATAAATAATTTCAAACATTTTTCTACCATTTCCAAGCTTTAGAGAGCTTGATCCTTCTGTAATTGATAACATGGTAGATTGTGTTACAGCTTCTCTGCATCAGACTCTAGACATGTTGGCCCATTTAAAAAAGAAAAAGTCTAATCAGAGATTTTTAACTCCTTGGTTCAACACAGAAACTCGTAGCTTAAAACAGAAGACTCGTCAGAACGAAAATGGCGCTCCACTAAATTAGATGAAATCTATTTAGCTTGGAGAAATCATCTTTTAATTTATAAAAAATCTCTTAGAAAAGCTAGAACAAGTTATTATTCTGCATTAATAGAAGAGAACAAGAATAATCCCAGGTTTCTTTTCAGTACTGTAGCCAGGTTGACAA
Source organism: Pholidichthys leucotaenia (assembly GCA_020510985.1). NCBI lineage: Eukaryota > Metazoa > Chordata > Actinopteri > Cichliformes > Pholidichthyidae > Pholidichthys > Pholidichthys leucotaenia. The sequence goes on along the minus strand of CM035849.1, from coordinate 52,152,155 downwards.
AGAGTCAGGACTCTGTCAATCCTAGCATTCCCTGAGAGCTTACTAGTCAGGACTTTATGAACTTTTTCAATAATAAAATTTCATCTGTCAGTGATAAAATCAATCAGAATCTTCCCACCGTTAATATAATAACTACTACAACTCCTTCAACTGATATCTGTTTGGATGAGTTTACTCCAATTGAACTTTTAGAGCTAGATAAAATAATTTCCTCATCCAAGCCTTCAACTTGTCGTGTAGACCCTATTCCTACAACGTTATTCAAAGAAGTCTTCCCATTTATTGGTAGCTCTATTCTTCAAATAACCAACTCCTCATAAACATTAGGCCATGTACCGCAGACTTTTAAAACTGCTGTAATTAATCAGAATCAGAATCAGAATCAGGTTTATTGCCATTGTTCATGTAGTACACAAACTAGGAATTTGTCTCGGTACAGTGCTGCAACATTAAACATGATAAGATAAGAGAAATAAACTATACATGTAATAAAGTGTAGGATAAGATTAAGTGATACTGGTCAACAGTTAAAATATATATTAGCCAGCAGCAGATACTGTGGAGAACTATATAGTGCAGTCGGTAATGCAGGAAGAAAACAGTGATGATTAACATGAGTCTGGTTGAGCTGCTGTACATGGTGCACGAGAGTCACTTAGTGTTCAGCAGTCTAATGGCAGAGGGGAAGAAGCTGTTCATGTGACGGGAGGTTTTAGTCTGGATGGACCGAAGTCTTCTACCAGAGGGGAGGGGGGCAAACAGTACGTGACCAGGGTGTGAGGGATCGGCTATGATCCGGCCAGCACGCCTCCGGGTCCTGGAGATGTACAGATCCTGGAGAGATGGGAGCTTGCAGCCGATCACCTTCTCAGCAGTGCGCACGACGCGCTGCAGCCTTAGTCTGTCCCTGGCAGTGGCTCCTGCGTACCACACGGTTATGGAGGTGGTGAGGATGGACTCGATGATGGCTGTGTAGAACTGCACTAACATCTTGGTGGGTAGCTTGAGCTTCCTCAGCTGCCGCAGGAAGAACATCCTCTGCTGGGCTTTTTTGATGAGTGAGCTGATGGTCAGCTCCCATTTGAGGTCCCTGGTGATGGTAGTGCCTAGGAAGCGGAAGGAATCAGCAGTGGTGATGGGAGAGCCTGAGAGGGTGAAGGGGGGCAGAGGGGTTGTGACTTTCCTGAAGTCTACAATCATCTCCACTGTCTTCAGAGCGTTCAGCTGCAGGTTGTTATTGTTGCACCAGGACGCCAGCTGGGCCACCTCTCTCCTGTAGGTGGACTCGTCGCCGTTGGAGATGAGCCCGATGAGGGTGGTGTCGTCCGCAAACTTGATCAACTTGACAGACTGGTGGCTGGAGGTGCAGGAGTTGGTGTAAAGGGAGAAGAGTAGGGGGGAAAGTACACAGCCCTGGGGTGATCCGGTGCTGATGCTAGTATAGTCTGAGACAGTCTTTCCCAGCCGCACATGCTGCCTCCGGTCCGTCAGGAAGTTGATGATCCACCTGCAGAGGGAGTCAGGCACGTTGAGCAGGGACAGCTTGTCCCGGAGCAGAGCGGGGCGGATGGTGTTGAACGCGGAGCTGAAGTCCACAAACAGGATCCTGGCGTAGGTTCCCGGGGAGTCCAGGTGCTGCAGGATGGAGTGGAGGGCCAGGTTGACTGCATCGTCTACAGACCTGTTGGCTCGGTAGGCAAACTGCAGTGGGTCCAGGAGAGGGGTGGTGATGGACTTGAGGTGGGACAGGACCAGACGCTCAAAGGACTTCATGACTACAGAGGTGAGCGCTACAGGTCTGTAGTCATTAAGTCCAGTGATCCGTGGCTTCTTGGGGACAGGGATGATGGTGGAGGATTTGAGGCAGGACGGCACGTGGCATAACTTAAGGGAGGTGTTAAAAATGTCTGTGAATACAGGAGCCAGCTGTTTCGCACAGAGTCTCAGGGTGGAGGGAGACACGCCGTCTGGGCCGGGGGCCTTGTGCGGGTTCAGTCTGGAGAACTGTTTGAGCACATCCTGCTCACTGATGATAAGGGGAGGGGGGAGGGGGGGGGTGCCTTAAATGAAGTAGGGAATGTGGAGGCTGTGGAGCTGGAGGGAGGGGGGGAGTTGGACACAGATGACGAGGTGTCAAAACGGGCATAGTGTTGGGACAGTCTCTGACAAAGGGCTTTGTCATCCCGACCTTTAGGAGCCTTAGGTCGATAGTTGGTGATTTGCCTCAGTCCTCTCCACACGGAAGCCGAATCATTAGCAGTGAACTGCTGCTGGAGTCTCTCTGAGTATAGAGATTTAGCCCTCTTCAGCTCTCTGTTAAACCGGTATTTAACCTCCCTGTAGCAGTCCCTGTCTCCACTTTTCAGCGCTGCTTCCTTCTCCTTCCTGATCTGTCTGAGCTTAGCTGTGAACCAGGGTTTGTCATTAGAGTAACTCACCCTGGTGCGTGATGGAAGAATGTTCTCTTCACAAAAGTGGATATATGAGTATATATATATATATGATATATAAACTCTTACTCAAAAAGCCAACGTTGGATCCAGGAGTTTTAGCTAACTATAGACCAATCTCTAATCTGTCTTTCATTTCAAAAATCTTAGAAAGAGTTGTTGCTACGCAATTATTTGACCAACTGCAGGGAAATGGTTTATTTGAAGAGTTTCAATCTGGGTTCAGAATCCATCATAGTACTAAAACAGCCTTAGTGAAGGTCATTAATGACCTCCTTACTGCATCTGATAATGGACTTGCTTCTGTACTTGTCCTTTTAGACCTTAGTGCAGCTTTTGATACTATTGATCATAATATTCTACTTGATAGATTAGAACACTATGTTGGACTTAATGGAACTTCGTAGCAGTGGTTTAGATCTTATTTATCTGATAGGTTCCAATTTGTTCATGTCAATAATGAGTTTTTATCCAACTCTAAGCTCAGTCATGGAATTCCACAGGGATCTGTGTTAGGTCCTACTCTTTTTGTGACTTGGACATTCTACGCCAGCACGGAATTCTGGCGGAGTCCCTGCTGGAGGCTACACGGGAGACGAGGAAGCGTAAGCGGAGGGAACGCAAGCAAAAGCGTGGAAAAAGAGCCGGGATTTATGCTAGGCTAAAGGCTAACCCCTCCAGACCAGAAGTACCGTCGCTCCTTCTCTCTAATGTCCACCCCCTCGACAACAAGCTGGACGAGCTGCCTCTGCTGAGAGAAACCCGGAGAGAGTGGAGGGACTGTTGTGTGCTTGCATTCACGGAGACATGGCTCCACGACAACATCTCTGATGAGGCCATTCAACTAGAAGGTACGTCGGTGTTCTGGGCAGACAGAAAAATGGTGAGCTCCGGTAAGAGCCGTGGGGGGTCCTATGCATCTATGTTAACAAGAACTGGTGCGTTAACGCCACGTTAGTGTCTAAACACTGCTCTTCGTTGGCGGAGTTCCTTATTGTAAATTGTCGGCCATATTATCTGCTGAGGGAATTCAGCAACGTGTTTGTAGCGGCTGTTTACATAGCGCCGAGCGCTAACGCTAATGCTAAGAAGGCACTCAGGGAACTGCACAATGCTATTAGTGAAATCCAGACTTCACACCCGGACAGTTTTGTGGTGGTTGCGGGGGATTTTAACCACACCAGCTGAAAGACTGTATTCCCCAAGTTTAAACAATGTGTAGACTTTAAGACCAGAGGAGAGAATATGTTGGACTTAGTGTACACAAACACAGATGCATATAAGGCAATACACCGCCCCCACCTCGGCCTTCCTGACCACATATCTGTGATGCTGGTGCCTTCCTACAAACCTCTACTGAAGCACAGCAGGCCAGTAGTGAAACAAATCAGGATTTGGCCAGATAGTGCAACCTCTGCACTGAAAGACTGTTTTCTTCACACAGACTGGGAGGTCTTCAAAATAGCAGCCTCCCAGGAAGACAAGACAGATGTGGAGGAGTATGCTGAAACGGTCACCAGCTACATCGCAAAGTGCACAGAGGATGTCACTATAGTGAATACCATCACTGTACGGGGAAACCATAAACCCTGGATGACCGCAGAGGTGCGCTCGCTGCTTACAGCCAGAGATGCAGCCTTCAGAGCAAAGGACAGGCTCGCCCTCCGCTCAGCCAGATCTGCACTTTAAGACGGCGAAGAGTGCCTATGCGGAGAAAATCCAGGGACACCTCTGTGACACTAGGAACACCAAGCAGATGTGGCAGGGAGTTCGGACACTGACGGGCTATAAGTCTAGGCAGGGGGTCGATGATGACGACGCTTCGCTTCCAGACAGGCTCAATGACTTCTTTGCACGTTTTGAAGCATCAAACCCGACAATCAGAGGGAGGGCTGGCCCATCCCCACCATCGGTCGGACCAGCTTTCACCATCGACACAGCGGACACACCAAGGACCCTAACCAGGGTCAACCCACGTAAAGCTGCAGGTCCGGACAACATCCCGGGATGTGTGCTCCGAGACTGCACAAGCGAGTTGGCGGATGTACTGACTGACATTTATAACATCTCCCTGAGACAGGCCATCGTTCCCAGATGCTTCAAGACCTCTATCATAGTACCGGTGGCAAAGAAACCAGTTGTGTCCTGTCTGAATGACTATCGTCCTGTTGCACTGACACCAATTGTGATGAAGTGTTTTGAACGGCTTGTCAAACCACACATTACAGCCTGCCTCCCTGCATCACATGACCCACTCCAGTTTGCATATCGTTCAAACCGCTCCACGGAGGATGCTATAGTCACCACCCTGCACTCTGTCATCACCCACCTGGATCAGAAAGACACCTACGCCAGACTCCTGTACATTGATTTCAGTTCAGCATTCAACACCATTATTCCCCAGAGACTGATGGAGAAATTATTCCTTCTTGATCTGAACACCGCCACATGTCTCTGGAGCCTGGATATCCTGACTGAGAGACCTCAGTCTGTCTGGGCTGGAAACAACATCTCCAACTCTGTCATGCTGAGCACCGGATCCCCTCAAGGCTGCGTACTCAGTCCACTGTTGTTTACACTTCTAACACATGACTATGTATCCAGGCACGAGGGGAGCCAGATTATTAAGTTTGCAGACGACACCACGGTGGTGGGACTTATTCAGAGGAATGAGGAATCAATGTATAGGGAAGAAGTGAGAGACCTGGAGGGCTGGTGCAGGGAGAACAATCTGGTGCTCAACGTGGACAAAACGAAGGAAATGATTATCGACTTCCGGCGGTCACAGCCTGAACACGTCCCCCTCAGCATCGGCGGCTGTTTAGTGGAGAGAGTGGAGAACATCAAGTTCCTTGGAGTGCAGATCTCGCAGGACCTGACCTGGAGCAAGAATTCCTTGGGGATCAGGAAGCGGGCCCGGCAGAGACTGCACTTCCTGAGGAAACTCAAACAGGCCTCAAACACTCTCCACCACACCTACAGAGCTGTGGTGGAGAGTGTTCTGACGTACTGCATTGCTACATGGTACTCCAGCTGCAGTATGTCAGACAAAAAAGCCCTGCAGAGGATAGTTAAGGGAGCTGAGAGGGTAATTGGAGTCTCCCTCCCCTCTGTCCAAGAACTTTTTCAGATCCATTGCAGGAGCAGGGCACTGAACATTGTCAAGGACCGTTCTCACCCTCTGCATAAATACTTTGAACTTCTGCCATCTAGCAAACAATTCCGGAGCATCAGAGGCAGAACCACCAGACTGATTAACAGCTTCCTTCCACAAGCTGTTAGGATGCTGAACAGTTGATCCGGAGTCTCTCATACATACTACTGCACCTACGGACATTATGTATATTATTTGTATATTATAGTTCTGGTTAGTTTTTCCAAGTATGTCTCAGGGATGTGTGAATGGATGTGGTGGGGTGGGGGGTGAGGATATGTGTGAATGTGTCTTAAATCATGTTCTTTTACTTATATGGATGCCGAGAGAAACGCAATTTCATCTTGCCTGCACTACAGTTGTATGTACAGCAATATGACAATAAAGGCTGATTTGATTTGATTTGATTTTAGTTTATATATGCTTCCGTTAGGCAACATTATTAGAAAGCACCGTATACATTTTCATTGTTATGCAAATGACACACAATTATACCTGCCAATGAAGCCAGATGAAATAAATTAATTAGCCGAGTTAGACGCCTGTCTTAAGAAAATCAAAGCTTGGATGACTTGTAATTTCCTGCTTTTAAATTCAGATAAGACTGAAGTCATTCTATTTGGTCCAAAAAACCTTAGAAATACCTTTCCAAATCAAACGCTTAGTTTGCATGTGGTTACTCTCTCTGAATAGTTCTGTGAGGAACCTTGGAGTTATTTCTGATCAAGATCTGTTTTTCAATTCACATATTAAATTTGTTTCTAAGACTGCCTTCTATCATTTGTGTAATATTGCCAAGATTAGGGGCATCTTGTCTTTTAATGATGCTCAGAAGCGGATCCACGCTTTTGTTAGCTCTCAATTAGATTATTGTAACTCTTTATTGTTAGGTTGTCCTAAAACATCTTTAAAGAGTCTTCAGCTGATCCAAAATGCTGCAGCAAGAGTTTTAACAGGTACTAGAAAGAGAGATCATATCTCTCCGGTTCTGGCCTCCCTTCGTTGGCTTCCCATGGAGATTAGAATTAAGTTTAAAATCCTTCTTCTCACTTACAAAGCTCTAAACAATCAGGCCCCATTTTATTTAAAATATCTGATACTACGCTATTATCCTTACAGAGCACTACGCTCCCAAAATGCTGGATTACTTGTAATACAAATCCTTCCTGCCCTTCAGAGAGAACGGTCGCTTTTTCTTCTGCTCCCTCTTTCACCCTCCTTCACCCTCCCTAACTGAGAATCCCAGCTTGCTGTCTTGTCTGCGTCGCTGTTCTTCTGGCTGAATCTTGATCCAAATGAAAAAAATGGATTTGGTGAGCGGCTTTAATAAAATTAACAACTTTTTACATAAATTTGGGCCAGGGGGAGCCCCTATGGAGAGACCCATGGATTGGAACACATGTGTCTGCATGATTCAACTGATGATGTGGAAACATCTATCTGGTTTGGCACGATCACAGGATTTTCTGCTGATTGGCTCTGGAGTTTCCTGGTGTATCGAAAATTTAACTAGAAGAGCTAATCAAAGCGGTCCCGGCGTAGCTGCTTCTTCAACAATTCGACTAGACGGGGAGAGCACTAACTGACGGCAAGACTACATGGAAATTACCATCTGGCATGCACTGTAGAGAGATGGACTCTGCCGGACATGCTTCCCATGTTTAGAAGGGAAACATCTGGAGTCGTTTTGGTGCCCTCCAAGAATGGATTTAAAGCCTATGTATGGAAATTATGAACACAGTATTGCAAGAGCTGTAAATTCTATGCTCTCAGTGATCTGTGTTATCAGACCTTGAATTCGGTGCCCTGTTGACTATTTTCCTCCTGGATTAAGACAAAACAGAATATTGTGCTTCTCTTCATAAACATTCTGGTGTGCTACAATCTGAACTCAGGGACAGTGACTGGCTCAGGAAATTTCCATCTGCCATGCCTCAAGGACATGCTTCTGAGTTTCAGACACTAAGACATAACATCTCGGCTGGGAGAGATTTGTTGCCTCCAGTAACTGATAAACACCCACCTGCATTCAACATACACGAACACACTGATTCACTTATACTGAATTACATCCATTTATTCACTGATCCTCTCTGACTTTGGTTCTGTTGTCTGCTAAATGTGCATTGAGGTTTTTTTTTTCCTGCAATCAAAATTTCGCTCACTTACTGAACGACAATTTGATAAACATGTTTTTTTTTCTCTCGCCTACTGTGTCATTATCCCTTCTCTTTTTTTCTTTCTTCTTTATGACTGGCGCCTAGCGGCTGCCCCGGCCTTGGATGCGCTCTGCAGAGCGTGCTCAAATGCCAAGTCACGTTTCGTTACCTTGTATTCATACATGTGTAATGACAATAAAGTTGAATCTCATCATCTCATCTCACCTAGAATCTCCAAAAGTACAATGGGAGGCAGAGCCTTCAGTTATCAACTCCTCTCCTGTGGAGCCAGCTGCCAATCAGGATTCAGGAGTCAGACTCGATCTCTGTTTTTAAGAATAGGGTTAAAACCTTCCTTTTTGATATAGCCTACAATTAGGGAGGGATCATGTGTCTCTGAACCCTCCCTTAGTTATGCTGCTAATAGGTTTAGACAGCCGGGGGACCTCCAATATTGCACTGGGCTTCACTCCTTTCTTCACTCTCAATGAAATATTTTTGCTGGTCATTAACATCTGTTTGTTCTCTCCCATAGATTGAGTCCCCATCATGCTGTTTGCTCTCTACATGTCTGTTCTTTTCGTTTTCTCTGTCCCCCCCCCCCCCAGCCAGTCGCAGCAGATGACTGCCCTTCCCTGAGCCTGGTTCTGCTGGAGGTTTCTTCCTGTTAAAAGGGAGTTTTTCCTCTCCACCTTCACCAAGCGCTTGCTCACAGGGGATCGCCTGATTGCTGGGGTCTTTCTGCAATTGTGGGGATTTCCCCTACAGTTGAAAGTGCTTTGAGATGACTGTTGTTGTGAAATGGCGCTATATAAATAAAGTTGAATTGAATTATTGAAACCTATAATCTGTACAACACAACTGAAAAACAAACCGAAATTTTTAAGGGAAAATAAAAAAAAAATCTTACAATATCCTGGTTGCATAAATATGCACACCCTTAAACTAATACTTTGTTGCAGCACCATTGGCTTTTATTTCAGCACTCAGTCTTTTGGGTAGGAGTCCATCAGCGTGGCACATCTTGATGTGGCAATATTAGCCCACTCTTCTTTCCAAATCTGCCAGATTGTGAGGGCTGTGTACACCCTCTTCAGATTACCTCACAGATGTTCGATCGGATTCAGGTCTGGACTCTGGTTGGGCCATTCCAAAACCTTAATCTTCTTCTGGTGAAGCCATTCTTTTGTTGATTTGGATGTGCGCTTTGGGTCATTATCATGTTGAAAGATGAAGCTCCTCTTCATCTTCAGCTTTCTAGCAGAAGTCTGAAGGTTTTGTGCCAACACTGACTGGTATATGGAACTGTTCATAATTCTGTCCATCTTGACTAAGGCCCCAGTTCCAGCTGAAGAAAGACAGACCCAAAGCATGATGCTGCCACCACCATGCTTCACTGTAGGTATGGTGTTCTTTTGGTGATGAGCAGTGTTATGTTTGTGCCAAATATATACCTTTTAGAATTATGGCCAAAAAGTTCAACCTTGGTTTCATCGGACCATAATACACTGTAGCATTAACCCTTTTGGTTCCAATCCATAAAATCATTCTTTGCTGAAGACAGTTGTTTCAACTCAAAAGTCTGGTCATGAACTGCTTCTATCACCAAAGGACCAGAGCTGTAACGCTATCCATCGGCCATAAAGTGGAGGTTAATTCCTTCTCCAGGACTTAGTCATTCTCCCTTTTCTGGTCTGTGGCAAAGGAATGCCCCAAATGACATATTTATGGTTGATATAATCCAGACTTGGGAGTCAAGATTCCTTATTAACCAGCTGGACAGTTTTACAGTGTCATCTAGTGGACAATGCAGGAATATTTAAGAATTTTTTTTCTCTCTCTCTGAAATGGAATCTCTGCAGTTGCGAACAATATATTAATTCATATTCTTTCTCTCAAGACAGCATCTGCTACTGAAGACATGGTTGCATTCTGGAATGGACAGTTGTGGTTTCAAATGCTTTTATTGATATGATTTGATATGTGTTGCTTTATTTTCGGGAAGAAATTAATTTTGCATACTTATTATCACAAATTAATTACAGTTACAAAGTAGAGACATTCTATGTTCCTTTATTGAGAATATCTTAGTCACTAAAGTCTAAGGAATTTATGCTTTATTCAGAAACATATGTGTGTTAAGGGGGTCTCACTTCTCATATCAAATGTTTCTCCCCCTGCTCTTTCTGCTGGGAGACCCACAAAGCCCTGAACTTTGAAATGACCAATGGGCCTCCAAGCTCCCTTGCATTTCCGTTTTTTAGGTTGAGTTTATGACTTCTGCTGGAAAAAGAAGCAATGTAATTGGGCCAGCTCAGATTTCATGAAAGTCAGTGAAATTCTGCCACACCCGAAAAAATCTCCTTTTGTTTCAGTTTTGGGGCGGTGGTCCAGCTGTAAGGAGCAGATTTTTCTGCTCTCCCATTTTTTTTTCTATCTTCCAAATAAGGACCAGAGCCTGTCATGCTCTGTGAAAATTTCTTCTTTTCTTTAAAGTTCACTTTTTCTTATTTTAATCTTTTTTCTTTAAATTGCCTTGGAAGAAGATTTTGTTTGTTTGCTTTTTTTAAGCTGAAACCAATTCATTCCAGCCACAATACATAGGAAGAAACGGATCGGTGGCTTGTTTTGGTCTCAATTTGATTTTCTGATGGGACTTTGTATAATAAACAAACTCCTTTTTCAGTGCATAAGAGAAGACCACAGCCAGCCTGCTGAAGAATCAGCCCCTTTGTGATCTCGGGAGGAGGCCATAACCGTGGTAAAGAGCCTGTCTACCAGTCTTCCAACAGAACCCACACCGGTCCAGTTGAAACAGAATCCAATGGACTGTCTGCTCCCCACTGGCATGCAATGATTCTGCTTGGCTGATGGTCTGTTTAATTTAAACTTAATTCTTCAGAATATTCCTGGTGTAAGTTCTTTAAACTTAATTTCATGCAACTCCTATCAGAATTTCAAAATGCATTTTGTCCTTTCATTATTTTACATTCTTTTTCAGAGTAACACCAATTTTCCATTTTTATAAATAGTTTAATCATCATTTTCTTCATGAAATTGCATCCACTTTTCTTAACCAATTTCCAGTATACTGACAACTTAAACTATGGTTTATTTGGTTCCACAAATGCTTGATTCACAGGTTATGATCAGTAATTCAATAACCGTCTATGATGCCCACGATACATGTTGAATTCTTGGTTTTAAAATCATCCAAATGTGTCATGTACCCTCCCGTGCGCTTTTCCAATGTGCACAGCGAGGGGTGAAAGGGCGAGGATTTACGCGCAGGGTCCACCACCCACATTTGTTAAGGAACACACAAACAGTCCCAAAACGGTGAAGACATACAAAAAGACTAAGACTTACATTTGGCATTCCTGGGCCAACATCGCCCAGCGAACGAGTGAGTGGAGACATGTAACCACGCTGGCGTCCCACAGCCGGTATCGCTGTGTGGACGTGAGGGAACCACGGCAAGCGGAGTGGCTACACGTCGTAGGAAGCCGACAGCACAACAGTTGACAACGCTCAAACAATGACCCAGCAGTGTGTGGCTGGCAAAAGGGCACTTAAATACACGCACTGCTAGTGATGAAGTAATTAGGGACACCTGGGCGAGGACCGGGAAAGATGATCAATGGGGCTGGGAACAGCTGATGGTAATAAGTGAGGGGGCATGGTCAGACCGGCAGACTGTCAGCAGTACACACAGCTGCCGGTCCCAGAGCAGTGGCTATGGATACGGTAACACACTGGAGATACATACTATACATGCATACACAACGGCACCTAGACCCACAGAGAGATCAGGACCGAGCCGGAGGAACCAAGCCGGCTCGGCTCCTGACACAAATGTGTTAACCTATTCTGACATTTCTTATTAAACTACTGAAAGACAAGAATTGAATTGAAAGAATTGCTAATAAAATTGTCCATTTTCTGGACTGGTGCCGTACCAGGATGTAACAGTAGGAAATTTTCATTTCTACTCACATTCATATTTACATTAATACTTGTACCAACAATAAAACACCTATAAAACCCAATTAAAATAAATCCACTACACACATTTTCCCACATGTGTTTAGGAGATTTCAGATGTGTTTTTGCAAAATGTAGCTGGGCTTGAATGTTTTTCTTTGTAAGATAAGGCTTCCGTCTTGCCACCCTACCCCAAGCCCAGACATATAAAGAAGATGGGAGATTGTTGTCACATGTACTAAACAGCCAGTACTTGCCAGAAATTCCTGCAGCTCCTTCAATGTTGCTGTCAGCCTCTGGACAGCCTCCCTGACCAGTTTTCTTATCGTCTTTTCATCAATTTTGGAGGGACGTCCAGTTCTTGGTAATGCCACTGTTATGCCATATTTTCTCCACTTGATGACTGTCTTCACTGTGTTCCATGGTATATTTAATGCCTTGGAAAATCTTTTGTACCCTTCTCCTGACTGATACCTTTGAACAATGAGATCCCTCTGATGCTTTGGAAGCTCTCTGCGGATCATGGCTTGTGCTGTAATATGTGACTACAAAAACGTCAGGAGAAGCCAACTAGAACAGCTGAACTTTATTTGGGGTTAACTGGAGGCACTTTAAATGGTGGCAAGTGTATACTGACTCCCATTTAACATGAGTTTGAATGTGATTGTCACACCCGAGCGCTAATTTTGTCTGCGCTCGGGGTGCACACCATTCCTGTCAGGCTTTGACAGTGGTGTTGTCATTCTGGCTCCCCGGGCTCTGACTGGACAAACGCTCGGGAGTTTCCTGCTGTCCAGTCTGAGCAGCTGTGTTGCATTTGCGGTCGTTAGCAGCCGGCTTTAAATGCCGGCGCCAGCGGCTGCATCTTGCGGCAGTCTCGTCAAACATTCACCTAATGTTCATCCACGATTCCTCCTCTCATGTAAGTGTGCTTATTGTTGAGGTTATCGTTTGTATTCCTTGTCCTTTTCCTTTGTCTGACGGCGAGTGAGCGTTCCTCGTCTCAGCCGTCAATGATCATTTGTTATGCTAATAAGTAATCTTGCTGCTCAGCCCACGCGGCTAGATATCTTGTCCTTCCCTTTTCTTGAACTGTGAATAAACTTCTGTGCAATTTCACTGGACTGTGGCATCTTATGCTGGCTTGTGAGGGCCAGACCTGACAGTAGACTGCCGCCAGAAGGAGACGCTGTTCGCAGTGAAGTTGCATTCAGGAGAACTCTTCTCTTTCCTGTCTGGGTACGGTGTACTGGAACTATGCCGTCGCGGGGGTGTCGCACTCGGGGTCTCAGCCACCAGCTGACCGAGGCGCTGGAGGAAGTTGACGAAATCCTCATCGCCTCCTCTTTCCGCGACTATCTTCCTGAAGTACGCTGTTACCTGGACTACGCTGAGAGGGTGCTCGGCGAACTGTCCCCCCGCTACGCCGACCACCCAGAAGTCGAAGCAAGGAGACTTGACATCTCCGCCCATCGCGAGATACTCCGGATGTACGAGGTGTTTGAGGAGAAGTATGACCAAGAGAGGAGGGGAAGGCATTCCCACTCTCCGCCTTGGGATCCCGATCCTCTCCTCGATCCAGGCCAGGAGTTCGCACCACCTGTGGCCCACCGAAGACGTCAGCGCCGCGGCCAGAGACGTCCTCAGCAAGAGTCCCGTCCGGATCCTGCTCCGGGTCGCTGGTATGACCCCTTTAACTAGACAGCTGTCTCTTCAGCATCTCACCAGGAGGGAACCCCCGCAGCCTCTCTCCCCGGGCCGTCTTCCTTCGCTGTCTCGTCAGCGCGTCGTGCCCGGCCCATCTCGGCTGTCACCCCCTCCTTTCCGACGCCTTCTCCAGCTGCTGGTTGTATGAGGAGTTCTGCTCCGGCGAGCCCCGCGTCAATTCCATCTCGAGTGGCCCCCCCTCGTCCTTCCAGGGATCCCTCTGCCACCATCCGACGGGAAGAGAAAGGAGCAACGTTTCCTACAGCAGGCACCATCCTTCCTCCGGGAGACAGGCGAGTACAAGTTCACTCTTTTTCTCCTAATAGTGATTTGTCTTGTCTGACTCCTGGGGGTGAGGTTCGGGGTTCGCAGCCCCCAGAGCCTCCACCACCTGCTGAGGTAATTACTAAACCCGCTGTCTCTGTGTCTCCCCCTGCTGAGCGTTCTTCGACGTCAGCCGAGTGTCATCAGATGAGGAGGGGGCCTGCGGTCCTGGAGCAGAAGATTCCAGCCCCGCAGCCACATCAAGGACAGAGAAGGGGATCGGACTACTGTTTGGAGCCTGCGCCGACGACGGAGCGTCCCTGGGTCTCCACGGATGAGCAGTCCGATCCAGTGGGCCAGGGGCCCCCCGCCACCAAGCCGTACAGGTTGCCAGCGTGGACGTCGGCGCCGGAGGGTCCTCAGGCTCCAGAAGCCATCATGCTGGCTGCGGAGTCCGACGCAGCTGAGTGGGAGCCAGAAGACGACCTCCTCCCGTCTGAGCCCGGATCGTCGAAGTCCTGGACGGCGTCCGAACTTGAGATCAGGCAAGTGCTCAGTGTTGTCTTTGTTTTTACCTCCGCCAAGGAGGTTATGTTTTCATCGGCGTTGGTTTGTCTGTCTGTCTGTCAGTTTGTTTGTTAGCAAGATAACTCAAAAAGTTATGGACGGATTTTCATGAAATTTTCACAGATTGTCAGAAATGGGGTATCCTACAGATGATTACATTTTGGTGGTGATCCGGATCACCATCTGGATCCAGGAATTTTTTTTAAAGGATTCTTTAACATTGCGAGATAGGGCCATTTTCAATATTTGTGCATGTAAGTCTGCCAAAAATCGTCACAACACTTGCAAAACAAAAAAAAAATACAGTGTGTCAACAGATTTATTGTATCTTTAAAAGCTATGGAGCTACATCCAGAAGAAAACCGCCATTATGCGAAAAGCGATTTTCCTCAATAACTACTGAACCACTAATCCTATTCATGTGAATCCAATTGCTACTCATATGTTTTCATGGTCAAGGAATCTGAAAACGTACACACAATAAATATAGGATTAATATTTATGATGTAAAATGTAGAGGGTTGGAAATAGTTAATAGTTATGTAAGAGGTGAAGAAGACATTTGGATAAGAAAATTTAAGAAAAACAGGCACCCCTACAATTTTATGTTATTCCTTAATTGTTTATTTTTCTACAATGCATTTGTAATCCACCTGGTTCCATTATAACTCATGTGAGTTGAGTGCAGTTCCATACGCCGACCAATAGATGGCGCATGTCGCACAGTGATAGAGAGTAGACTCACGCACTGGAGTACGAAGAATAAAACTCCTTGTGTGAAATAACGAAACGTGTTCTGCTGATTCTCTATCACAGGTTGGTAAATACTAATAATTCAAGAGTGCAATATAAACTGTAAGAGTCCTAGGATGTCCGAGATTATATTGTGATACGTGTGAGGCGAAAAGCGGGTTTGTAAGGGTATTTCTGTTAAAGTTGATGTGTTGTTGTATAAGCTAACCTGCTAATGTTAATGATCGAGTGTATGGGACGTACCACAACAGTGAAATCCGCCCACGTTAAAAACCATTTGCTTACTTTATTTAAAGACAGTTATGAAACGGTTTTCATACAGTACGACATTTACTGGTTTGATTTGTCACCAAGTGTGCACATTTCGGGTGTATTACCGAATACCAGGAATACTATTGTAAGTGTGTTAGGTACACAGTGGCCAGGTCAGTGAATTGTTAAGGATAACACCACATGCTGTACATTTATGACAGTGCTTAAAATGATTAATGTAAATGTAAGTTCATGGGCTATTGTTTAAAATATAAATATTTGAACAAGTTAAAAGCTATATACATGGGAAGGAGATAAAACCAATAATTCATTTCATGTTAGAGTAATTTGTTAAGAATGTTAAGTATACAGTTAATGTCAAATCGGAAATTGTGATAAATGGACATGATTGTGTTTTGTTTAATGGTGATGTGATCAGACAAGAGAGAAACTATGGACTTTGATAGTAAATACTAGTCAGTTGTTGTTGGTCATGTGAATGACTTGAACGAAGAATAAAACTCCTTGTGTGAAATAACGAAACGTGTTCTGCTGATTCTCTATCACAGGTTGGAGAGTTAACTTCCACATGCACGTTTCCTCCTCCTGGGCCGCTACCCAGGGGAGCAACAATTTTGGGGGCTCGTCCGGGATTAGCGCCACCTACTGGTCTGGCACTAATCATTGAAGAACCAAGGGATGCTGACCACCTGTTCCTGAGCCATTGACCTAAGCGACTGACTACAGGAGACCACAGCCATGTCTGCTCCACATGACCTGAGATGGGAAATCCAGCAAGAGCTTCGCCAGCTGACCATTGCCCGCCGCAGAAACGTTCTTTACAAGCTGGCTGAGTCGTTCAAGGATGAGGTGGGAGAAGATTTGCCAGGCGCAGAATCGACCGAAGTGGAACTCTTCGACTTCATTGTTGACTCGCTGAGAAGTCCACAACTGAAGAGCCTTGAGGACCAGGGGATGTCTCGCCTGCTTGCTTTCCGTGACCTCATCATTGAACTACAACGGCCCACAGCAGCTGGAGAAGTGGATGCAGAGGTGTCACCCGACGATGATCCGGTCATAGTGGTTCCTGTGACCACTGGAGCTGCAGCACCATCAGGGAAGAACCATCCAACATCACCATCTGTAGTTCCTGACCCAGGGTTAGTCAGACTGACTGAACTTACGTCACTGTTGCCACGTAGAGAGTACAAGATTTATGGTGGTCAAATCTCTGATTTTGATTCTGATTTGAGTTACAATAACTTGTGCAAACAGCTTGATGAAGGGCTAAATGAAGGGTTCACAGAGGCTGAGATTATCAGAACGGTGTTTAAGATAATTAAGCCTGGTACCTTTAAAGATATGCTTGTAACCAAGGATAGCCTTACTGTAGCTGAGTTAAAACATCTCTTAAGGACACATCTACGCGAGAAAAGCAGCACTGAATTATTTCAGGAGCTGAGTAATGCTAAGCAAAATGACAAAGAAACACCACAACAGTTTATGTATAGACTAATGGGGCTAAAACAGCGTGTGTTGGTTGCATCTAAAAACAGTAGTGGGTTTCATTATGACGACAAGTTGGTACAAGGTGTGTTTATCCATTCACTGTATCAGGGTTTGAATGAAAAATACTCTTATGTTAGGAGAGACCTTAAACCTCACATCTCCAACACCAGTGTCACAGATGACTCCATCCTGGAGCTCATAGCAAATTTTGTTAGTGAAGAGACAGAGAGATTGAGTAGGTTGGGACAAAGCCACAAACACAAAGTCACCAGTGTTAATGCGGCACAGGTAGAGACAGATCAGAGCTCGATTAAAATGCACACTGAAGTCCAAGCTAATCGTGTAGCTATCCAGGAGCTGACGGCACAGGTCTCCTCCCTAACCAAGAGTTTAGAAAAGGCCCTAACCCCAATGGTAAATACAGTAAACACCAGTTCCACAGCACCTGTCCCTAAACAGCCAGCACTGAAACCTGCAGTGAAAGGAAAGTGCCAAAAGTGTACCGCCCAAGAGACTGAGCGCTGCGCACACTGTTTCCGATGTGGAGAGGAGGGGCACAGAGCAATAGGTTGTCTTCAGAAAAGCAATGTGTCGGGAAACTAGAGGAGGTCGCTGGGGAGGGACCACCAGTGACTGAACCACCAGCAGAGTCCCACAACACTAAAAGATGGAACTCCAAACAGACTACTGCCAAGTCCCAAAAGTCACCCAACACAAAGCGTGTGGCACAGCTCATTGGCGGTAGGTGTATGATCAGTTGCCAGTTAAATGGAGTAAACCTACAGATGTTATTGGACAGTGGGGCACAAGTAAGCATTGTTGAAAAGTCATGGGTACAAGCAGCCTTACCAAATGTGAAAATACAGCCACTCGAGAGCCTACTCCCAGGCCATCCACTCGAAATCACCGCAACCAATGGAACAGATGTTCCGTTCGAGGGGTGGATAGATGTCCTGCTCGAGGTCACAAGTTCACAGTATGGTTCTGTATCCTTGTATGTTCCAATGCTTGTCAGTCAGCAGCGTTTAAGCACTCCGCTGCTGGGCTTTAATGTGATCCAAGAGATAATAATGGCAAACGGTGAACAAAGTGACGATATTAGCTTAGTGGGCTTACTGTCAGAGACCTTAAAGGTCCAGAAAGGTAATGTTGAATCACTCATCTCTGTTGTCCACGCCAAGTCAATAGAAAATGAACCAGAAAGTCCAGTGGTGAGAGTTGGGAAAAAAGGACTCACTGTTCACAGTAGCCAAATCTGTATGGTAAAATGTCACATCAGAGCATTCCCTGGAGGAGGAGAAATGTTGTTCGAGCCAGCTGTGAAATGTAACTTACCGGATGGGTTGGAGTTATTCCCAGCTCT
Organism: Pholidichthys leucotaenia; assembly: GCA_020510985.1. Classification (NCBI taxonomy): domain Eukaryota; kingdom Metazoa; phylum Chordata; class Actinopteri; order Cichliformes; family Pholidichthyidae; genus Pholidichthys; species Pholidichthys leucotaenia. The sequence continues at coordinate 52,133,993 of CM035849.1, read as the reverse complement.
TATTGATGTACCCGCTGGTGCTTCAAAAACTGTCAAAATCCCAATCCAAAACTCAACAAAGCACAACATTTTTCTAAATCCAAAGACTGTTTTAGGACTTATTTCAGAGATCACTGAATACAAACCTGTAAATGTTTGTTCCAGTGCTGAAAATGCAACCAAAACTACAGACAAGTCATTTTGTCACTCTGCTCAAGTGACATGTGACAGTCAAGGTGAGGGTGAAGAAACATTAAGCACTGCCCCCTCACACCTGAGATGGCACCCTAATGTCAATTTAGACCATCTCTCAGAGGGTGATCGGGAGGTGGTTCGGCAGATGCTCTATGAACAGTCTGATGTGTTTGCTCATGATGAAGGAGACATTGGATGTATTCCTGGACTACAGCTAAAAATCAACACCACTGACAACACACCCGTGCAGAAAAGTTACAACTCCATTCCAAGACCACTGTATAAAGAGGTGAAGGAGTATGTTCAAAACCTTTTAAGCAGGAGCTGGATCAGGAAATCAGTGTCAAACAACTCGTCGCCAGTAGTGTGTGTGCGTAAAAAGGACAATACTTTGCGCTTGTGTGTTGATTTTCGTGAGCTGAACCGAAAAACCATACCTGACAGGCATCCGTTACCACGGATACAAGATCTACTGGACAGTCTTGGGGGTAACTCCTGGTTTTCCATATTGGATCAGGGAAGTGCCTACCATCAGGGTTTTGTAAGTGAGGAGTCAAGACATTTAACTGCTTTTAGCACACCCTGGGGACTATACGAGTGGGTGCGGGTTCCATTCGGGTTGTCAAACGCACCGGCCGCATTCCAAAGGTGTATGGAGGGGGTGTTAGAAGGGATCAGAGACGAGTGTTGCGTGCCTTACTTGGACGATGTACTGTGTTACTCCAAAACCTTTGATGAGCACGTAGAACACCTTAAACAGGTTTTGTGCAAAATGCGACAACACGGCATCAAACTTCGGCCAGCCAAATGTGAACTGTTCAAAAACCAAGTACGCTACCTGGGTAGGCTAGTGTCGGGAGAAGGAGTCCAGATTGACCCAAAAGACTTGGATGCTGTGTTCGCTCTGAAAGACAAGAACCCTCGCACAGTCGGAGAACTCAGAACGTTACTGGGTTTTCTCAGTTATTACCGATCATTTATTCAAGATTTTTCACGTCTGGCGAGACCCTTGTTCGAACTCCTCCAGAGCACTAATGAAACAAGCAATGACAATAAACCAGCACCAAAAAGGAGTAAAGGACAAACAAAGAAAGGAGACAGAAACCAGCTTCCTTCTCGCACACCAATAATATGGACCAGTGAACATCAGGAAGTTGTGTCAAGATTTGTGGACATTCTGACTAATCCTCCCATTCTAGCCTATCCTAATTTGGACCTTCCATTTGTATTGCATACAGATGCGTCAAACAAAGGCCTGGGAGCTGTCTTGTATCAAAAACAAGAAAACAAACTTAAGGTGATTGGCTATGGATCCAGAACTCTCACACCGGCCGAGAAGATTCTTCTTGTAAATCAGTCACTTTTTCCTCAGGAATTTACGTAAATGTGCACGTTCTTTTCTTGTGATTCTGGCTTTTTTCCTATGCAAATTTGTGTTTTAACTGTTTGATTATATTATCATAAATATTCAAGGTTTTGCTTTCTAGTAAAATTTTAGGTTATTTTCTCTTGAATTTGTCACATTTTTTTCCTCCTGATTTTTAATTTTTTTTTTTCTGATAAATTTCCAACTATTTTCCTTAGCTTGGTCTTTTGGTGTACAAGGGGCGCTGCTGAAGTCATTCTATGACACGGTGGTGGCATCAGCCATCACTTTTGGAGTGGTCTGCTGGGGCAGTGGCATTACTGCAGCCGATAGGAAGAGACTGAACAAACTGATTAAGAAAGCTAGCTCTGTCCTGGGGCAACGCCTTGATCCGATGGAGGAGATAGGAGAGAGAAGGACGGTGGCTAAACTGTCATCTCTGCTGGAGTCCGAGTTCCACCCTATGCAGGACATACTGGATGCACTGAGGAGCTCATTTAGCAGCAGACTACATCATCCCAGGTGCACAACCGAGAGGTTTCGTAGGTCCTTCCTACCAACAGCTGTCAGACTGTACAACCTAAGCAGGGCTGCTCGCAGAGATAGCAAAAAGACGTAACAAACTAATAGTTTTTTTTTTTTTTGAATGCAAAAGATGCAATAGACTTACACAATGGTCCTCTCCGGCATACAACTAGGAACATACCGGTCGCTATGGAGGGTGAGAATATGTATGGGCACATAATCATACCATGTAGGATAACTAAATAGACGGTTATGCTGTTTCATCCCACCTAGCAACAATGCTCTGCACTGTGTGTGTTTATATATTTACATATTTATTCCATCTAGCTACAATGCTCTGCACTGGGTGTGTTTATATTTATATATCTATATATTTATTCCATCTAGCTACAATGCTCAGCACTGGGTGTGTTTATATTTATATATCTATATATTTATTCCATCTAGCTACAATGCTCCGCACTGTGTTTTTATATATCTACATATTATTCCATCTAGCTACATTGCTCCGCACTGTGTGTGTTTATATACTTGCATATTTATTCCACCTAGCTGCAATGCTCCGTACTGTGGGTGTTTATATATTTACATATTTATTCCATCTAGCTACAATGCTCTGCACTGTGTGTTCATATATTCATATATTTATTCCATCCAGCTACAATGCTCTGCACTGTGTGTCTGTGTGTGTGTGTGTGTGTATATATATATTTTATAGTAATATGTACATATGTATATTAGCTGCTCTTGCTTGCTTTTTTTTTTTTTTTTTTTTGCCTTCTGATTGTTGCTCTGAGTGTTGCTATCCCTGTGCTGTTGCAATCCTGGAATTTCCCCGTTGTGGGACTCCACCAGTCGGCTGCCTTTTGCAACAGCGGCTCGATTCCGAGTTTTTTTTTCCCTTCCTCTCTCTTTTGATCACTTTTTTTTTTTCACCCCACTTATATCACGGACACACAGATCGTCCCAAATGTCTCCTGAGCCGGTGGACGGAGCCACTGTTTATAGCAGGATTCGATACAACAGGGAAGAGCTGCTAGCATTTAACCGCCACCCGGTCCCACTGGAAAAACTCGACATACCGAGAGAACTGAGGCGAAAACGCCGCGGCTGCCGGGCTGGAGTAAGGCGGAGGACAAAAAATATAAGGTACAGACCCTCCCTTCCATCTGTTGTCATGGGAAATGTACGGTCGATACTGGGAAAGTTAGATGAGCTAGCGGCAATCTCCCGTTATGATAGCACTTACCAGGAGTGCTCTCTCCTTTTGTTTACTGAGACGTGGCTAACTGAACTAGCAGCAGATGCTAACATTGAGCTGGAGGGTTTTCACATGATACGAGCTGACCGAACACCAGAGAGTGGCAAAACTAGGGGCGGTGGAGTGATAATGTATGTTAACAACAACTGGTGCAGACCGGGACATATCACTGTTAAACAACGACACTGCAGCAAAGACATTGAGTTGCTAGCTGTTAGCATGAGGCCTACATATCTCCCGAGAGAACACTCACACGTGATCTGCATTGTTGTTTATGCAAATCCGACGGCGAACGCTGGGACAGCGCGTGACGTCATCCATTCAGTAACCAGCAGGCTGCAGACAGAACACCCAGATGCTCTTCTCCTCATCTCAGGCGATTTCAACCACGTTTCACTGTCTCCCATTCTGCCCACTTTCACCCAGTATGTCACATGCCACACTAGAGACAATAAAACACTGGATTTGTTCTACGCAAACACTAAGGAGGCGTACACCTCATCACAACTCCCCCCACTTGGGAGATCGGATCACAACTTGGTTCATCTCCGACCGGTGTACAAACCCCTAGTGCACAGACAACCTCCGGCCATGCACACTGTGGAGTTATGGTCTGAGGAGACAATGGACACTCTAAAGGACTGTTTTGAAGCCACTGCCTGGAAGCAGCTCTGCGATCCACATGGTGAGGACATCGATGGCCTCATTCACACCTTCACGGACTACCTCAGCTTCTGTGTGGACAAATCCGTTCCCACCAAGACCATACGGCGTCACTCAAACAACAAACCCTGGATCAACCCTGAGATAAAAACACTTCTGAGAGAGAAGAAGAGGATCATCAGGTCGGGGAACAGGGAGATGCTGAAGTCCGTACAGAGGGAGCTGAGGAGAAAGATCAGAGAAGGCAAGGACAGCTTCAGGAAGAAGATGGAGGACAAGCTGCAACAGAGCGACATCAGCGGGGTCTGGAGAAACCTCAAAACCATCTCGGGGCTCCAGAATACCTCCCCCCAGGCCACGGGGGGCAGGGAGTGGGCGAACAACCTGAATCTGTTTTTCAATAGATTTGACCAACCGCCCTCCCCCCTGTCTGCACAACAACCACTGCTGCCTCTAAGAAATCAAGTCCTGCTACCCACTCCCCACTCCACCGACACCCCCCCCACTCCCAACACACAGCCCCCCATCCTGACCCTGACCAAGACCCAGGTGAGGACGGAGCTGAGGAAGATCAAGGCGAGGAAGGCGTCGGGACCGGACGGCATCAGCGCAAAGCTCCTCAAGTCCTGTGCAGACCAGCTGTGTGGGATTGTGACATATATCTTCAACATGAGCCTGAAACTGGGGAGGGTACCACAGCTGTGGAAAACATCTTGTGTGGTACCTGTACCAAAAACTTCCCACCCCAAAGACCTGAACAGCTTCAGACCGGTGGCCTTGACGTCCCACTTGATGAAGACTCTGGAGAGACTGCTCCTTGCTCATCTCCGCCCCCTGGTGGAACCAGCGATGGATCCACTCCAGTTCGCCTACCAGCATGGCATTGGGGTGGAGGATGCGGTGATCTTCCTCCTTCACCGTTCTCTGTCCCACCTGGAGAAGCCCGGGAATATGGTGAGGATCATGTTCTTTGACTTCTCCAGTGCTTTCAACACCATCCAACCGATGATCCTGAAGGACAAGCTGCTGCGCGCAGGGGTGGACCAGCACCTGTCATCATGGATCCTGGACTACCTCACGAACCGGCCTCAGTTTGTGAGAACCCGGGACTGTGTTTCCGACACGATCATCAGTAGCACGGGGGCCCCCCAGGGAACGGTGCTGGCTCCCTTCCTGTTCACTCTTTATACTGCGGACTTCTCACACAACACAACACATTGCCATCTACAGAAGTTCTCTGATGACTCTGCGATCGTTGGTCTCATCTCCAGCGGAGATGAAGCTGAGTACAGAGGGCTTATCCAGGGCTTTGTGGACTGGTGCCATCGGAACTGCCTCCAGATCAACGCGAGGAAAACTAAGGAGCTGGTGGTGGACTGCCGCAGGCATGGGCAGCCCCTCACAGCACCAGTAAATATACAGGGAACAGACATCGAGATGGTGACATCCTACAAGTACCTGGGTATTCATCTGAACAATAAACTAGACTGGTCACACAATACTGACGCACTCTACAAGAAGGGACAGCGCAGGCTGTTCCTGCTGAGGAGACTCAGGTCTTTTGGTGTACAAGGGGCGCTGCTGAAGTCATTCTATGACACGGTGGTGGCATCAGCCATCACTTTTGGAGTGGTCTGCTGGGGCAGTGGCATTACAGCAGCCGATAGGAAGAGACTGAACAAACTGATCAAGAAAGCTAGCTCTGTCCTGGGGCAACGCCTTGATCCGATGGAGGAGATAGGAGAGAGAAGGACGGTGGCTAAACTGTCATCTCTGCTGGAGTCCGAGTTCCACCCTATGCAGGACATACTGGATGCACTGAGGAGCTCATTTAGCAGCAGACTACATCATCCCAGGTGCACAACCGAGAGGTTTCGTAGGTCCTTCCTACCAACGGCTGTCAGACTGTACAACCTAAGCAGGGCTGCTCGCAGAGATAGCAAAAAGACGTAACAAACTAATAGTTTTTTTGAATGCAAAAGATGCAATAGACTTACACAATGGTCCTCTCCGGCATACAACTAGAAACATACCGGTCGCTATGGAGGGTGAGAATATGTATGGGCACATAATCATACCATGTAGGATAACTAAATAGACGGTTATGCTGTTTCATCCCACCTAGCAACAATGCTCTGCACTGTGTGTGTTTATATATTTACATATTTATTCCATCTAGCTACAATGCTCTGCACTGGGTGTGTTTATATTTATATATCTATATATTTATTCCATCTAGCTACAATGCTCCGCACTGTGTTTTTATATATCTACATATTATTCCATCTAGCTACATTGCTCCGCACTGTGTGTGTTTATATACTTGCATATTTATTCCACCTAGCTGCAATGCTCCGTACTGTGGGTGTTTATATATTTACATATTTATTCCATCTAGCTACAATGCTCTGCACTGTGTGTTCATATATTCATATATTTATTCCATCCAGCTACAATGCTCTGCACTGTGTGTCTGTGTGTGTGTGTGTGTGTGTATATATATATTTTATAGTAATATGTACATATGTATATTAGCTGCTCTTGCTTGCTTGTTTTTTTTCTTGCCTTCTGATTGTTGCTCTGAGTGTTGCTATCCCTGTGCTGTTGCAATCCTGGAATTTCCCCGTTGTGGGACTAATAAAGGCTTATCTTATCTTATCTTATCTTATCGTATCTTAAGAATTATCACTTACATTCCGGTAAACTAGAGTTTCTAGCTCTCAAGTGGGCCATTTGCGACAAATTCCGTGACTATCTGTATTATGCACCGACTTTTACTGTCTATACAGATAACAATCCTTTAACCTATGTCCTCAGTTCAGCCAGGTTGAATGCAGTGGGTCATAGGTGGGTCGGGGAGTTGGCTGACTTCCATTTTGATATCAAGTATAGGCCAGGGAAAAGGAATGCAGATGCAGATATGTTGTCCAGACACCCATTAGATCTGCAAGAGCAAATGAATGAGTTCACAGAGACAGTTTTACCGGAAGTAGTGTCCGCAGTGTGGCAAGGGAGCAAGGCAGCACAAAACAGTGATGTGCCATGGATAGCTGTGTTACAACTGAGTTCTAATGACAACAATGTGCCAACTGACAGTGTTTTGAGCATGACGCCTAAAGACATCAATGCTGCTCAACAAGACGATGAGTCAGTTAGAAAAGTAATCTCACTCAAACTCAAAGGATGGACACCAAACGATAAAGATAGACGGACAATGAGTAAACGGACACGGAGACTACTGTATGAGTGGAACAAGTTGGAAGTTAACAATGGATTATTGTACAGAAAGACAGAGCACAGCAAACAACTTGTCCTACCTGAACAGCTAAAGCCGATGGTGTTAAAGAGTTTACACAATGACATGGGTCACATAGGGTGTGATAAGGTGATACATCTGGCCCGTGAGCGTTTCTATTGGCCATGTATGCAACAAGATGTTGAAGATTATGTAACAAAAAAATGTCCGTGCATCAAACAAAAACGCCCAAATGTTCCCCAGAGAGCTCCAATGGGCTCTATCACAACCAGTGCTCCCTTTGAGTTAATCTCCATCGACTACTTACACCTTGAGCCAAGTAAAGGAGGGTATGAGTACATCCTCGTACTAGTGGACCATTTCACTCGTTTCGCACAGGCATACCCTACAAGGAATAAATCAGGCAAAACAGCTGCAGAAAAGATATTTCAGGATTTTATTCCTCGTTTCGGGTACCCTGAGAAGTTGCATCACGATCAGGGACGTGAGTTTGAAAACAGTCTCTTCCACAGATTACAACAACTGTCTGGAATTTCTCACTCACGAACCACTCCATACCATCCGCAGGGCAACCCCATGGAGCGCCTGAATCGTACACTACTCCAAATGCTTTGTACCCTACAGGAGGAGAAAAAAAGTGAATGGAAGGATCACCTACCCCAAATTGTACATGCTTACAATTGTACAAGACACGAGTCAACAGGCTATTCTCCATTTTTCCTCTTATATGGCAGAGTCCCAAGGTTGCCTGTAGATCTACTATTGAACCAGACAAAAGACACTGACACACACAGCCATCAAACCTATGCTAAAAAATGGGCTGATAGGATGTGTGCTGCTTACAAAATCGCTGCAGAAAACAGTCAAAAGTCTTCAGATAAAGGCAAAAAGCAGTACGACAAACGCTTAAAAGGTGTCACACTCCAACCAGGCGACAGGGTGTTGGTCAGAAACCTCTCTGAAAGAGGAGGCCCAGGGAAACTGCGCGTTTACTGGGAGTCAGCAGTACATCGCGTAGTTGAGAGAGTGGGAGATGGACCAGTCTATAAAGTACAAGCAGAGAGAGGCAGCCAAGTGATGCGAGTGTTACACAGAAACCTGCTGTTGCCTGTAAATGACTTGCCTTTAGAAGAAGAACTGCCTGCAAAAGAAAAGACAAAACAGAAACGGAAGAAGAGGATAGAGACAAATCCTAACAGTGACAACACAGACAATGACAGCTCGGAGGAAGAAGAGGAAAATACTTACCGCTACAACCTCCGTAGCCAAATCCCATGTTACAGACCCGTAAATCGTCAGCAAAATGCCTCAAATCTCCCAGACCAAAACACTCAGCAACCAGTACCTGTCATGCCAGAGCAAAATCCTCAAAATCAGCAAAGGCTTCGAGCGACAGCTAGAGAGTTCTGCCCACCAGTAAGGCAGGAACCGGTCCCCGTTCAGCGGGATGCTGAGGAGCAAATGGATGGACCAGCTTTGCTGCAGGAAGAACGTCAAGGACAAGTGGAGGTGATGGATAGAGAACAGGAGGAACTGAGAAGGTCACAGCGGAGAGCAAGGCCAGTAGAGAGACTGACCTACGACGTCCTGGGACAGCCATCGTACCAGCCTTGGACTGCAGACGTAAGACCTGTCCTACTCCCTACCCCTGTGCCGCTAACTCAAAACTATATGCCATTCCACTACCTCACCCAACCTCAGTCCCATGGTTATAATTGGTACACTCTCATGCATTAAGTCACCCTAGAACATGAAATGTCGGGAGACATTTATTTGAAGTGGGGGAGAGTGTAGAGGGTTGGAAATAGTTAATAGTTATGTAAGAGGTGAAGAAGACATTTGGATAAGAAAATTTAAGAAAAACAGGCACCCCTACAATTTTATGTTATTCCTTAATTGTTTATTTTCCTACAATGCATTTGTAATCCACCTGGTTCCATTATAACTCATGTGAGTTGAGTGCAGTTCCATACGCCGACCAATAGATGGCGCATGTCGCACAGTGATAGAGAGTAGACTCACGCACTGGAGTACGAAGAATAAAACTCCTTGTGTGAAATAACGAAACGTGTTCTGCTGATTCTCTATCACAGGTTGGTAAATACTAATAATTCAAGAGTGCAATATAAACTGTAAGAGTCCTAGGATGTCCGAGATTATATTGTGATACGTGTGAGGCGAAAAGCGGGTTTGTAAGGGTATTTCTGTTAAAGTTGATGTGTTGTTGTATAAGCTAACCTGCTAATGTTAATGATCGAGTGTATGGGACGTACCACAACAGTGAAATCCGCCCACGTTAAAAACCATTTGCTTACTTTATTTAAAGACAGTTATGAAACGGTTTTCATACAGTACGACATTTACTGGTTTGATTTGTCACCAAGTGTGCACATTTCGGGTGTATTACCGAATACCAGGAATACTATTGTAAGTGTGTTAGGTACACAGTGGCCAGGTCAGTGAATTGTTAAGGATAACACCACATGCTGTACATTTATGACAGTGCTTAAAATGATTAATGTAAATGTAGGTTCATGGGTTATTGTTTAAAATATAAATATTTGAACAAGTTAAAAGCTATATACATGGGAAGGAGATAAAACCAATAATTCATTTCATGTTAGAGTAATTTGTTAAGAATGTTAAGTATACAGTTAATGTCAAATCGGAAATTGTGATAAATGGACATGATTGTGTTTTGTTTAATGGTGATGTGATCAGACAAGAGAGAAACTATGGACTTTGATAGTAAATACTAGTCAGTTGATGTTGGTCATGTGAATGACTTGAACGAAGAATAAAACTCCTTGTGTGAAATAACGAAACGTGTTCTGCTGATTCTCTATCACAGGTTGGAGAGTTAACTTCCACATGCACGTTTCCTCCTCCTGGGCCGCTACCCAGGGGAGCAACAAAAACACTGTATGGGGGGAACTGTGGCGCTTGGCGGAGGTCTGCGCTCTCCGAGTGCTTTTCTAGTTTCTATTATTGAGCATTTTTGCCTGTCTCTTGGGGAGGCGAGCTGGGTGCAGCTGTCCACTGCATCCGAGCTTGTCTCGCCGGGTTCTGGCGCTGCCGGTGTCCCTGATCCCGGTTCTTCTTCTTCTTCTGAGCCTTCACCCAAGATCGCCGGTGCAGAGCAGACACCAATCGGTGTACCAGAGGTCCCGGGTTCGGTGTTGGAGGTCGGTGCTGGACCTGCCCTGATCCAATCGGGGTCCATCGAGGGTGCAGCGTCGGCTCAATCAGAGTTCGTCACCGAAATGGTTCAGACCCAATCGGGGTCCGACGCGGGTGCAGCGTCGGCTCAATCAGAGTTCGTCACCGGAGTGGTTCAGACCCAATCGGGGTCCATCGCGGGTGCAGCGTCGGCCCAGTCCGAGTTCATCCCCGGAGGGGTTCCAGCCTAATCTGGGCCCACCGTGGGTGCAGCGTCGGTCCAGTCAGGATTCTCTACCAGATTGGTTCCGGCCCTATCAGCGCCTGTTTGTGTGGGATCCGGAGGTGGTGCTGCAGACCCGCCGCTGAATAACGCCAAACTGATCCCCTACCCTCGTCACATTCCTACGTTCCTACCTCCCCTGCGTCTGGAACCAAGGGGATTAACCATAGTTGGCCCGGTTCTCCCTGGCTTCTCCCCACCGTTGGGAGACCGTCGCCGATCTCTCTCCAGTGGTCTTGTTGGCAGGTTGATGTGGGTCGACCACCTGGAAGCCTGCTCTTCCCGTTTGGTGTCCGGGGCCGGCCTCCCGATAAACAGAACTGTATATTCGGCACTCTGGTCCGGCCGCCGGAGGCATGGTCATCCTTGGCCCAGGATTCTGGTAGGCCGCCAGAACACGTCCCGCTACCCCTGTTAGTGGTTTGGATGCTGGGGGCTGGGAGGCCCCCTGAACTGTATATTATGCCTGTCATCCTGGTGTGTTTTTTTTCCCCCTTCTTTCGCCCCTCAGTAGTTTCTGTGATTTTGAGTTGTTTTTTTAGGCTGAAATACTCCACAGGCAGGATCTAATGGTGTACTCCAATGTGTGACTTGGCCGCTTGTTTTTTTTTTTTTTTTTCTCCCCATTCAGTCTTGTTTACGTACCGAGTTTTTTTCCCCCCTCTCTCTTGTTTGACCTTTTGGCTTAGAAGACAGCCGAGTTAAATCTATTTTGTTAGCACTTTTTCCTCAACTTTAGGATCTATTATGGTTATATTAAACATTGTTTGTATTACCCCTATTTTGTGTTTAATGAATATAAGATAAGATAAGATAAGATAAGATAAGCCTTTATTAGTCCCACAATGGGGAAATTCCAGGATTGCAACAGCACAGGGATAGCAACACTCAGAGCAACAATCAGAAGGCAAGAGAAAAAAAACAACAGCAGGAAGTATACATATATATATATATATATATATATATATATATACAGTGGGCCAAAAAAGTATTTAGTCAGCCACCAATTGTGCAAGTTCTCCCACTTAAAAGATGAGAGAGGTCTCCAATTTTCGTCATAAGTATACCTCAACTATGAGAGACAAAATGAGAAAAAAAAATCCAGAAAATCACATTGAAGGATTTTTAATGAATTAATTGGTAAATTCCTCAGTAAAATAAGTATATGGTCACCTACAAACAAGAAAGATTTCTGGCTCTCATAGACCTGTAACTTCTTCTTTAAGAGGCTCCTCTGTCCTCCACTCATTACCTGTATTAATGGCACCTGTTTGAACTCGTTATCAGTATAAAAGACACCTGTCCACAACCTCAAACAGTCAGACTCCAAACTCCACTATGGCCAAGACCAAAGAGCTGTCAAAGGACACCAGAAACAAAATTGTAGACCTGCACCAGGCTGGGAAGACTGAATCTGCAATAGGTAAGCAGCTTGGTGTGAAGAAATCAACTGTGGGAGCAATTATTAGAAAATGGAAGACATACAAAACCACTGATAATCTCCCTCAATCTGGGGCTCCATGCAAGATCTCACCCCGTGGGGTCAAAATTATCACGAGAACAGTGAGCAAAAATCCCAGAACCACATGGGGGGACCTAGTGAATGACCTGCAGAGAGCTGGGACCAAAGTAACAAAGGCTACATCAGAAACACACTACGCCGCCAGGCACTCAAATCCTGCAGTGCCAGACGTGTCTCCCTGCTTAAGCCAGTACATGTCCAGGCCTGTCTGAAGTTTGCTAGAGAGCATTTGGATGATCCAGAAGAAGATTGGGAGAATGTCATATGGTCAGATGAAACCAAAAGAGAACTTTCTGGTAAAAACTCAACTTGTCGTGTTTGGAGGAGAAAGAACACCATACCTATTGTGAAGCATGGGAGTGGAAACATCATACTTTGGGGCTGTTTTTCTGCAAAGGGACGAGGACGACTGATCCGTGTAAAGGAAAGAATGAATGGGGCCATGTATCGTGAGATTTTAAGTGAAAACCTCCTTCCACCAGCAAGTGCATTGAAGATGAAACGTGGCTGGGTCTTTCAGCATGACAATGATCCCAAACACACTGCCCGGGCAACGAAGGAGTGGCTTCGTAAGAAGTATTTCAAGGTCCTGGAGTGGCCTAGCCAGTCTCCAGATCTCAACCGCATAGAAAATCTTTGGAGAGAGTTGAAAGTCTGTGTTGCCCAGCGACAGCCCCAAAACATCACTGCTCTAGAGGAGATCTGCATGGAGGAATGGGCCAAAATACCACCAACAGTGTGTTGTTGTTTTTTTTTCCTTCTTGCGTTGAGAGAGAGCAGTCGCATTTTTCTTCCCTCCTCTCCTGCCTTCCTGATCTATTCCCAGCTTTTGCAATGTTGCGTTTTTGTCTGTGTTTAGTCGCTCTTCTTCTGCTGAATCTTAATCTAAACGGAAATTATGGATTTGGAAGCGGCTTAAATGTGCTATTGTCACTATTTTTCAACAAGAATTGGGCCAAGGGGGAGCCCAAGAATTGGAACCTACGAGGAGACTCATGGACATTGGAATCCATGCGTCTGTGGAAACATTATTGTTTATGATCTCAGGACTTCTATTTTTGGCTGTGGAGTTCCCTGATGCATCAGAAATTGAAGGATGGTGAGAAAGCTGATCAAAGCGGACCCGGCAAGCTCCTTCATCAAATTCGACCAGTTGGGGAGGGCACGAGTAGCGGCAAACGGTGAACTGAATGACAGTGATTCAGTGAAGGAATACATCTGAAGCCCTGTGCTCTCCATGGAAAAACAGTTTAAGCCTGCACATATAATGGAAGCACAGAATTACACGGGTGAGGACAAATTCTATTCTCCGAGTGCACTGTGCTGATTTGATTTGATTTGACCTTGTTTGCCCCGTGTTTACATTCCTCCTGATTGAGATAAGCGGAAGGACCGGCTCTTATGTCTACCCAAACAATCAACAATCAGTTGTTGTCGTCAGTGGATTGGACCCTCAAGGACAATGCCCATGTGCCTTCTGCAAGCAAGAGAGTGAGCAAGAGAGATAGACTCTGGACTCTGGACTTGTTTATAAGTCACATGATTATAACATCTATCCACTGCCAGGAGGTGCCCTCTGCTGCTCACTAACAACTATTACATTTACACTACACAATGCATACAACATTACATGCATACAATACACTGCCTCTCAACTTTTGTGTGTGATCTCCTGCTAAATGTCTGCTAAATGTGCATTGAGGTTTTTTTTTTTGCCTGCAATCAAAATTTCGCTCACTTGCCGAGCGTCATTCTGATAAGACATGTTTTTTTTTTCTCTCGCCTACTGTGTCATATCCATTTTCTTTTTCTTTTTTTTCCTTTCTTCTTTATGACTGGCACCTAGCAGCTGCCCCGGCCTTGGATGCGCTCTGCAGAGCGTGCCCAAATGCCAAGTCACGTTTCGTTACCTTGTATTCATACATGTGTAATGACAATAAAGTTGAATCTCAATCTCAATCTCTCAAAACCTTGTGAAAACTTACAGAAAACATTTGACCTCTGTCATTGCCAACAAAGAGTATATAACAAAGTATTGAGATGAACTTTTGTTATTGACCAAATACTTATTTTACCGAGGAATTTACCAATTAATTCATTAAAAATCCTTCAATGTGATTTTCTGGATTTTTTTTTTTCTTGTTTTGTCTCTCATAGTTGAGGTATACCTATGATGAAAATTGGAGACCTCTCTCATTTTTTAAGTGGGAGAACTTGCACAATTGGTGGCTGACTAAATACTTTTTTACCCCACTGTATATATATATACGTATATATATATACGTATATATACAGTATATATATATATATACATATATATATATATATATATATATATATATATATATATATATATACACCGGCCACTTTATTAGGTACACCTGTCCAACTGCTCGTTAACACTTAATTTCTAATCAGCCAATCACATGGCGGCAACTCAGTGCATTTAGGCATGTAGACATGGTCAAGACAATCTCCTGCAGTTCAAACCGAGCATCAGTATGGGGAAGAAAGGTGATTTGAGTGACTTTGAACGTGGCATGGTTGTTGGTGCCAGAAGGGCTGGTCTGAGTATTTCAGAAACTGCTGATCTACTGGGATTTTCATGCACAACCATCTCTAGGGTTTACAGAGAATGGTCCGAAAAAGAAAAAATATCCAGTGAGCGGCAGTTCTGTGGGCGGAAATGCCTTGTTGATGCCAGAGGTCAGAGGAGAATGGCCAGACTGGTTCGAGCTGATAGAAAGGCAACAGTGACTCAAATAACCACCCGTTACAACCAAGGTAGGCAGAAGAGCATCTCTGAACGCACAGTACGTCGAACTTTGAGGCAGATGGGCTACAGCAGCAGAAGACCACGCCGGGTGCCACTCCTTTCAGCTAAGAACAGGAAACTGAGGCTACAATTTGCACAAGCTCATCGAAATTGGACAATAGAAGATTGGAAAAATGTTGCCTGGTCTGATGAGTCTCGATTTCTGCTGCAACATTCGGATGGTAGGGTCAGAATTTGGCGTCAACAACATGAAAGCATGGATCCATCCTGCCTTGTATCAATGGTTCAGGCTGGTGGTGGTGGTGTAATGGTGTGGGGAATATTTTCTTGGCACTCTTTGGGCCCCTTGGTACCAATTGAGCATCGTTGCAACGCTACAGCCTACCTGAGTATTGTTGCTGACCATGTCCATCCCTTTATGACCACAATGTACCCAACTTCTGATGGCTACTTTCAGCAGGATAATGCGTCATGTCATAAAGCTGGAATCATCTCAGACTGGTTTCTTGAACATGACAATGAGTTCACTGTACTGAAATGGCCTCCACAGTCACCAGATCTCAATCCAATAGAGCATCTTTGGGATGTGGTGGAACGGGAGATTCACATCATGGATGTGCAGCCGACAAATCTGCGCCAACTGTGTGATGCCATCATGTCAATATGGACCAAACTCTCTGAGGAATGCTTCCAGCACCTTGTTGAATCTATGCCACGAAGAACTGAGGCAGTTCTGAAGGCAAAAGGGGGTCCAACCCGTTACTAGCATGGTGTACCTAATAAAGTGGCCGGTGAGTGCATTGTAGCTAGATGGAATAAATATGTACATATATAAACACACACAGTACGGCGCATTGTAGCTAGATGGAATAATATGTAGATATATAAACACAGTGCGGAGCACTGTAGCTAGATGGAATAGATATATGAATATATAAACACAGTGCGGAGCATTGTAGCTAGATGGAATAAATATGTAGATATATAAACACACACAGTACGGCGCATTGTAGCTAGATGGAATAAATATGTAAATATATAAACATACAGTGCGGAGCATTGTAGCGAGATGGAATAATATGTAGATATATAAACACACAGTGCAGAGCATTGTAGCTAGATGGAATAGATATATGAATATATAAACACACAGTGCGGAGCATTGTAGCTAGATGGAATAAATATGTAGATATATAAACACAGTGCGGAGCATTGTAGCTAGATGGAATAAATATGTAAATATATAAACACACACAGTGTGGAGCATTGTTGCTAGATAGAGTAAACATATAAATATAAACACACACAGTGCGGAGCATTGTAGCTAGATGGAATGAAACAGCACAACCGTCTACTTAGTTATCCTACATGGTATGATTATGTACCCATACATATTCTCACCCTCCATAGCGACCGGTATTTTCCTAGTTGTATACCGGAGGGGACCATTGTGTAAGTTTATTGCGTCTTTTGCATTCAAAACTATTAGGTTGTCACATCTTTTTGCTATCTCTGTGAGCAGCCCTGCTTAGGTTGTACAGTCTGACAGCTGTAGGTAGGAAGGACCTGCGAAACCTCTCGGTTATGCACCTAGGATGATGTAGTCTGTTGCTAAATGAGCTCCTCAGTGCATTCAGTATGTCCTGCATAGGGTGGAACTCGGACTCCAGCAGAGATGACAGTTTAGCCACCATCCTTCTCTCTCCCATCTCCTCCACTGGGTCAAGGCGCTGCCCCAGGACAGAGCTAGCTTTCTTGATCAGTTTGTTCAGTCTCTTCCTATCGGCTGCTGTAATGCCACTGCCCCAGCAGACCACTCCAAAAGTGATGGCTGATGCCACCACCGTGTCATAGAATGTCTTCAGCAGTGCCCCTTGTACACCAAAAGACCTGAGTCTCCTCAGTAGGAACAGCCTGTGCTGTCCCTTCTTGTAGAGTGCGTCAGTATTGTGTGACCAGTCTAGTTTATTGTTCAGATGAACACCCAGGTACTTATAGGATGTCACCATCTCGATGTCTGTTCCCTGTATATTTACTGGTGCTGTGAGGGGTTGTCCTTGCCTGCGGCAGTCCACCGCCAGCTCCTTAGTTTCCCTCGCGTTGATCTGGAGGCAGTTCCGATGGCACCAGTCCACGAAGTCCTGGATAAGCCCTCTGTACTCAGCTTCATCTCCGTTGGAGATGAGGCTAACGATCGCAGAGTCATCAGAGAACTTCTGTAGATGGCAGTGTGTTGTGTTGTGTGAGAAGTCCGCAGTATAAAGGGTGAACAGGAAGGGAGCCACAACCATTCCCTGGGGGGCCCCCGTGCTACTGATGATCGTGTCGGACACACAGTCCCGGGTTCTCACAAACTGAGGCCGGTTTGTGAGGTAGTCCAGGATCCATGATGACAGGTGCTGGCCCACCCCTGCGCACAGCAGCTTGTCCTTCAGGATCATCGGTTGGATGGTGTTGAAAGCACTGGAGAAGTCAAAGAACATGATCCTCACCACATTCCTGGGCTTCTCGAGGTGGGACAGAGGACGGTGAAGGAGGAAGATCACTGCATCCTCCACCCCAATGCCATGCTGGTAGGCGAACTGGAGTGGATCCATCGCTGGTCCCACCAGGGGGCGGAGGTGAGCATGGAGCAGTCTCTCCAGGGTCTTCATCATGTGGGACGTCAAGGCCACTGGTCTGTAGCTGTTCAGATCTTTGGGGTGGGAAGTCTTTGGTACAGGTACCACACAAGATGTTTTCCACAGCTGTGGTACCCTCCCCAGCTTCAGGCTCAGATTGAAGATGTTCTCCACAATCCCACACAGCTGGTCTGCACAGGACTTGAGGAGCTTTGCGCTGATGCCGTCCGGTCCCGACGCCTTCCTCGCCTTGATCTTCCTCAGCTCTGTCCTCACCTGGGTCTTAGTGAGGGTCAGGTTGGGGGGCTGTGTGTTGGGAGTGGGGGGGGGGGTGTTGGTGGAGTGGGGAGTGGGCAGCAGGACTTGATGTCTTTAGAGGCAGCAGTGGTTGTTGTGCAGTCGGGGAGGAGGGCGGTTGGTCAAACCTATTGAAAAACAGATTCAGATTGTTCGCCCACACCCTGCCCCCCGTGGCCTGGGGGGAGGCATTCTGGAGCCCAGAGATGGTTTTAAGGTTTCTCCAGACGCAGCTGATGTCGCTCTGTTGCAGCTTGTCCTCCATCTTCTTCCTGAAGCTGTCCTTGCCTTCTCTGATCTTTCTCCTCAGCTCCCTCTGTACGGACTTCAGCATCTCCCTGTTCCCCGACCCGAAGATCCTCTTGTTCTCTCTCAGAAGTGTTTTTATCTCAGGGTTGATCCAGGGTTTGTTGTTTGAGCAACACCGTATGGTCTTGGTGGGAACAGTGTTGTCCACACAGAAGCTGATGTAGTCCGTGATGGTGTGAGTGAGGCCATCGATGTCCTCACCATGTGGATCGCAGAGCTGCTCCCAGGCGGTGGTTTCAAAACGGCCCTTTAGAGTGTCCATTGCCTCCTCAGACCATAACTTCACTGTGCGCATGGCCGGAGGTTGTCTGTGCACTAGGAGTTTGTACACCGGCCGGAGGTGAACTAAGTTGTGATCCGATCTCCCGAGTGGGGGGAGTTGTGATGAGGTGTATGCCTCCTTAGTGTTTACGTAGAATAAGTCCAGTGTTTTATTGTCTCTAGTGTGGCATGTGACATACTGGGTAAACGTGGGTAGAATGGGAGACAGTGAAACATGGTTGAAATCGCCTGAGATGAGGAGAAGAGCATCTGGGTGTTCTGTCTGCAGCCTACCAGTTACTGAATGGATGACGTCACGCGCTGTCCCAGCGTTCGCCGTCGGATTTGCATAAACAAATAGAAAAGCACTCGGAGAGCGCAGACCTCCGCCAAGAGCCACAGTTCCCCCCATACAGTGTTTTACATCATAAATATTAATCCTACATTTATTGTGTGTACATTTTCAGATTCCTTGACCATGAAAACATATGAGTAGCAATTGGATTCACATGGGTAGGATTAGTGGTTCAGTAGTTATTGAGGAAAATCGCCTTTCGCATAATGGCGGTTTTCTTCTGGATGTAGCTCCATAGCTTTTAAAGATACAACAAATCCATTGACACACTGTATTTTTTTTTGTTTTGCAAGTGTTGTGACGATTTTTGGCAGACTTACATGCACAAATATTGAAAATGGCCCTATCTCGCAGTGTTAAAGAATCCTTTAAAAAACTCCTGGATCCAGACGGTAATCTGGATCACCACCAAAATGTAATCATCTGTAGGATACCCCATTTCTGACAATCTGTGAAAATTTCATGAAAATCCGTCCATAACTTTTTGAGTTATCTTGCTAAAAACAAACAAACAGACAGACAGACAGACAAACCAACGCCGATGAAAACATAACCTCCTTGGCGGAGGTAACAATGCAGATCACGTGTGAGTATTCCCTCGGGAGATATGTAGGCCGCATGCTAACAGCTAGCAACTCAATGTCTTTGCTGCAGTGTCGTTGTTTAACAGTGATATGTCCCGGTCTGCACCAGTTGTTGTTAACATACATTATCACTCCACCACCCCTTGCTTTGCCACTGTCTGATGTTTGGTCTGCCCGTATCGCGTGGAAACCCTCCAGTTCAATGTTAGCATCTGCTGCTAATTCGGTTAGCCAAGTCTCTGTGAAAAATACAGAATACACTCCCGGTATATGCTATCGTAGCGGGAGATAGCCGCTAGCTCATCTACCTTTCCCAGTAACGATCGTACATTCCACATAACAACGGATGGGAGAGTGGGTCTGTACCTTATATCTCTTGCCTTCCGCCTTACTCCAGCCCGGCACCCACGGCGTTTTCAATTAAATTCAATTCAACTTTATTTATATAGCGCCATTTCACAACAACAGTCATCTCATAGCACTATCAACTGTAGGGGGAACCCCCACAGTTGCAGAAAGACCCCAGCAATCAGGCGATCCCCTGTGAGCAAGCACTTGGCGACGGTGGAGAGGAAAAACTCCCTTTTAACAGGAAGAAACCTCCAGCAGAACCAGGCTCAGGGAGGGGCAGTCATCTGCTGCGACTGGCTGGGGGGTGAGGGGATAGAGAAGATGAAAAGAACAGACATGTAGAGAGCAAACAGCACGATGGGGACTCAATCTATGGGAGAGAACAAACAAATGTCAATGACCAGCAAAAAAAATATTTCATTGAGAGTGAGGAAAGGAGTGAGGCCCAATGCATTACTGGAGGTCCCCCAGCTGACTAAACCTATTAGCAGCATAACTAAGGGAGGGTTCAGAAACACATGATCCCTCCCTAATTGTAGGCTACATCAAAAAGGTAGGTTTTAGCCCTATTCTTAAAAACAGAAATCGAGTCTGACTCCCGAATCCAGATTGGCAGCTGGTTCCACAGGAGAGGAACTTGATAACTGAAGGCTCTGCCTCCCATTGTACTTTTGGAGATTCTAGGTATTACAAGTAATCCTGCATTTTGGGAGCGTACTACTCTGTTAGGATAATACGGTAGTATCAGATCTTTTAAATAAAAAGTAGCCTGATTGTTTAGAGCTTTGTAAGTAAGAAGAAGGATTTTAAACTTAATTCTAAACTCTATGGGAAGCCAATGAAGGGAGGCCAGAACCGGAGAGATATGATCTCTCTTTCTAGTACCTGTTAAAACTCTTGCTGCAGCATTTTGGATCAGCTGAAGACTTTTTAAAGATGTTTTAGGACAACCTGATAATAAAGATTTACAATAATCTAATCTCAAGCTAACAAAAGCGTGGATCAGTTTCTCAGCATCACTCTGAGACAAGATGCTCCTAATCTTGGCAATATTACGCAAATGATAGAAAGCAGTCTTAGAAACAAATTTAATATGTGAATTGAAGGACAGATCTTGATCAAAAATAATTCCAAGGTTCCTCACAGAGCTATTAAGAGAAAGAGTAACTGCATCCAAACTGAAAGTTTGATTTGGAAAGGTATTTCTAAGGTTTTTTGGACCAACAAGAATGAGTTCAGTCTTATCTGAATTTAATAGCAGGAAATAACAAGTCATCCAAGCTTTGATTTCCTTAAGACAGGCTTCTAACTTGGCTAATTGATTACTATCATCTGGCTTCAATGACAGGTATAATTGTGTGTCATCTGCATAACAATGAAAATGTATACAGTGCTTTCTAATAATGTTGCCTAACGGAAGCATATATAAACTAAAAAGAGTAGGGCCTAGCACAGATCCCTGTGGAACTCCATGACTAAGCTTTGAGTTGAAAGAAAACTCATTATTTACATGAACAAACTGGAACCTATCATATAAATAAGATCTAAACCACTGCAACGAAGTTCCATTAAGTCCAACATAGTGTTCTAATCTATCAAGTAGAATATTATGATCAATAGTATCAAAAGCTGCACTAAGATCTAAAAGGACAAGTACAGAAACCAGTCCATTATCAGATGCGATGAGGAGGTCATTAGTGACCTTCGCTAAGACTGTTTCAGTACTATGATGGATTCTAAACCCAGACTGAAACTCTTCAAGTAAACCATTTCCCTGCAGTTGGTCAAATAATTGCGTAGCAACAATCTAAGATTTTTGAAATGAAAGGGAGATTAGAGATTGGTCTATAGTTAGCTAAAACTCCTGGATCTAGCGTTGGCTTTTTGAGTAAGGGTTTAATTACAGCCGTTTTAAAAGCCTGCGGTACATGGCCTAAAGTTAATGAAGAATTGATTATATGAAGAATAAAGCTACCAGTAAGTGGGAAGACTTCTTTAAATAACCTGGTAGGAATAGGGTCTCAAAGACAAGTTGAAGGTTTGGATGAGGAAACTATTTTGTCTAACTCACAAAGGTCGATTGGAGTAAACTCATCAAGACAGACATCAGTTGAAGGAGTTGTAGTAGTTATAGTATTTAAGTTAACTGTGGGAAGAATCTGGTTGATTTTATCCCTGATGGATGACATTTTATTATTGAAAAAGTTCATAAAGTCCTGACTAGTGAGCTCTAAGGGAATGCTAGGATTGACAGAGTCCTGACTCTTTGTCAACCTGGCTACAGTGCTGAAAAGAAACCTGGGATTATTCTTGTTCTCTTCTATTAATGCAGAATAATAACTCACTCTAGCTTTTCTAAGAGATTTTTTATAAATTAAAAGATGATTTCTCCAAGCTAAATAGATTTCATCTAAATTAGTGGAGTGCCATTTTCTTTCTAATTGGCGAGTCTTCTGTTTTAAGCTATGAGTTTCTGTGTTGAACCAAGGAGTTAGAAATCTCTGATTAGACTTTTTCTTTTTTAAGGGGGCCACCAAGTCTAGAGTCTGATGCAGAGAAGCTGTAACACTATCCACCATGTTATCAATTACAGAAGGAGCAAGCTGTCTATAGCTTATTTCCGTTGTGTTGACACATGGCATAGAGGAAACAATCTGCATAAATTTGGTAACAGCATCATCTGAGAGGCATCTACTGTAATAATATTTTTCTTTAGGAGCCAAATAGTCAGAAATAGTAAAATCAAAGGTTAACAGACAATGGTCTGACAGTACAGGGTTATGAGGAGACACTACAAGATTTTCTATTTCTATGCCATATGTCAGAACAAGGTCCAATGTATGGTGGAGGTAATGAGCAGAATTTCCTACTTTCTGAGAAAACTCAATCGAGTCTAATATTGAATTAAATGCCACATTAAGGCAGTCACTATCTACATCCACATGTATATTAAAGTCCTCTACTATAATTATTCTATCAGATTTCAGCACTAAATCAGCTAAGAAATCAGCAAATTCGGATAAAAATTCTGAGTAGGTTGATGGGGGACGATTTTCGCCTCAGTTCTCCCGGTATGTCGAGTTTTTCCGTTAGTACTGGGTGGCGGTTGAGTGCTAGCAGCTCTTCCCTGCTGTACCGTCTCCTGCTATAAACAGTGGCTTCGTCCACCGGCTCGGGAGACATTTGGGGTGATCTGTGTGTCTGTGATATAAATGGAGTGAAAGGTGTGCCGGATCAGAGAGTTGTCACCGGATCAAAAGAGAGAGGAAGGAAAAAAAAAAAAAGACTCAGAATTGAGCCGCTGTTGCAAAAGGCAGCCGACTCGTGTGGCGCCGGAAGTGAAGAATATATGTATCCTTGTCATGGGAATTTGCATGTTTTTTTTTTTTTTTGAGCTACTGTTTAGTAAAATGTTGTTTGTCTACTGCATCCCCGATCAAAGGATCCTCAGAACAGACTTTTTTTCATCAGACATAATGCCGTTATGATTGTTTTTCTTGCTGGCCGTTGCTAACACTTGCTGAAATTTCTACAGTAGATCTTTATTCTGCCAAATAGGGTCTAGTTGGTTTGATTCAAATGCCAAGATAATGAACTTGTTCAGCTTCTGCATTCAGAAGTTTGGCCATGTTTTTCTAATCACTCTTAAAATTAGAATTTGAAGTGCAGCCTTTGAAATCTCAGCCGCTAAATTTCTTGTGGAACTTTTGCACTCTGACTGTTTTAAGGTGATGGTCACTTCAGACAGCTGCTCATTTGAATGGTTAAGTACTAACTGGGATCTTAAAACTCTCATGAACCATTTTTGATTTTTCTTTCACGTGTGCAAGCTCAAAACAAAGTCATCTGCATTTTTAACTGGCCTTCAGAAGTGAAAGCTAACTGACAGAGACTGTAGTTGAAGCCTTGTGTTTGGGACATAACTTCAAACTTAAGATCTGACATTTTTGTATCCGAGGTGACATACTTTATGGGTCGTTGGCTTATGTTTGTTTTTCATTTTTGCTCATGTGCACTGAAGGCCACTGTTCAGCCACATCAGTGTTAGGTTCAGAACTGTTGAGGGTCTTTCTTTTGGTTTGCTGCCAATTCATGAGAGTTGAGGGTTTTTTTTTCTCTGTAACGGTCCGGTAATCCAGCTTTGTGACGACATTTGCACATTATTAAGCTGTTTTTTCTTTGTGATATGTTGTACAGTATATTTGGTTTTTTTTTCCTTCCCTGTGAATGTATCCCCTGGTTGTTTTCTGCCGCTGCCTTGTCTTTATTGTGATTTGTGTGGTAGGATATCGTGTTTTCTTTCTCTATGAGGTCGATTCTGTCCCCCCTCTGCCTGCTTCCCCATCCACCCGCCCTGGGGTGGGGTGAGGGGTGTGGATGTTAACAGGCGTCCGGGAGTCTGCCTTGAGGGGGAGGTCCTGTCACACCCGAGCGCTAATTTTGTCCGTGCTTGGGCCACACACCATTCCTGTCAGGCTTTGACAGCGGTGTTGTCATTCTGGCTCCCCGGGCTCTGATTGGACAAACGCTCGGGAGTTTCCTGCTGTCAAAGTCTGAGCAGCTGTGCTGCATTTGCTGTCGTTAGCAGCCGGCTTTAAATGCCGGCGCCAGCGGCTGCATCTTGTGACAGTCTCATCAAACATTTGCCTAATGTTCATCCACGATTCCTCCTCTCATGTAAGTGTGCTTATTGTTGAGGTTATCGTTTGTATTCCTTGTCCTTTTCCTTTGTCTGACGAGGAGCAGAATTACAGAAATAGCACGCACATTGCTTTGCCTGGGATATTTCTGTCCAATGTCAATTCTCTCTATAACAAGGTAGATGAACTGAGACTGCTGATGCGATTTATGGACCTCTCCACCTCGTGTGTCCTCTGCTTTACTGAGACCTGGCTTAAGGAATTGACTTCGGACAGCGCGCTCCTCCTCGAGGGATTTCAGCTGTTTCGTGCATACCGAGACAAAGAGCTCTCCGGTAAGACCACAGGAGGAGGAGTCTGCTTTTACATCAACAGCAGCTGGTGCTCCGATGTAACTGTGATCTCCCAACACTGTTCTCCCGCTCTGGAATATTTATTCATCAACTGTAAGCCATTTTATTCCCCGCGTGAGTTTGCTTCATTCATCCTGGCCGCTGTTTACGTCCCGCCCGACGCGGACGTGTGCGAGGCTCAGCGCGCACTCGCGGATCACATTCAACAAGTGGAGCGGACTTTTCCGGACCCTCTGGTTATTGTGGTTGGCGACTTTAACCAGAGCAACCTGAGCCACGATCTCCCCCGATACAAACAGTTTATTAAATGCCCCACCAGAGGAGAGAACACGCTGGATCACTGTTACACTACAGTGAAGGACGCGTATCGCGCTGTTCCCCACGCTGCGCTCGGACTATCTGATCACGTGATGGTCCACCTGATTCCCACATACAGACAGAGACTGATGCTCACAAAACCTGTTGTGAGCACTACGAGGAAATGGACCAGTGAAGCTGGGGAGAAGCTGTGCACGTGCATGGAAATAACTGACTGGGGCATGTTTAAAGGAGCCACGCATGATCTGGATGAGTACACGGACACTGTGAACTCATATATCCACTTTTGTGAGGAGAGCATTCTTCCATCGCGCACCAGGGTGAGTTACTCCAATGACAAGCCCTGGTTTACAGCTAAGCTCAGACAGATCAGGAAGGAGAAGGAAGCAGCGTTGAAAAGTGGAGACAGGGACTGCTACAGGGAGGCCAAATACCAGTTTAGCAGAGAGCTGAGGAGAGCTAAATCTGTGTATTCTGAGAGACTCCAGCAACAGTTCACTGCTAACGACTCTGCTTCTGTGTGGAGAGGACTGAGGCAAATCACCAACTATCGGCCTCAGGCTTCTAAAGGTCAGGATGACAAAGCCCTTTGTCAAAGACTGTCCCAACATTATGCCAGTTTTGACACCTCGTCAGCTGTGTCCAACTCCCCCCTCCCCCCAGCGCCACTGCCTCCATGGTCCCCACTTCATCAAAGGCGGCCCCCCCTCCTCCTCCCCTTCCCTTGCCATCAGTGAGCAGGACGTGCACAGACAGTTCTCCAGACTGAACCCACGCAAGGCCCCTGGTCCGGACGGCGTGTCTCCCTCCACCCTGAGACACTGTGCGGAAGAGCTGACTCCTGTCTTCACAGACATTTTTAACACCTCCCTGAAATTATGCCACGTGCCGACCTGCCTCAAAACCGCTACCATCATCCCTGTCCCCAAGAAGCCATGGATCACTGGACTTAATGACTACAGACCTGTAGCGCTCACCTCTGTAGTCATGAAGTCCTTTGAGCGCCTGGTCCTGCCCCACCTCAAGACCATCACCACTCCCCTCCTGGACCCGCTGCAGTTTGCCTACAGAGCCAACAGATCTGTGGACGACGCAGTCAACCTGGCCCTCCACTCCATCCTGCAGCACCTGGACTCCCTGGGAACCTACGCCAGGATCCTGTTTGTGGACTTCAGCTCTGCATTCAACACCATCCGCCCCGCTTTGCTCCAGGACAAGCTGTTCCTGCTCAACGTGCCTGACTCCCTCTGCAGGTGAATCACCGACTTCCTGACGGACCGGAGGCAGCATGTGCGACTGGGAAAGACTGTCTCAGACTCTGTTAGCATCAGCACCAGATCACCCCAGGGCTGTGTACTTTCCCCCCTACTCTTCTCCCTGTACACCAACTCCTGCACCTCCAGCCACCAGTCTGTCAAGCTGATCAAGTTTGCGGATGACACCACCCTCATCGGGCTCATCTCCAACGGTGACGAGTCCGTCTACAGGAGAGAGGTGGCCCAGCTGGCATCCTGGTGCAGCCACAACAACCTGCAGCTGAACGCTCTGAAGACAGTGGAGATGATCGTGGACTTCAGAAAAGTCACAACCCCTCTACCCTCCCTTACCCTCACAGACTCTCCCATCACCACTGCAAATTCCTTCCGCTTCCTGGGCACCACCATCACCCGGGACCTCAAGTGGGAGCCGAGCATCAGCTCCCTCATCAAAAAGGCCCAGCAGAGGATGTTCTTCCTGCGGCAGCTGAGGAAGCTCAAGCTACCCACCAAGATGTTGGTGCAGTTCTACACGGCCATCATCGAGTCCATCCTCACCACCTCCATAACCGTGTGGTACACAGGAGCCACTGCCAGGGACAGACTAAGACTGCAGCGCGTCGTGCGCGCTGCTGAGAAGGTGATCGGCTGCAAGCTCCCATCCCTCCAGGACCTGTACATCTCCAGGACGCGGAGGCGAGCAGGCCAGATCATAGCCGACCCTTCACACCCTGGACACGTACTGTTTGCCCCCCTCCCCTCAGGTAGAAGACTTCGGTCCATTCAGACTAAAACCTCCCGCTACATGAACAGCTTCTTCCCCTCTGCCATCAGACTGCTGAACACTAAGTGACTTATTAGACTCTTGTGCACTATGTACAGCAGCTCAACCGGTCTCATGACAATTATCACTGGTTTTTTTTTGCACTACCGACTGCACTATGTGGAACTCAACAATATCTGCTGCTTGTTAATATATTTAAAAATTGCATAGATTAGTATTACTCATATTCTACATTTTATTGCATGCATAGTTTTTTATTTTTATCTTTAGTGCTACTCCATGTTTAATGTTGCAGCATTGCACCGAGACAAATTCCTAGTTTGTGTTCTACATGAACAATGGCAATAAATCTGATTCTGATAAATCTGATTCTGATTCTGAGCGTTCCTCGTCTCAGCCGTCAATGATCGTTTGTTATGCTAATAGGTAATCTTGCTGCACAGCCCACCCGGCTAGTTATCTTGTCCTTCCCTTTTCCTGAACTGTGAATAAACTTCTGTGCAATTTCACTGGACTGTGGCGTCTTATGCTGGCTCGTGAGGGCCGGACCTGACAGTGATTGGTTAATTCTGAACACAGCCACATCCCCAGTTATAAGAGGGTGTGCATATTTAGGCAACAAGGTTATTGTAAGTTTTTTTTTTTATTTTTTTGGTTAATTCTGAACACAGCCACATCCCCAGTTATAAGAGGGTGTGCATATTTAGGCAACAAGGTTATTGTAAGTTTTTTATTTTTTCCCTTAAAAGATTTTAGTTTGTTTTTCGATTGGGTTATACAGGTTATAGGTCACATTAATAGTGGAAAAAGTTTTGAAATGATTTATCTTGGTTTCATTTCTTTACATCATAAAAACCTGGTATTTGAACAGGAGTGTGTACTGTAGAGTTTATATCCACTGTGTCTATGTATATATATTCTAAGCCAGTCATCCTTTATTTTTAGTTAGATTAGTGTGTTTAGCTTTTCTAGGTAATTCCTTTTTCTATTTTCTTTACTATTTTATTATGCTGTGGGTATTTCTGTCTGTTTAGTGCATGTCATGCTCCGGTTATACTAAAATTTCCCAGTTTGGGATCAACAAAGTGTGTGTGTGTGTGTGTGTGTGTGTGTGTGTGTGTGTGTGTGTTGTACTGACCAGAAGAGACCAAGCACTCAAAATCAATTTTTATCAAAAAGTTCACTTTATTAAATGAACAATTAGGTGACAAAACTGCAGGGCTTGCTTCTGGAGCAGAGTCAAGCAAAGCCACTTTCTTCCCAAGTCTTCTCTTGCTGCTGGTTCCTACCTGCAGATGGTTACTTCTGTAGGCTTTCAGCAATGCTGCAATCACTCCATCTCAGTTGAGCCTGGAGTCAGCAGTAACTCTTTCTCAGAAACCTGCACAGGGGAGAAGACACTTAGCATCAACATGTGTTAGTTTGGTTTTGTGCCTCCTTACAGTGGTGTGAAAAAGTGTTTGCCCCCTTCCTGATTTCACATTTTTTTGTGTGCTTGTCACACTTAAATGTTTCAGATCATCAAACAAATTTAAATATTAGACAAAGATAACACAAATAAACACAAAATCCAGTTTTTAAATGAAGGTGTTTACTATTTGTAGAATATGTAGAAAGAAAGTGGCTGACAGCACTTAGCCACTCCTTAAGATCGCAGTTGTTCATTGTAGAATATGTATGTGTGCCGCTGGGAATCTCGGGTATTCTGGCTACAGCTTGTGAGGGCTAGCGGCACGCCTCTTGAGGGATGCACAAAAATAAAGCTCGTACTCTGAACCTCACGTGAATTGCTGTGTATCTTCGACACCTCTACATGGTGTCAGAAGTCAGCCTCTGCCCAGCATGTCGCAGAACCTCCGACGGATTGATCCGTTCATCTTTGACGAAAACATCGCAGACAACTGGGTCAGGTTCAAGCGCGAATGGCGCGTTTACAGCATCGCGGGGCTAACGTCGGCTAGCAAACAAGTGAAAGCGTACACGCTCCTCAACCTCGACGGTCCCAATGCGCTGGACAAGTATGACATATTCACCTTCGAACTAGGCGAAGATCCAGAGGATCCTGACACACTGGTAAAGAAATTTGATGAAATCTGCCTTCCTATAAAAAACGTCATTATGGACAGACATGCGTTCAATACTACAGGCCAGAAACCACACCAGTCTATCCAGTCATACGCAGCCACGTTAAGGTCTCTGGCCAAGAAATGTGAGTTCGGCCCGTTACATGATGAACTGATTAGAGACAGGTTGGTGTGTGGCGTCCGCGATGACACCCTCCGCACCCAGCTACTGAAAGAAAAGAAATTGACGCTAGATGCAGCCATGGAGATGTGTGTGCTACACGAGCAATCTGAAAAGGGCAACATGGAACTAAAGAACGAAAAAGACGACAAAGAAATGAAAAAGGAAGGAGACCTGTGTGCAGTGCAATTCAACCTGTGCTCAAACTGCAGTGGGCAACACCCACCCAGTCGCAGCAGCTGCCCAGCTTTCAATAAACGCTGCAACTCGTGTGGAAAATGGAACCACTTCTCCAAATGCTGCAGATCGAGCGGGGAGCGTAAACCCAGCACACAGCGTGGGCAGCAGCCGAGCAGACCACCCCACACCCCACGCAGAGGAGGATACACGCACAAAATAAGTGAACTGGACACAGAGACCACACATGACCCAGCCGAACTCTTCTACTGTGAAAGCGTGGAAACGGCTACAGAAAAGGGCGAGATATTCACCATGCTGTCGTCCTCCACCACTGGAAAACAACTGAAAGTAAAGATTGACACTGGGGCTCGGTGCAATGTGATCTCCAAAGCCACTCTTGACCACACCGACCCCAATGCGGGCATCGACCACAGCCATATAACCAACCTCGTGGCCTACGGAGGACAGGTAATAAGAACAATGGGCATGGTTACTGTGCATCTCACATGCGGGACATTACACTTTCATGTTGTTGACAGTGATGTGAAACCTCTTCTCGGTCTCATTGATAGTGTAAAACTGGGCTTTGTGAAACTGGGACCAAATGTGCATGCACTCCAACAGGGGGCGCCAGAACTGACAGAATACAGAGACTTGTTTGACAACAGCACTGTAGGCAAGCTTCCGGTGGTGTACCACATGCGTCTGGACAACACAGTGCACCCCACGATCTGTGCTCCCAGGCGGGTACCACTAGCAATGAAGGACAAGATCATTCAGGAGCTCAACAGAATGACCAAGCTGGAAATCATCAAACCAGTCCACGAACCCACAGAATGGGTATCTGCAATGGTGGCTGCCTGCAAGAAGGATGGCAGCATCCGGCTGTGCATCGATCCAGTCCATCTCAACAAAGCACTTCTCAGGCCCCACCATCCCATGAAAACAGTCGAACAAGTGATAGCTGACATGCCGGGCGCCAAAGTGTTCAGTGTCCTAGACGCAAAATGTGGATTCTGGCAGGTGCCACTCAGCAGCGAGTCCTCCACACTGACCACATTCATGACACCAGTGGGCCGGTATGCTTTCCTCCGAATGCCCTATGGGATATCGACGGGGAGTGAGGTGTTCCAGAGGTGCATGGAGCAACTCTTTGAAGGGCAGCCATGTGCAATTGTCGTCGACGACATCCTTGTCTGGGGCAGCACTACAGAGGAGCATGACGCGCGTCTACGTCAGGTCATGGAGAGAGTGCGTGCCGTCAACCTCAAGCTGAACCCAGACAAATGCCGCTTCAGGGTGTCTGCAGTCTCATACGTGGGGCACCTGCTCACCAACCAGGGGATCAAACCGGATCCTGCCAAGACTGCCGCGGTTCGCCTGATGCCTCCCCCAGAGGACAAGCATGGGGTCCAGAGATTCCTCGGCATGACAAACTACCTGTCAAAGTTCATCCCAGGCTACAGCGAAGTCACAGCACCCCTGCGTCAGCTCCTCCTTCAAGATGTGGACTGGGTCTGGCAGGAGCATCACACAGCGGCCTTCAACAAACTCAAGGACCTTCTCACCAGCCCCCCAGTCCTTCAGTATTTCGATGTACACCAGCCAGTGGTGCTGTCTGCTGATGCCTCTCAGCATGGTCTAGGGGCTGTCTGCCTACAAAACAACAAACCTGTGGCGTTTGCCTCCAGAGCCCTCACGGAGACAGAGGGGCGCTACGCACAAATAGAAAAGGAGCTCCTGGCTCTAGTCTACGCCTGTCAAAAATTCCACGACTACATATATGGCCGTCCTGTGACAGTGGAGACCGATCATCAGCCCCTCATCACCATACTGCGAAAGCCCCTCCACTCTGCATCCGCTCGCCTCCAGAGAATGATGCTGAAGCTGCAGCGTTACAACCTTCAGGTTACCTACAAAAGAGGCAAAGAACTGTATGTTGCAGACACCCTCTCACGTGCACATCTGCCGGCTGCTGACCAGACCGACAGTGCTGAGGACTACGATGTCATGACGGTGGAGGCGCTCTCCTCAAGAAGACTGGAGGAACTGAGACGTGAAACACTGGCAGACCCTACATGCCGCCGGCTAGCTGAGGTCATCACCACAGGCTGGCCTGACTCATCAAAGAAACTGCCTCATGATCTCAGACCATTCTACAGCATGAGAGATGAGCTCACGACGGACAATGGCCTGCTGCTTCGTGGTCTGCGCTTCGTCATCCCCCACTCTTTGCGACACTACTACGTCAAACAGCTGCATCAAGGCCACCCTGGCCCCGAAGCAACAAAACGCAGGGCCAGAGAAACCATGTTCTGGCCCACAATCAACCAGGACATTGAGAATGAGCTCTCCAAATGTGCTCCGTGTAATGCACTGCGACCTCACCAGACAAGAGAGCCTCTGCAACTACATGATGTACCTGACCTACCGTGGGCCCTCACGGCAGCTGATGTCTTCGAGTGGGAGGGAAAAGAACACCTGGAGCTTGTCGACTCGTACTCTGGCTGGTATGAAATGGATCAGCTCCCCAACACCACTAGTGCAACCATCATCACCAGGCTGAAACGGCACTTTGCCACACACGGTGCACCTCAGCAGCTCATGACTGACAATGCTGCATATTTCACTAGCAGGGAATTCCAGGAATTTGCCCACACATGGGACTTTACCCACGTCACCAGCAGCCCCCACTACCCACAATCAAATGGGTTAGCTGAAAGGGCCGTTCGTTCAGCCAAACACCTGCTGGAGAAATGTGCACGTGATGGTACAGATGTCTATGTGGCCCTACTCAACATACGAAACACACCAAGAGATGGACTGCCCTCGCCAGCGCAGCGCTTGCTGTCTCGGTGCACAAAGACCCTCATTCCCATGACCAAAGCAATGTACCTACCCAGGGTGCAGACACAGGTGCAGGCTGCTCTCACACACGCAAGGCAGCGACGCAAGGCACACTACGACAAATCAGCCAAACGCCTAACACCACTGCAAACAGGGAACACGGTCAGGATGCAGACGCCCAGGGGATACGACCAGCTCGCAGTGGTCACGGGAGCTGCAGCACAACCCAACAGCTACCAGGTCCAGGTCGGGGATGCCACGTACACAAGGAACAGACGTCATCTGCTACTCACCCCGGAGACCTACACCCCTCATACACCAAGCCTCCCATCTAGCACCACTCCAGACCGACCAGCGGATCCACAGCCTGTCGCCGCCCAGCCAGAGGCGGCCCCAGCCCAGGAAGGCGTGATCATCACCCGCTCAGGAAGAGTATCGAGGCCCAACACCCTCTACAAAGGCTACACCACCTAGACACCTTCACTCACTCACACTCACTCACTCACTCACTTACTCACTTAAAAAAGTGTCACTGTACAATGTCACTGTTCATTCTTCATGCACGTTCTTATTCACGTTACGTTAATGAATTTGTAATATAGTTGAATATTGTTATTCTGGCATTCCTAACTTCCCCTCGTGTGCCTTACCCTAATAGGAGCACTTAGGCTGTTCTTTTATCTGTCAAAACTGCCAACCTCCCCTGTTTGTTATACTTTATTGAGAGGGGGGATGTAGAATATGTAGAAAGAAAGTGGCTGTCAGCACTTAGCCACTCCTTAAGATCGCAGTTGTTCATTGTAGAATATGTATGTGTGCTGCTGGGAATCTCGGGTATTCTGGCTACAGCTTGTGAGGGCTAGCGGCACGCCTCTTGAGGGATGCACAAAAATAAAGCTCATACTCTGAACCTCACGTGAATAGCTGTGTATCTTCGACACTTCTACACTATTAAGCGTAAAAGAAAAATCCAAACCTACATTGTCCTGTGTGGAAAAAGTGCTTGCACCCCCCCCCCCCCCACAGCAAACCACAGTGACATCCATTATCAACAAATGGTGAAACTATGGAACAGCGGTGAACATTCCCAGGAGTGGCCAACCGACCAAAATTACCCCAAGAGTGCAGCAACGACTCATCCAAGAGGTCACAAAAGACCCCACAACAACATCCAAAGAACTGCAGGCCTCACTTGTCTCAGTTAAGGTCAGTGTTCATAACTCTACCATAAGAAAGAGACTGGGCAAAAATGGCCTGCATGGCAGAGTTCCCTCAACTGTTTGCACAGAAAGACTAGCACACCAACAGTAATACATCTGCTGCTGTGTCTCTGCACCTTACTGCAACCATTTGCACAAATGCCATACCTGCTGCTGTCTGTTATTGCAATATTGATCATGTGCAGTCCAATCTGTCACTGTCTGCACCTATACTACCACATCGAACTTGCAGCTACGAGTATTACAGCTCTACCTTTTTCTGTATATAGGATTGCTGGGTTTTATCGTTTATTTACACTACAGGATGTCTGGGTTTTATCTTTTGTCATTATTTGCACTACGGGTAGCATTACTGTACATAGACTGCTGTTGTTG
Source organism: Pholidichthys leucotaenia (assembly GCA_020510985.1). Taxonomy (NCBI): domain Eukaryota; kingdom Metazoa; phylum Chordata; class Actinopteri; order Cichliformes; family Pholidichthyidae; genus Pholidichthys; species Pholidichthys leucotaenia. Next base: position 52,100,013 of record CM035849.1, on the reverse strand, counting down.
TTTTTCCAGCCTTATTCCTTTTTTTTTAATATTGAGCACACCACTGAAGAGAAAATGGCATTTCAGTTCTCCTGTATGTCCTGTACATATCGTAGTAGTGACAAATAAAATCTTTGGATATGTGGGCTATAATATAAAGGACTACATCTGAATATTAAAAGATTTAAAGAAGAGAGCTGATAAAATCCAGAACTTAAGCCTTGACCATGAATGTCTTAAATTAGGTCAAACAGGAGAAAAGGAGTCACTTAATAAAGCAATCAGAGACGAAAAACAGTCAGAAAGTTTATGCCGTATTACACAGCTTTAAATAAACACACAAAAACAAACAAAAATACAAGTGAAATACATGAATAACTCAAAATATGTGCAATCTACAGTTTAAGATGTGAGTCTAACAAGCACAGAGCCTGAAATTGTTATCTATCCTCTTGAAGGTCAGTACGTCCAAATAGAGGAGAAAGCATACAGCTTAACATGAGAGAAAACTCAGGGTATTACACTTGAGGCACATCACATAAAATGGGTAAAGCTCGGTGAAGATCACATATAAAATTACTTTAATCATGAAATGAGTAATATAAGACTAGATTTGAAGTGAAAACATGTGAATGTTCAAGCATTTTACTTTATTTCCTCTGTATGTCAGCAGGTCGACCTGCTGTCAACCTGCTGTCAGATCCTGTCAGTCGGTGGATTTCTGTGCTTTTGTGCTTGGTTTTTTACTACTTTTTTTGGCTTCTGAGAACTTCTGAGAACTGAATTTAGATTACGAACTGGACATCCTAGTTTCGACCGCTGCCTGATTTAAGATGCCAATAGCGGCATCTACGGACTGGGAAACGAGAGCGGAGCGGAGCGGCCTGCCATTCAGCTATCTAAACAGCTGTTCATTAGCTGTTTAGTCAACATACATCATCCGGGATCATGGGTCCTAAGAAATCTCAGCAGACTGAGGAGGTGGACGATATTAAAAGATCGCTCGACTTCTTGGCTAAAGAGATTTCTGCTGTTAAGCTGCAGCAAAAAAAAAATCCTGGGCCTGCTCGAGGAGGTGAAAGCGCTGCAGATCCAGAACGCCGAGAAGGACAAGAGGCTGGCGTATCTGGAGAGCAGAGTGTCGGACCTGAAGCAGTACACCCGGGTGAACGACGTGATCATCACAGGGCTCTACATTAAATCCCAATCATATGCTCGAGCGGTGGCCGCAGACAGCGGAGGGAGGCTCGATGCGCTGGAAGCCGAATCCACGGAGCAACAAGTGGTGGCCTTCCTGCAGTCCAAAGGAATACAGCTGGACTGTAACACCACTGAGGCCTGCCGCCCTCTGCCCAGGAAAAACAGCGACAAACCAGCTGTCATCATGAGGTTTGTCAATAGAAAACACAAGACTGCGCTGCTAAAACAAGGTAGAAAACTGAAAGGAACGAACATTTACATAAACGAGTACCTCACAAAAGAAAACGCAGAAATAGCCAGAAAAGCTAGATACATGAGAAAGCAGAAAAAAAGATTCAAAACACCTGGACATCAAATTGTAAAATATAAATCAAATTAAATGGATCACCTGAAGAAGCCAAGGTTATTAACATCTGTAATATTATGGAACTGGACAAATATCAATGAACATTATGAACTGGAGTCGACAGCAACAAGAGACAACTGTAGGACACTGAAGGATTATACTCATCTGCATCAGGACATTTAATTACATGAAACAAAAGATCAACAAACAGGAACAACAGGAACTGAAAGTTTTTGAATATATGGATCACAGCCCACAGGACGTAGAATATAACATAGACCCTGATAATAATTTATTTAGCTCCATCAATAACAACTGTAGTTACTACATGGATGAACAGTTTAACACAATGGTCATATCTGATTTCAATATTTCTATGATCCACTTCAACAGCAGAAGTCTCTATGCCAACTTTAATAACATTAAAGATTATTTACATCAGTTTAAAGAGCCATTCAATATTGTGACAATATCAGAGACGTGGTTCAGTGAAGAGAAAGGAGTGGATTTTACCATGGATGGCTATGAATTAAATTATATAAATAGAAAAGTGAAAAAAGGAGGAGGAGTTGCAATTTATGTTGACAAGAGCTTGCAATACAAGGTTGTTGAAAATTTGTCAGTAACTGTGGATGATTTATTTGAATGTATTACAATAGAAATCTGTCTGGACAATGTGAAGGATATAGTAGTGAGCTGTGTATATAGAACACCTGGATCAAACATTGACTTATTTAAGGACTGGATGGAAAAAAATGTATGCAAAACTAACTCATAAAGTTATGTTCATCTGTGGGGATTTCAGTATAGATCTTATGAATTCAAAACAACAGTTTGACAGAAGAATTTATCAACACAATGTACAGTATGGGCTTACATCCAACAATTACCAGACCTAGCAGAATCACGTCATACAGTGCCAGACTAATAGATAACATATTCACAAACATTATGGAAAATAATATTGTCATGGCGGCCGCAGGGCCATGATCAGTCCCTGCTGTGTGCACACCTGTTGTTAATCCCCAGCGGACTATAAGAGCCAGACCTGCCAGCGACTCAGCACGGTGCCGTCTGTCATCGCTACGGAGGCACGTCCCTCGTCTACAGTCACAGAATGACTCTTCGTCTGACCAAGTTCTTCACGTCGTTCCACGTAAGCAATCCAAGCCCTTACCTTGTCAAGCTATTCTCCCCTGTGCACAGGTGGACCCTCCAGGCGGTGGATTATCTCTCCCCGGCGGTGGCTCAGCTCCTCCCCGGCACCAGAGCCTTCCCCCTGCCTCACGACACCGAGCAGGACGCTTTCCACCTGGAAGTCGCTTGCAAGGCAAGCGGAGGTTCTACATCGCCACCTGCAAGTACGCAGCAGACCTTGTTACATCTCCCGCTCCGGTGCAGTACTAATTACTCTGCTTTGTCTCTCTAGGGTTGCCAGGCAGCACGGAGACCTGCTCAGCTCCAGCACGAGCCCAGCACTCCACACTACTACACATACACGCACTCACACACATCACTGGGGTGAATGAAAGGTTAATTGTAGCACCTCGAGTCTGTCTTCTGTCCCCTGGGTCCAGTCATTATGTCAGTACGGCTCCGCCTTAACACCATAGACGCTCGAGTTGAGCAATTAACTTATCAACAAAATGTCATCCTCACCCAATTAACTCAAATTAACAGCCGGTTGGATCGCCTGGAAGGACAGCGGCCGTTTCCACCGGTCTCCGGGGTTCCACCGGGCCCCTCTAGCCCCCCGCCTAGCCAGGTTAGCCAGACTCCCCCAACATGTTTCACACCGGTGCCTACGCCCACTCGCTTCAGTGGGAAGCTCGGGGAGGCTTGGGGATTTATCTTACAATGTGAGACATTTTTCCATCGGGTGCCGGGGGATTTTCCCACAGTCCATAGTAAGATCGGCTGCATAGCTAACCTGCTAGAGGGTAGGGCATTAGCTTGGGCCTACGTGGTCATGGCCAAGCCCAGCTACACCAATTTAACTTACCAGCAGTTTCTGGCCGAATTTACCGAAGTGTTTGACCACACCGATTGGGACTCTGTGCTCACTACCCGGTTATTAAACCTTCGACAGGGCGGCAGGTCCGCTGCGGACTACGTGGTTGACTTCTGGGTAGTAGCTGTGGACGGCGGGTGGGAGGATGCTTCGCTGTGTAACATATTTATCTGCAGTCTAAGCGCTGGGCTAAGGGATGACCTAGCTACCCGGGATAAGCCAGATCGGTTAAATGAGCTAATTTCCCTTATCATCAGTTTAGATAACAGGCTGAAGGAGCGTGCCACCGAGCGAAGGGCTTCCAGTTGCTCGAGCGCACAGTATTTTCGTTCCTCTTGGCTGTCCCAGTTGGCCCTGCCCTCTTCGGAGGAACTTCCGGGACAAGAGGATATGGTAATCGGGTGCTCTGAGATTTCGGCCGCTGAAAGACAGCGCCATAGGGAGTTGGGGCTGTGTTATTATTGTGGGAGTGCTTCACATGAATTGGCTGATTGTACGAATTGGGTAAAAGAGGAGGTACGTGGGTCACAGTAGGGGGACTCACGGATGCGTCCCAGTCAAAACCCCTCACCAGCTGTCTCGTTCCCATCCAACTCATCTCTAAACATACTGAACACTCCACTCATGCACTGATTGATTCGGGGGCTGAGCAGAGTTTGATTTCAGGAGACCTGGCAACCCAGTTGAGGCTCCCGTATCAAACTCTTTGGCCTCCTCTCAAGCTGATTACCCTGTCAAAGGCTCCATTAACAGCTGTCTCTGAAATTAATAAATATGATCAGGTATAGAATTATGTAATTTATATTGATGTATTGGAATCTGAGATCGAATCTCATTTCATATACACCAGAAAAGTTAATAACACTCATAGGGGCAACAGCTTCTATCTTTAAGAAGCAATTTTAATTTTAATTTCACTTTATACCTGTTTAATCACTCAATAAATTAATTAATAATCAGTCTCAAAAATTTTTCTGTGAATTCGATACCTGTGCTTGAAACAGACTCAGAATGAAATAAATTCTCAACAACTTCTCTCATTTTCACATATTTATTAAATGAAATGATTAACATACATTGCAGTAATTTCATTAATCATAAAATCAATCTTGTAAATGATAGATTAACAATGTCAATATTTTCGGAAACAGGGTTAAACTGAGAAATGAATTTCTATCAGTTTGAGTTAACAGATTATGGAAACAACGCAAATTTATGGAGAAAGTTTACTAATTATATGAAAAGTCCTGGATTAATCTTAAGAAAATAAAAACGGAATTTTAATGAAAAGAAGAGTTATGTTAATGGCTTCTTAATTTGCATCTGATTAGATACACAAATTATTACCGAACCTCAGACGTTTAATTCAGCAGATGAATTAAAGTTGCAGCTCACGTGATTCCTCGTTGATGATGATTAACGTTCTGTCGTCGTCCTCATGAAGTTTTGATGTGTTGTTCAGGGGCAAAACCCAGAATATTTGTCCCGCAAATATTCTCTTGATGATGAATGAGATCGTAGGTTTGATGTCAATGGTTGAAATCCTGCAGAAGTGCGCTGATTCCTCAGCTGCGCGTGATGTGGGGAGCTGCGTCTTCTCAGAGGCCTTCGATAATAATTAATTAAAGATATCTAATCCGATCTCAAATTAAAGAGTTTCGGACTTTAGATAAAAATAATAGCTTCTGGTGTGTGATTGGTCAAGAAAAATATTATAAAAATAAAGTCAAGATTAAAACTTAAATTAAAATTAAAACAAACGGTGATTTTACAGAAAGTTTAACAAAGAAAAGAGATAAATAAAAATGGGAGTTTAACTCCGATTAAGAATTGAGCTCAAAGAAATAGGAATTCCTAGGCATTTAAGAGAAAAAGAAAAAGACATTAAAATACAAAGTTACATAAATTACGAGTTATCTGCTCTGTGTTCAGAAAAGCGACACGTGGTAGAAGTCTTTGTTCTTCCCAAAGTTCTTTCTTGCTGTGTGTAGACAATAGACAAAAGAGAGAGATGAACGGAGGTGAATCCAAAAGCCAAAAGAGGCAAAAAGAGATGACCGAAAGAGAGAAGAGGATGAAGCAGGGGGTCTCCCTCCGTTTATAAGTTCTGTTGAGCTTTCACGGGCTTCCAGATTGACCGGAATCTCAGCCAATGAGCGTCCTTCGTGGGCGGGCTTGATGAACTTTTAGTCCAATAAACAAACAGTCTACAAGGGACCAATAGGATGAAGAAGCTGGGGCTCCGTGAAGACGGTGAAATGGGATATCGGTCCACATGAATACACACAATTTTAAATACATTGGAATATGCTTTTACACACTTATGTATAACTAAACTAACCTTAATGTATCTTATAAGCAGTGCTTCTAAATCAACATGCAGGAATAAACATTCATTTAAACATTTTTAACATGCATATATATAAAATCACAGATTAATGCATTTCACACATATTATTGATTTTCCACATTAAAAACATCAGAGTCCATTTGCTTTTCATAGTCCTGAAAAGAAGAGAAGGTTTAGAATTGAGTTTGTAATAATGTACTTTACAGTTCACTGGTTAAATCCAGCATGTCCCAAAGTTTAAGGAAATTAACTGAGTTGTGGATCTGTGTGGCCAGGTCTGTTGCATGTTTATGGGGGCAATAAAACCAAAGCCGGACATAGGTGGAATTCCTTAGGCTGGTTTTAACAAAGGAATGGGATTTCAGCTGTGGCCTGCGGGAGAAAATCTGTTTTTGACTGTCTTACTCCTGGGTGAAACAAAATGTCTTTAAGCAGAAGAATAATTATTGCTGAGCCAAAGTGAGATGATACTACAGGGGCTGAGCAGAGTTTCATTTCAGGAGACCTGGCAACCCAGTTGAGGCTCCCGTATCAAACTCTTTGGCCTCCTCTCAAGCTGATTACCCTGTCAAAGACCCCATTAACAGCTGTCTCTCAGCAGACTGCCCCGGTGTTGGTGATTGTCTCTGGAAACCACTGGGAGGACCTTCGTTTTCTGGTGCTGCCCTCCTCCACCTCGCCGGTCATCCTGGGCTACCCCTGGCTGTGATTGCATAACCCCTCGTTTGATTGGCAGACTGGGAGCATCGTTTCATGGAGTTCTTTCTGTCTCAGCGCATGCCTGCAGTCGGCGGCATGTGCCCCTTTGGTGTCCTTGGCCCCACGTGTGTCGTCCCCCCCCCCCCCGGACCTGTCCAGTGTACCGGAGGTATATCACGATCTGGGGGATGTCTTCAGTAAATCACGGGCACTGTGATTTACTGTGATTTGGGGCATGATTTACACTCCCCACCGCCCCTATGACTGCGCCATCAATCTCCGGACTAGTGCCCTGCTTTCGTCGAGCCGTTTATACAGCCTGTCTGCTCCGGAACGGGAGGCGATGGACACTTATATTAAGGAATCACTCAGCTCCAGGATCATTCGCCCGTCTTCTTCAGCGGTGGGGGCGGGATTTTTCTTCGTTGGGAAGAAGGATGGCTCCCTGCGCCCGTGTATTGATTTTAGGGGTCTTAATGACATCGCAATAAAGGACAAATACATCTTGCCTCTTATGGACTCGGCTTTTGTCTCTCTCCAGGGGGCCTCTTGGTTCACTAAGTTGGATCTCCGCAACGCATACCATCTCGTGCGGATCAAAGAGGGCGATGAGTGGAAGACGGGCTTCCGGACCCCAAATGGCCACTTTGAGTACCTGGTGATGCCGTTTGGGCTGACCAACACTCTGGCCGTCTTCCAGCGCTTGATCAACGACGTCCTTTGGGACTTTCTGGGTGCCTTCGTCTTCATATATCTCGACGACATCCTCATCTTCTCCCGATCTCTGGAAGAGCACCAGGTACATGTGAGGCGGGTCCTCCAGTGACTCCTGGAGAATCAGCTATTTGTCAAAGCCGAGAAGTGTGAGTTTTATGCCAGGAAGACGTTCTTTTTGGGGTTCGTGATCTCGCACAACCAGGTTCTCCCCGATCCAGCCAAGGTCAAGGCGGTGGTGGATTGCCCCCCCCCCCCCCGTCCAGGAAGCAACTGCAGCGGTTTTTGGGATTTGCTAATTTTTATCGCCGCTTCATGCCCAGGTTTGGCTTACTGGCTCGCCCGCTGACCGATCTCACGTCCCCTAAGATCCCCTTCTGCTGGACGGAGGAGGCTGCGGCGGCATTCGAGACACTCAAGAGGGAGTTTGCTTCGTCCCACGTCCTGACGCAGGTCGATCCGAATCTCCAGTGCCTGGTTGAGGTGGACGCTTCAGACTCCGGGATTGGGGTAGTACTCTCCCAGCGTTCTCCGGTTGAGGGAGTGATCCAGCCCTGCGCCTTCTTCTCTCACCGCCTACTGCCCACGGAGAGGAATTACAGCATTGGTGACAGGGAGCTGCTGGCAGTGAAGCTCGCCTTGGAGGAGTGGCGTCATTGGCCGGAGGGTGCTGCCCAGCCTTTTGTGGTATGGACCGACCACAAGAACTTGGAATATCTGAGGACGGCGAGGCGGTTGAACTCTCGTCAGGCCCACTGGTCCCTCTTTTTTGGTCGGTTCAACTTCACCGTCACCTACTGCCCCGGAAGCAAGAATTTTAAGCCAGACGCCCTCTCCAGGCAGTTCTCGGCGGAGGCATCCGAGGACCAAGAACAGACCATCCTTCCTCCGTCCTGCGTTGTGGGCGCCCTCATGTGGGACATCCGGGAAAAGGTGATGAAGGCACAGGAGGCTGAGCCCGATCCGGGAGGCGGCCCCCCGGGGCGATTGTTTGTTCCTACGCCGGTCCGAGGTGAGGTCATCCAATGGGCTCATGCCTTGAAGTTGGCATGCCATCCTGGGGTGTCTCACACTGTTGTGCTCCTCCAAAGGGCATTCTGGTGGCCGGGGCTGCGGAGAGACGTCAATTACATCCGGGCCTGCGCTCAATGCGCCACCAGGAAATCTTCCTCCTCTCCTCCGGCCGGACTGCTCCACCTCCTGCTGGTTCCTAGTCGTCCTTGGTCGCACATTGCTCTGGACTTCGTGACAGGCCTCCCTCCATCTAACCATTTCACCACGATCCTGACCATCGTTGATCGCTTCTCCAAGGCGGCCCACTTTGTGCCCCTTCTGGGGTTGCCGACGGCGCGGGAGACGGCGGACCTACTAGTGCAGCATGTAGTCCGCCTCCATGGAATCCCCACGGATGTCGTCTCGGATTGGGGTCCCCAGTTTGTGTCTCAAGTTTGGAGGGCATTCTGCCAGGCGTTGGGATCGACAGTGAGCCTGTCATCGGGTTACCATCCCCAGAGCAATGGGCAGTGTGAGCGGGCGAATCAATAACTGGAGGCCACCCTTCGCTGTGTCATTGCGTCCAGCTCCTCTTCTTGGAGCAGTTACCTGCCGTGGATCGAATACGCCCACAGCTGTTCCCAGAGGAAGAGAAAGAGGTGGCAGTGCCTTCTGTCCACGCCCATGTCAGGCACTGCCGCCAGCTCTGGGCCACCACCCGCAGAATCCTCCTCCGGACCACGGAGCGCAATGTCAGGATGGCCATTTGTCGCAGGAGACCGGCACCTGAGTACAAGGTGGGTCAGCAGGTTTGGCTCTTGACACGCAACATTAATGTAAAGGCAGAGAAACGCAAGTTGACTAAGCGCTTCATTGGGCCTTATCCCATTGTCCGTATAATTAACCCTGTGGCTGTTCGCCTAGCCCTCCCCCCTTCCATGCGCATCTGTCTCACCTTTCACATTTCACAGGTGAAGCCCTTCGTTGCCAATCCCCTCTGCCCACCCCCCGCGGCGTCCCCCCCTCCTAGGATGATCGATGGCCACCTGGCATGGGGGGTTACTGCCATCTTGGATGTCTGCTGGCGAGGTCGCGGCTTGCAATATCTGGTGGACTAGGAAGGATTCGGCCATGAACATAGATCCTGGACACGCCCGGCTTTGATTCTCGATAAGCAGCTTATCCGTGACTTCCACCGGGGGCATGCAGGTAAGATAGGACAGGTGCCAGGAGGCACCTCTTGGGGGGGGGGGGGGTACTGTCATGGCGGCCGCAGGGCCATCATCAGTCCCGGCTGCGTGCACACCTGTCGCTAATCCCCAGCGGACTATAAGAGCCAGACCTGCCAGCGACTCAGCATGGAGCCGTCTGTCATCGCTACGGAGGCACGTCCCTTGTCTACAGTCACAGAGTGACTGTTTGTCTGACCAAGCTCTTCACGTCGTTCCACGTAAGCAATCCAAGCCCTTACCTTGTCAAGCTATTCTCCCCTGTGCACAGGTGGACCCTCCAGGCGGCAGATTATCTCTCCCCAGCGGCGGCTCAGCTCCTCCCCGGCACCACAGTCTTCCCCCCGCCTCACGACACCGAGCAGGACGCTCCCCACCTGGCAGTCGCTCGCAAGGCAAGTGGAGGTTCAGCATCGCCACCTGCAAGTAAGCAGCAGAACTTGTTGCATTTCCCGCTGCGGTGCAGTACTAATTATTCTACTCTGTCTCTCTAGGGTTGCCAGGAAGCACGGAGACCTGCTCAGCTCCAGCACGAGCCCAGCTCTCCACACTACTACACATACAGGCACTCACACACATCACTTGGGTGAATAAAAGGTTAATTGTTACACCACGAGTCTGTCTTCTGTCCCCTGGGTCCAGTCATTATGTCAATCTTGAGTAAGCTTTTATTGAATGATATCAGTGACCGTCTGCCAATTTTTGTTGTCTATCAATTTGATTATAGGAAGAAAAAGTATACCAAAAATATTACATATAAAAAAATAAGAACTGAAGAATCTATGTATTTACTGGCAAAGGAATTATTAATACAAGACTGGAAGATGCACGGTGCACGCTGCGCCACGCTGCGCTAACCACTGCGCCACGCTGCACGGTGTGGTTAGACAGTGGTTAGCACTGCGGCAGCACAGTTTACCCTTGGCCGGGGGATTGTGGGGATCGTGGGATCGTGGGTTCGATCCCAGCCCCCGACCAACAGTGTTCTCCCCGTGTTGCGTGGGTTTACTCCGGGATTTCTCCGGTTTCCTCCCACATGCCAAAAACATGCATGTTAGGTTAATTGGCTGTTCTAAATTGTCCCTAGATATCGGTTTCCTATAGGCCCTTAGAATAGAGGGTTAGTATTAATGAAAGCGCTTTGAGTGGTCTTTGTGACTAGAAAAGCGCTATATAAGTGCAGGTTAGTTAGTTAGTAGTTAGTTAGAAGATAGTCTGTGATGAAAATGATATAAATAAAGCATATGATTGAAATATTTGTAAAAATGTTTCAATCATTGTACAATAAAAACTGTCCTATAAAACAATACAGTGACAGACAACAAAACAAAAATATTCCTTGGGTCACCAAGGGGTTACTAAATGCATGTAAAAAGAAGAATACATTATATAAACAATTCATTAAGTTCAATTCAACTTAATTTATATAGCGCCATTTCACAACAACAGTCATCTCATAGCACTATCAACTGAAGGGGGAACCCCCACAGTTGCAGAAAGACCCCAGCAATCAGGCGATCCCCTGTGAGCAAGCACTTGGTGACCGTGGAGAGGAAAAACTCCCTTTTAACAGGAAGAAGCCTCCAGCAGAACCAGGCTCAGGGAGGGGCAGTCATCTGCTGCGACTGGCTGGAGGGTGAGGGGATAGAGAAGAAGAAAAGAACAGACATGTAGAGAGCAAACAGCACGATTGGGGACTCAATGGGAGAGAACAAACAGATGTTAATGACCAGCAAAAAAAAAAAAAATATTTCATTGAGAGTGAGGAAAGGAGTGAGGCCCAGTACATTACTGGAGGTCCCCCGGCTGACTAAACCTATTAGCAGCATAACTAAGGGAGGGTTCAGAAACACATGATCCCTCCCTAATTTTAGGCTATATCAAAAAGGTAGGTTTTAGCCCTATTCTTAAAAACAGAGATCGAGTCTGACTCCAGAATCCAGATTGGCAGCTGATTCCACATGAGAGGAGCTTGATAACTGAAGGCTCTGCCTCCCATTGTACTTTTGGAGATTCTAGGTATTACAATTAATCCTGCATTTTGGGAGCGTAGTGCTCTGTTAGGATAATATGGTAGTATCAGATCTTTTAAATAAAAAGGAGCCTGATTGTTTAGAGCTTTGTAAGTAAGAAGAAGGATTTTAAACTTAATTCTAAACTGTATGGGAAGCCAATGAATGGAGGCCAGAACCGGAGAGATATGATCTCTCTTTCTAGTACCTGTTAAAACTCTTGCTGCAGCATTTTGGATCAGCTGAAGACTTTTTAAAGATGTTTTAGGACAGCCTGATAATAAAGAATTACAATAATCTAATCTCGAGCTAACAAAAGCGTGGATCAGTTTCTCAGCATCACTCTGAGACAAGATGCTCCTAATCTTGGCAATATTACGCAAATGATAGAAGGCAGTCTTAGAAACAAATTTAATATGTGAATTGAAGGACAAATCCTGATCAAAAATAACTCCAAGGTTCCTCACAGAGCTATTAAGAGAAAGAGTAACCGCATCCAAACTGAAAGTTTTATTTGGAAAGGAATTTCTAAGGTTTTTTGGACCAACAAGAATGAGTTCAGTCTTATCTGAATTTAATAGCAGGAAATTACAAGTCATCCAAGCTTTGATTTCCTTAAGACAGGCTTCTAACTTGGCTAAATGAGTGCAGAACGGTAGAGGCTGAGATCAAATATAAAAGATATACAGTAAAAACAAGCTAACTAATATAATGAGGACTTGTAAGAAAGAATACTACAACAGAATATTAGAGGATAATAAAAATAACTTTAAGTGAATATGGCAAGTACTCAATGGGATTATTAGTAACCAATCTAAGAATGCTAATTATCCAGAATATTTTATTGAAAATGACAATTTGATAAATAATATGGAGGCTGTGGTCAGTGGTTTCAATAAATTTTTTGTAAACGTTGGTCCTGAATTAGCAAAATCAATAGTGACACCAGAAACAAACAACAGTGGTTCTGTAAATGAAACAGAAGATAGAAATCCAAACACAATATTTTTGGGTGCAGTTACTGAAAAGGAAATTATCGAGACTGTGAGTAAATTTAAGAACAAAAAAAATCAACTGACTGGAATGAAATTGACATGACAATAGTGAAAAAAGTAACTGAAGGAATTGTTAAACCACTCACCCACATGTGTAACCTGTCATTTCAAACTGGTACATTTCCAAACAAAATGAAAATAGCAAAAGTAATACCACTATACAAAACAGGAGACAGTCATCATTTCATTAATTACAGGCCAGTCTCTCTACTCTCACAATTCTCCAAAATACTTGAAAAAATCTTCACTAAGAGACTGGATGATTTCATAGAAAAACACAACCTCCTTACAGACAGCCAGTATGGTCTTAGAGCAGATAAATCTACATCTTTGGCACTGATCAAACTTATAGAAGAAATTACTAGTTGTATAGATAAAAAAAAAAAATGCTGTAGGAGTATTTATAGATTTAAAGAAAGCTTTTGACACCACTGACCACAGAATTTTACTGAGGAAATTGGAAAGGTATGGGATAAGAGGGGTCGAACTGAGTTGAGTGGAAAGTGATTTAAGTAACAGACAACAATTTGTACAAATTGGTGAGCACAAATCACCCTTCATGGACATCACTTGTGGTGTGCCCCAGGGGTCAGTTTGGGGACCCAAACTCTTTATCTTGTATATAAATGACATATGCCAAATATCAAAAATTCTGAAATTTATTTTGTTTGCGGATGACACAAATATCCTTTGCACTGGTGAGAATTTGCAGCAGGTTTTAGAGGTGGTCACAACTGAAATGAAAAGGTTAATGCAGTGGTTCAACAAAAATGAATTATCGCTAAATCTGAAAAAAAAACAAAAACAAAGATTATGTTGTTTGGAAATTATAAAATAAATCATGAAATAATGGTAACGATAGATGATACCAGAATAGAAACAGTACAGGAAAATAAGTTTCTGGGGGTGACGCTAGACAATAAAATCTGCTGGAAACCTCACATCAGTCACATCTGGGCCAAGTTGGCAAAATGTATAGGGATACTGGGGAAAACAAGACACATCTTGTACTATAAATCAATGTTCTTACTGTACAATTCACTGTTTCTACCTTATCTTAACTACTGTGTAGAGGTCTGGGGAAACACCTACAGGACCAACCTACAGCCAATATGCACATTACAAAAAAAGCTATAAGGATAATAAATAATGTAGGATATAGAGACCAAACCAATTTGTTGTTTTTAAAGTCACATGTCATAAAATTCATGGATTTAGTTAAATTTAAGACAGCACAAGTAATGTACAGGGCAATTAATAATCAACTCCCAACTAATATACAAAAAATATTCAAAAAAAGAGACAATGATTATAATTTGAGAGGAGACTTAAACTTTATAAAACCTAAGGTACGAACAACTAAGAAAAGTATGTGCATATCTGTCTGTGGGGTGGATTTGTGGAACAGTCTGGAGCTAGAACTGAAACTATGTACAAACAGAAATCAATTCAAAAATAGGTATAAACATTATTTGTTTAAAGAATATATGTTAGAAGGGTAGTATTTATATGTACCATTCAATATGCTCACTCTGGGACACTAGAGGTTAAAAACTGGCTGAAAAATAAACAAGAATGTACTCATGTATGAATTGATTGTCTGCAAAGTGAGAGTGAATGAAGGGAAGGAATGAATGTATTTGTTTATAGTGAGTGATGAAGGGAGGGAGGCCTGAAATAGGCAAATGTGAGTCAGGTTGTTATATTTGTGTATTTATAATATTTATAATATTTATAATTGTGTATTTATAATCTTTTTGCATTGATGTATGTGGCTATTGTGTTTGTTTTTTTGTTTTTGTTTTTTTTTTACTTGATTCTCTTTTCTAAAGCCCATCCAGGGACAAGAGTTGCAAATTAGCTAATAGCTATACACTCTATGTGCAACACATCAGATTGATTGTCATTGATTAATTGTCTATGTTTATTGCACTGTCCCTGTCAAATAAACTAATCTATCTATCTATGGAATGGTAGGTGGGACAGTACTGTGTATATCTGTGTTGTTTGGGGCTGGGTTTTGATGTATGGACTGTATGTATGTTGGGATGGATGGGTGTTAATGTTGATATGTACAAAATATAGTTAATTGTTTACTTGGGGTCTTAAATGAGGTAATTTGTATATATTTCACATGGGTTGTATTTATGGAAAAGAAGAGTTGGAGTTAATAATTGTTTACTTCTTCCTTCTCCCTTTCGAGCACTGTATACTGTCACTTCATCGCACTTGCCATTTGTTTTGTTTTATTTTTACTTTTTTGTTCGAAATAAAGTATGTATCTATCTATCTGTTATTTTTATGTATGTAAAGCACATTGTGTTGCCTTTGTGTATGAAATGCACTATACGTATAAATAAACTTGCCTGCTTGCTAAAACTTCTGCCCGCTTTGCTAAGCCTCAACTTTGCAGGTCTTCACAGGTCTAGTTTTGGCATTTAGATTCTTCAAGGTGACTGAAGCAGGTGAGAGTTCATGGGCTCGGTTGTGCAGCATCACAGGCTGTAGTGAACCGAGTCTTCGCTTTCTGATGGGAACCCAGCTTTCTCTTCAACATGTTTTGACTGTCATCTGCAGTCTTCCTCAGAAAGAATTACTTGACATCTGTGACGTGTCATGTGTCACAGTGTGAAAATCAGCCAAATTACAGGAAAGAAACATAACCACAAACAAAGACAAAGCCATAGACACACTCAGAAAAGACAACACAATCATTATTTTACCTGCAGATAAAGGAAGGATGACAGTCATCATGAAGAAAGGAACATATGAAACACAGATGCAAAACATGTTGGCAGATAAAGATACATATGAAATCCTCAAAAAAGATCCCACCGAAGAAAAGAAGAGAACTCTAAAGGCCCTATTCAGACCCCTGCTGTCAGGTTCTGAGCATGGTTGGGGGATAAACCTTACAGTTAACGAGATATCACAACTCTTACAGTTTGTTGCCAAATCCACCTACTTCCAATTCAAAAACAAAATATACAGACAAAAATGATTTGCAATGGGAGACCCACTTTCTGCAATAACGAGCATCTTTTTCATGGAAGACCTGGAACTCAGAGCCATCACCACAGCCCCCACATCATGCAGACACATGTTTTGGAGAAGATAAGTGGATGACATCCTGGAAAAAATAAAACATGGACATACACAAGACCTTACAGACCACCTGAATACCACTGACAGCATTGGGAATATCATATTCACACATGAAGAAGAAACAAACTGGACCATAAACTTTCTAGACATAAAAATTCACCATAAGGACAACGGCAGTATAAAAATCACAGTATACAGGAAACCAACACACACGGACCAATACCTACTCTGGACATCTGAACATCCCATGGCACACAAACTGTCAATTGTGAGGACATTATATAAATAGACCACCATCATCACAGACGAGGAGGACAGACAGAAGGAAGAGCAGCATATTCGACATACACTCATGGACTGCCAATACCCAACATGAGCAATAACAAAGGAAAAAGGTTCCTTCCACAAGGTTCAATTTTAGGTCTATCACTTTTTAATCTCTATATGTTGCCACTGGGTGAGTGTTATGTCCACAAACCTGGTGATGAATGAGGCAAAGAGAGTGGTAACATTGAACACAGTGTTACTGATGGTAGTATGAAGCAGTACATGGCAAGACAAGAACCAAGCGGGATCATCCAGCACAAGAGGGAGTGCCTATGGTGGCCCTCCCCACTATATAGGGCAGTGTGGTGACACGAGTGTGTGCAGTGTGTGCACTTCACAATAAGATCCGCCATCACATTCCTCCTCCCCTTTACAAAGTCCAAAAACCACTCAAAAAATTCAAACCCACCCCAATTTGGAACCCAAATCACACACTAAATAACGTAAACTAAAATTTCCAAAGGCCTAACACATTCACGCAAAACAACCTAAAATAGGGCTAGTGGGTGGATGACCACACGACCCACATGACATGGTGGATTATTCTGCCATCGTATTAAACTAAAAGTCTTTATTTCAGCTAAAAATATCTGCCATGCTCCTAAACTAAACACAGTAAACACAACAACAAAGAACTAGGCAGCGCGGTGGCACAATGGTTTGCACTGTGTCAGCACAGCAAGAAGGTCACAGGATCTATTCCTCCCCTGGCCATCCTGGGTTTGTTCCCACCCCTAGACCATCGGTGACCCTTCTGTGTGGAGTGTGCATGTTCTCCCTGTGTCTGTGTGGGTTTACTCCGGGTACTCCAGTTTCCTCCCACAGGCCAAAGACATGCAGGTTAGGTTAATTGGCATCAACTGGGGATTCTAAATTGTCCTTAGGTATGGATGTAAGAGTGAATGGCTGTCTGTCTCTCTGTGTTGGCCTTGCAATGGATTGACGATTTGTCTAGGGTATACTCTACCTCTTGCCAAAGGTGCTGGGATAGGCTCCAGCCCCCCCGTGACTCGAAAAGGATTAAGCGGTAGAAGATGGATGGATGGAACAAAGAATTATAAACAAGAAAACTATCACAACACAGTCACTTGGGTGGGAAAAGTGGAGCTGGCATGGGGGACCCAGGGCAGCCTCTCAGTAGGCGTGCCACTGGAGCCAACAGGCCCCCGGAGCGATGGGCAGTCTTCTGGATGACAGACCCCAGATCCCAAATTACCTTCACCAACTCCCATCCAGCCTTGCTACTTGGAGTGTTCTCCTGGACACGCCGTAGCTGGTTGGCATGCCTCATCGAGCCGTCGGACAACCAGAAGCACGCCGCTCCCAACTTCATCACTATCCGCAGACATACTTGATGTTTCGTTGGCTGTCATTTGGCCCATTTTCACCATGGTCGTTCATCACCCCGAACCAAGTCCATAACCTGAAGTGTGACCTTACTCGCCCTGATGTACTGCTGCTGAGCATGTGGTAACTCCATGCTTGTCAGTCTGGCCCTGTCCTCTTCTATAAACGTTGTAGTGTTCACCATCATAGCTGCAGACCCAACACCCAACTGGGGCCAAGTACCGGAGGAATCTGGGGCTAGCATGGTGTCGCTCATTGGCACGGGTGCCAACACTGAGCGAGAAGTGGCAGACTTGAAAGCGAGGGTGTCCGTTGGCTCTTCGTCCCAAACCACGTCCTCCTTGATCACCAGAGCCTACAAGCCCCAGTGACTACAACCAGACCCTTCATTCCCAGTGCTGTCCGTTGGGGGCGGGCGGGGTGATATCTCCCGTGGGCTCCCCTGGTCAGACAAACGGCACACCCTGGCATAGTGATTCAAGCATCCACATCTACTACAATGTTTTCCTCTTGCTGGGCATTCCCTGGTTTTATCGCAGTGCGTCACGGACCCAAAGCCCGTGCAATGGTGGTTTCCCAGGGCAGACCTTCGGCTTGCAGCATTGGTTTCCAAATAATCTTTGTCCAAGCTATCCTCGCTATCAGGGTCTGCAACATTAGCTGAGGTGGGTGGCTCTGGAGTCTTCTGTGACTGACGCCAGTTTAGCTCCAAAGCTAGCTTTTCAACGACCTCCAACCGGAGAGCTAGCTCGACGGCTCTAGCTAACGTGAAGTCTTTAGGCGCCATTAATAGCCTAGCACATAGCTCAGTATTGCACATGTGCTCTGCTAGATGGTCACGTACCATCTCGTCTTCAAGTGGCCCAAAACGACACTCGCTAGCTAGCTGCCACAAATCAATGACATACTGGTGGATAGGTTCACAGACACGTTGGTGTCTCTCGCGAAAGAAAATTTCCCGAACAGTCACGCTGTCTGGGGTGGAGAAACGATTAGCTAGCAGCGCCACGACGTCCTCAAACGAGTCAGACACGTCAAGCATCCGTAGGACCCTCCGGCCTTCAATGCCCAGGTTTTGGACAAGGAACGCATGTGCCCTCACCTTATCGAGCTTCCTGAGGTGCAGCGCTGTAATGTACATTTGAAAGGCCTCCAACTAACACAGCCATGGCACCAGTGGCTCGTCCTAGAGCTCAAGGAAGGGACAGAGTGGTGTAATGCATTCCTCCATACATTAATCCTCAGTCGCCAAATGTTATGTCCACAAACCTGGTGATGAATGAGGCAAAGAGAGTGGTAACGTCAAACACAGCTTTATTAATGGTAGTATGAAGCAGTACACTGCAAGCACCCAGCGGGATCATGCGGCACAAGAGGAAGTGCCTATGGCGGCCCTCCCCGCTCTATAGGGCAACGCGGTGATGCGATAGGAAGTCGGCGTCACCACACTGCACTTCACAATAAGAGCCGCCGTCACAGTGAGGCCATGAAGAGGCGCGACATAAATTTCCATAGTTATGCTGATGACACCCAGCTGTACATGGCCGTGTCTCCTGATGATCCTGGACCTATTGATTCTCTATTGAACAACATTGGACCTATTGATTCTCTATTGAAAACAGTGGTGGACCCTCAGGGCCATATTAGAAATATAACTAAGGCTGTTTTTATCACCTAAAGAATATCTCCAGAGTGCGGCAGTTTCTCTCTCAACCCGATGCAGAAACACTTTTAACTCTTCTTGAATAGATTATTGCAATGCTCTTCTTTCTGGTCTTCCTAAAAAGACTACATCTCCCTTACAACTACTCCAGAACTCAGCCGCCCAGGTTCTGACTGAGACGAGAAAGAGAGCACACATAACACCCATTTTAAAGTCTCTGCACTGACTTCCTGTTAGCTTCAGAATAGATTTTAAGGTTCTTTTATTGGTTTTTAAGCCTCTTAATGATCTTAGCCCTGATTATTTATCGGAATTGCTTTTACATTATGAGCCTTCAAGAACCCTCAGGTCTTCAGGTCAAGGTTTATTAATCATTCCTAAAGTCAGAATTAAAACTCACGGTGAGACAGCCTTCTGTCATTATGGTCCACATCTGTGGAGCAGCCTTCCTGAAGACCTGAGGGCTACAGAGAATGTCAATACTTTTAAAACCAAAGACCCACCTTTTTGACCTGGCTTTTATTTAAATTTATTTTGCTTTACCCCCTTTTTACTTTTTCTTACACCTTTTTATCCTGTTTTAACTATTTTTTTTATCCTGTTTTTATTTGTATTTATCCTGTTTTAACTTTTTTTAACTTGTTATTGTTAGCTTTCATGTCTTATTACCTTTGGTTTTTCCTCACTGATAAAAGCGCTTCCTCAGTTCAGTTTTAATGTTTTATACAGTATGTACACTACCGTTCAAAAGTTTGGGGTCACCCAGACAATTATTTTGTGTTTTCCATGAAAAGTCACACTTATTTACCACCATGAGTTGTAAAATGAATAGAAAATATAGTCAAGACATTGACAATGTTAGAAATAATGATTTGTATTTGAAATAATAATTTTTTCCTTCAAACTTTGCTTTCGTCAAAGAATCCTCCATTTGCAGCAATTACAGCATTGCAGACCTAACATGACTGCACAAGGGTTTTCTAATCATCCATTAGCCTTCTGACGCAATGAGCAAACACATTGTACCATTAGAACACTGGAGTGATAGTTGCTGGAAATGGGCCTCTATACACCTATGTAGATATTGCACCAAAAACCAGACATTTGCAGCTATAATAGTCATTTACCACATTAGCAATGTATAGAGTGTATTTCTGATTAGTTTAAAGTTATCTTCATTGAAAAAAAGTGCTTTTCTTTCAAAAATAAGGAAATTTCTAAGTGACCCCAAACTTTTGAACGGTAGTGTATGTTGGGTTGTTTTAGTCGGTGTGTTGTGAGTGTATGTGTGTGTGTGTGGGTGGGTGGTTGGGTGACACTATGTTTTGGCTTTTGGTGTATGTTGTGTATTATTTTGTACAGTACTTTGAGCTGCTGCACTGTATGAAAAGTGATTTATAAATAAAGTCTAATTGATTGTTTGAAAATAAGTCCAAAACAAAAGACCAAGAACAAAAACAAACAGGAAAAAAAAAAGCACACCAAAACGAGAAAACAACAAAAGCATAGTGACCCTACCATACATTCAGGGAATAAGGGCGCATTCAGATGACCACTGTTTAGTCGGGACCAAAGGACCAAACAGTGGCTTCCACAGATAGTTCGGTTCGTTTGGTGCAGTCTGAAAGCACGTTGGAACTCTGGTGTGCAACAAACAAGTGAAGTCTGGTCCCCCTGAGAACGGGGGGTCTCGGTTCTCTTGCAAACAGTGGTGGACCCTCAGGGCCAGCAAAGCCTTCTCTGCTGTCCTAAACACTATCAGAATTACATTTACATCCTTTACAACATATATGTTCCATGTGGATGTATTAAATTATTCCCAATAGTCTATTCGCTTCATTTTGTATCTTTTCTCTTGGTTGCACTCCTTCCAGTATGTGTAATGCATGTTAACCACTTGCGCTCCGTTGTTCCGCGGGCGGGCAAGTCTCTGCGTCCTATGACGCACGAGGGCGCGCGAGAGCGCGCTCGTGCGCCCTCGTGCGCATGACGCATGATGGTGGTGATGGTGATGTAGTAGCGTCCAAGCGCCACTCAAAAAAAAACTGCAGAGACAGCCGTGAACAGATTAGTTCATCTGATTGACCTCTCATTCGACTAATAAGAGCCTTGAATTGGGTTTCTGAAACCTTGAAGAACCAATGAATGAAAATCTAGGAAGGAGGACCCGCCTACTGTGAACGCAGGAGCCAATTGAAGCACAGAAATTCTGGCTGGGTGAAGCGATATTTACTGCTGCAGAAGGACTCTGTACAAATCTCCTACAGACCCAGGCTCACCCAGCAGCATGGAGAACACCCACAAGTGGGACCTGCACTCATTCCAGCAGAATAGACGGAGGCCGACGACAAAAGTCGTAAATCATTCACCAAAACGGCAATAATGGAATTATATTGATTGGGATCCACGAGCGGAGCAGCGTCGCGTTCGTCTGACGCGTGGGAAGAGCTGTTCACCACGACTCTGCTGCTTTGAAGAGGTAAGGTGTTATAAGCTAAGTTATTATTTATCCTTGAAAACTGTAATCCAAAAATGACTTTTGACCGATCGGTAAATTACAACTGTACTGCGCACGAAATACGAAGTGCGTGCGCCGCGATAAACGGTTCATTTGCCGTGTTCGGACCGTGAACGCCCCCCCCCCCCCCCCCCCGCTGCAGAAGAGGAGCGGGGGGGGGCACGGGCCGAACGCTCCCCGGTCCGCGGGGGGGAAGCATATCAGTCTATTCCATCATGTAGCGATGGCCCTCTTCTGTAGCGAGGGGGGGGGGGCGTTCACGGTCCGTTCACGGTTCCCCCCCCCCACACACACACAGTAGCGAGGGGGGAGGGGGAGCCGCTGTGAAAACATGCAAGGAAAAAAAAAAAAGAGTGTATTCCGTCATGTAGCGAGGGCCGAATTTGGTCCTTGGTAGCGGGGGGGGGGGGGAACGACCCCCCCGCCCACACACACACACAAGCCTTCATTTTAGGCTCATATTAGAGCCTAAAATGAAGATTCTACATTGAATTATTCAAAAGTTACAGACGTTTTTCCAAACTGTGCCATTTGGCACAATTTGGCACAGTTCCAAAACGCCTGGGAACAGCCTGAGAACAAAGCTGTGTAAAATATTCATTTTTTGTGGTATTGTTACCAAATTTGGATCTCAGCTGGATAACACTTGGTTCTACATTTCTGTTGCATTTTCCAGCCGGATCGGACAGCTGTGTGTTATTTACAAGCATTTGTATCCAAAAAAACACTGTGTCCAATTTTTTTTTCTTCAAGTTCAGTATGTTTAGATGACTGTAACTCAGTGGCCGGAGCACGTAGAGAGATTATGTTTTTTTTGCCAAAAAATTCAAAGTGTTTTCTTTTAAATGAGACCAACCCCATGAAGATGCTGCAAAGGGTTGAATAACAGCTTTCGATTTACTTTGGGCATGTTATTTTGGGGCATTTTTAGGAAAATTGCCCGGAGTGCAAGTGGTTAAAGTTTTTTGTCCAATCATATTTCAGCCAGGGCGGTGCGGTGGAGGAGTGGTTGGCACTGCGGCAGCACAGCAACTCACCCTTGGCCGAGGGATCCTGGGTTCGATCCCAGCCCCCGACCAACAATGATCTGTGTGGAGTTTGCATGTTCTCCCCGTGTCTGCGTGGGTTTGCTCCGGGATTTCTCTGGTTTCCTCCCACATGCCAAAAACATGCAGGTTAGGTTAACTGGCATCAAACTGGGGATTCTAAATTGTCCTTAAGTATGACTGTGACAGTGAATGGTTGTCTGTCTCTCTGTGTTGGCCCTGCGATGGACTGGCGATCTGTCCAGGGTGTACCCTGCCTCTTGCCCAAAGATGCTGGGATAGGCTCCAGCCCCCCCGCGACCCGAAAAGGATTAAGCGGAAGAAGATGGATGGATGGATATTTCAGCCATCTGTGTTGCCAGGGTCAAGCAAATCTGCCTTGGGCCTTAAGGAATTAACAGTGCAGCTCTGTAGGTTAAATTAACTGTTAAACTTATCCTGTTGCTTTAACCAATCAGATGTCTTCTGTGCGTCCAGGGGTACGCATAGAAGGCATCCGACAATGTTGGCATTTTTACGTCTTTTGATTGGATCGTTAGACTCCTCCACCCACAGTGCAGAGGATCCTAGCTAGCAAAACGCCAGTGCAAGGACTTGCTTAAGCAGCTAAAATATACTGTATCTGTTTAAATATAATGGCTGTGTTTCCTCCTACAATGGCTGACAGGGGAGAGGAAAATGATTTGGTCGCTGATATTTAAAAAAAAATCAATTTTACAGATGAACTTTTCAAGAAAATATGGTCACTGTGAAGAGACCCCCCCCCCCCCCCCAGAACCCTGAAGCTAGCAGGCCCGTCTCAGCTGGGGAAAGGATTTGTCCTTCACTTCCATCTTAACGAGTGGTATCCTTGGATTACAGCCTCCAAGGAGTGCTGCAAATTATCTTGCTGGGAATGCCTGCTGTTTGCAACTGATCGAGTAGACACTTGGAGCCAGACAGGGTTTGCAAACTTGGCCTGTCTACTGTCACACCATGACGATTTAGGCAGCATTTGCCAAACATATAAAAATTGGTCTAAAATGTTGAGATACGTTGAAATTTTTACTTTTGGCCGTATGCATTGCGTATCCATAACGACTTGGACATATAATTAAGTAATAGTAACTTTAACCAACTAATGCTTAGTGTGTTGCCGACATTCACAACTTATGCACAGCAATAGTCTAACTTCTGCATAACGCAGTCATGCCAAACTGCTGTTGCCTCCTGATCCATGAATCCTAGTTTTTGGAGAGATGATCCCTGTTCAACCGACATGATTCTCCCCTCCATCTAACAGCAAAGTAAACAGTTGAGCTCTGCGTTTTCAGGAGATCAGCTGATTGAATCCTCCTCCTCCGGTGTTCTGACATTTTGGCATATGTATCAGAACAACACAGGACAGACAATCATAAAGACTTCAGTTAAATATAAAAGACCCTGACAGGTCCCGTGTGTGTGTGTGTGTGTGTGTGTGTGTGTGTGTGTGTGTGTGTGTGTGTGCGCGCGCGCGCGCGCGCACGCGTGCTTTGCAGGCAGAGAGCTCTGTATGGATTTTTCCTGTGAACCAATGCTGCAAATGTGCCATTTGCTCCACAAATGCGTGATGTTATCAGCCATATGCTTGATATGTCAGAAAATTTTCAGCATGCTGAAAACTTATTTTTTCGGAGGAGCTCGGCGAACAACGCCATATACCAGCGTGCTTCAGCGTGCTCTTAACTTAGTCAAAACTTAGCCAGAACTGATTCACATACCCCAGCATCTCTGATTGCGCCCAAATTTCATCTGCCGGACTTTATTTTGAGAGACGGTCACAGCGGTGAAAAAAGAAGCGGCAGGAGGAAGCATGGAAGACGTGGAGGTGTGAAATTGCGCCTTAGGAGACGTCAGTTTGGTAACATTCCTCTTCCTTCGATCATTTTTGGGAATGCACAGTCTGTGAGAAACAAGGTGGAGGAAATTCAAGGCAATGTACGTTACCAGAAGGATTTTAAGAACTGCTGCGTCATGGCTTTCACTGAATCTTGGCTTACTGCGCATGATCGGGATGCAGACCTGTGGATTGACGGCTTTGGAGCTCCGCTGCGCTCGGATCGGCAGGAAGAGGTAACTGGGAAGCGTCAGGGGGGCGGAGTATGTTTGTACATTAATAAGCAGTACTGCACATCTGTCACGGTCAGAGAGCGCATCTGTACACCCCATGTGGAGCTGCTGTCTGTGTCACTACGCCCCTTTTATTTGCCTCGAGAGTTTCCCCAACTTTTCATCACAACTGTGTACATTCATCCGAGGGCAGACGCTGACTCCGCCTCCAGCACCATCTCTGATGTGGTGCAGCGGCTGCAGTCAATTTCTCCAGAGGCGCCAAACTTCATTCTTGGGGATTTTAACCATGTTTCTTTAAAGAAGACACTTAAAAACTTTCATCAGTATGTCTCCTGCCCAACCAGGCGAAAAAAGACATTGGACCTGTGCTATGGATCCATGGAGAGGGCCTATAAATCACTCCCCCTTCCTCCTTTAGGATCCTCAGATCACAACTGTGTTCATTTGCTGCCCACATATAAAACTGCTCTCAGAAGAGGCAAGGTGGAGACCAGAGACATTGATGTGTGGACAGAAGATTCAGAGCACAGCCTCCAGGAATGCTTTGACTGTACAGACTGGAAGATGTTCATAATGGCCTGCGGGGATGATTTGGACTCTCTGGCTGAGCTCACATGCTCATACATGGCTCACTGTCAAAATAAGTTTGTTCCACGTAAACGTGTCAAAATATACCCCAACAACAAACCATGGGTTACTAAATCAGTTAAATCCTGCTTACAGAGGAAAGCTCTTGCCTTTAAACAAGGGTCTGTTTCTGCGCTACAGGTTGCCACTAAGGAGCTGAAGGCCGAAATTTTAAGAGCAAAACAGAATTATAAATCAGAGTTGGAAAGCAAGATGGCAGCAAATAAACTTGGTTCGGCCTGGGCCAGTATGAAAACTATTGCAGGCCTTCAGAGCACAGAGCGCAGTAACCGTGTGTTTTTAGATGGTTTTAGTTCAGACACAGAGCTGGCTAATGCTCTTAATTGTTTTTATGGTCGTTTTGACTCCTTTGATTTTAGCACAGAAATCCAAGATTTGAAACAGAAACTCAAAGACAATCAGCACTTTAATATTGAGATGCAGGATGTTAAAAGGGAGTTCCGCGCTGTAAAAGTGAACAAAAGTCAGGGCCCTGATAATATATGTGGACGCCTGGTAAAGTCCTGTGCACATGAACTGAGTCCTATATTTCATTATATTTTCAATAAGTCCTTACAGACACAACATGTGCCTAAGATCTGGAAAGATGCCGTGGTTGTTCCCGTTCCAAAATCCAGCTGTCCTAAAACGATAAACGACTTTAGACCAGTTGCTTTGACTTCAATTTTAATGAAAATTTTTGAAAAACTGGTCAGACGTGAGGTCCTAAGGCAGACTGAACATGCATTGGATCCTCTGCAGTTTGCCTATAGGCCTCACAGAGGAGTGGAGGATGCCACTGTCACTCTGTTTGACATGCTTTTCAAACATCTGGATTTTAATGGGACACACGCCAGGCTTTTATTTGTGGACTTTTCTTCTGCCTTTAATACAATCCAACCTCATATTTTAGTTGAAAGGCTCCTGCAACAATTTGATTTAAGCAATAATCTGGTGGGTTGGATTCTGGATTTCTTAACCAACAGGACGCAGAGAGTAAGGGTCAATGGCACATTGTCTGACCTAAAGTGCTCTTCTACTGGCTCTCCTCAGGGGTGTGTGTTGTCACCACTACTCTTCATCCTGTACACAAACATGTGTCGGAGCAGACATGACAACAGACACATTATAAAGTATGCTGATGACTCAGTCATTGTCAGTCTCCTCCAGGATGGTGAGAGTGGCCACGGCCCAGTAGTTGATGACTTTGTTCACTGGTGTGAGGATTCCTACCTGCAGCTGAATACAACAAAAACGAAAGATATGATTATTGACTTTAGGAGGAAAACTCCCAGGCACAAAGTCACCATACTAAAAGGCCAGACCACCGAATGTGTACAATCGTACAAATATCTTGGGACAATTATTGATAGTGGATTGAACTTTGAGGTGAACTGTGAAAGGGTGTGCAAAAAGGGTCAGCAAAATTTGCATTGTTTGAGGAAACTTGCACGCTTCCAAATTGACCGAACCATAATGACTATGTTCTATCGGGCTTTTATTGAATCTGTTTTATCCTTTTCTTTAATGTCATGGTTTGGTCAGATAAAACTGAAACAGAGGAAATCCTTGGATCAGGTAGTCAGATGGTCCAGTCGTTTGCTTGGTGAGTCACAGCTGAGCCTGACATCCCTGTACACCAGACAAGTACAGAGGATGGCCGACTCGATTTTAAATGATGACTCCCACCCTTTGCACTGCAACTTTCAGCTTCTTCCCTCCAGACGGAGGTTTGCTGTCCCAAAAAGTAGAACCCAGCGCTACAAAAACAGCTTTGTTCCTGCTGCTGTCAAAGAGTTGAACAAGCTATAAAAATTATATTGTACATATTTTATATTTACCTATTTTGTAAGATGTGTGCCTGTGTTTGTGTCTATGTTGAATGTAATTAGTGGCTTGTAAATATGGATGTCACCAACTGCAAAACAAATCTACCTACGGGTACAAATAAAGTAACCTGAACCTGAACCTGTTTTGCAAACACTGCCTAAATCATCTAGGTGTGACAGGGCCTTAACCAACGCAGCAGCAAGGTGTCACCATGGGTTGAGATGCCGTCTCGGCACTCAGCCCATGTTTTCCCTCATCCCTGCTTCCCATTGAGCAGCGTCTCAGCTGGCCCCCAGCTGGCAGCATTATGGATGGCTGGGGCCAATTAGTCTTCATCAGCTGGGGCGCTGCCAATGAGGATAAATAGGAGCAGCCTCGATGACTCGGGGCTGCGACATAAACACATTGCTAAGCTGAAGCCCCTTCGTCTGGTGTCAGCTTATACTCCTCTTCTTCTTCTTCTTCTTCTTCTTCTGTTTTTTGGCGGGGGCACCCAACTTAAAGGCGCATTACCGCCATCCAACGTTGGAGTGTGGGCCAGACATTATACCCCAAGGGAGGAAAAAAAAGAGAAAAAAAAAAAAAAAAAACCCCACTATATTCTATTAATTAATCCCGTATCTTTAAGGAAGACCAACAACTTTCTCACCCCATCTCCCACCATCATGCTTAGGTTAACATCACCCACCCCTAATCCTCTAATTCCCTCCACTAATCTGTTTCTCTCCTGGGTATACTTCTGGCAGTGGAAAATGACATGCTCCACACTTTCTTCCTCTCTCTCACAATAATCGCACATCCCTGTCGGGTGCTTACCTACCAGATGCAAAGTTTTATTTAGCCTAGTGTGTCCCATCCTTATCCTAGACAAAATATTCTCTTCCTTTGTGTTTCTTGTCCCCATCCTGCCCTTAACTCCAACCGCACTCTGGATAGCATGCAAATGTCGCCCTGTTTCCCCTGTATCCCACCTATGCTGCCACTCCTGCCTAATACACTCTTTAATCAGCGTTTTTGCCTCAGATTTACTCAGTGAAATATCCCGCACCTCCCAGTGTCCCAGAGCCTGTTTAGCCAATTTATCTGCGACCTCATTTCCCTTAACCCCCCTGTGAGCTGGAACCCACATAAACATCACAGCCACCCCTTTGTTTCCGAGTCTATATAAAGTCTCATATAACTCATAAATCAAGTCCTGTCTGCTATCAGATGACCCTGATTTTATTGACAGCAAGGCTGCACTGGAATCCGAACAAAGGACTAAACCCTTGACCATCAGCTCCTCACTCCTCTGCAATGCAGCCACCAAAGCCAACAATTCGACTGTATATACAGACAGATGGGAAGATGTTCTTCTACTATCAGATATTTTTAAGGCAGGGATATGGAAAGCAAATCCAGTGCAGCCCGTGTCAGGGTCCTTTGATCCATCTGTGAATACTGGGGTAAGGGAATGATATATTGTACCCAACCGATCCTCTACTAAAATTGCAGCGTTTCCAAATTCTCTGCACCCTCGCATCTTTTCCAAAAAAAACAAATCAACTGATACTGGATAGAAAAACCAAGGAGGAGTGACTGGCAAAGGAACTGATGGGATATACGTTCTATCACATAACTTCATATCCCTCGCCACTCTCCCAGCGTGAAATGCAAAATTCTCCCCTTTCCCTCTTTCCCCCTCCCAACAAGGCAACAACACTCCGACTGTAGGATGTTTCTTTTGAGCGTGCCCCTGCAAATTGACCCAGTAACTCATCATCATCTGCTTACGCCTGATGTTTAATGGCATTTCCCCCATTTCCACCTGGAGGGCCGCAACAGGAGTTGTTTTAAAAGCCCCACAGCAGATCCTCAGTGCCTGGGCCTGGATGACGTCCAACTTGCTCAACGTAGTTTTAGCAGCCGATCCATATACAATACACCCATAATCCAATATAGACCTAATTAAAGCAACATAAATGTTTCTCATAGCCGTTCTGCTAGCACCCCACTCAACCCCTGTCAAACACCTCATCACATTCAGTACTTTTTTGCACCTAGCTGACATCTTCTGAATATGCTCCCTCCAAGTTAGAGTAACATCAAACCAGATGCCCAGAAACCTAAAAATTTTGACTTGTTCCAATTCCTGAGCGTACAGTGTTAACTGGGCATCCGCTACCCTTTTCCTTGTAAACACCACCACCTTTGTTTTCTCAACAGAGAATTTAAATCCCCAGGAATATGACCATCCCTCCACTGCGCTTATCGCTTCTTGTATTTTCCCTCTTATATACTTAAAATTACTCCCTCTTTTCCATAATGCCCCATCATCAGCAAATAAAGAACGGCCAATGTCATTGTTCACAACAGAAAAAACATCATTTATCATAATAGAAAAAAGGACTGGGCTTATAACACTACCCTGGGGGGTGCCATTTTCCACCAAGCACCTATCTGACATGGCTCTACCCACTCTAACTTGGATGTACCTATTAAACAAAAAATCCTTTATCCAGTTAAATGTTCTCCCAGATATTCCTAACATACTTAACTTTATCATCAGCCCCTCCTTCCACAACATGTCATACGCTTTTTCCACGTCAAAGAATACCGCAATTACTGACTCTTTGTTTACCTGAGCCTTCCGTACCTCAGTCTCCAAACACACAACAGGATCCATAGTTCCCCTTCCTTTTCTAAATCCACTCTGATGTGGTGATAGAATTCCCCTACTTTCAAGATAGAAAACAATCCTATCTGTGATCATTCTCTCCATTATTTTCCCCAAATGCGACGTTAAGGCTATAGGCCTGTAACTCGCTGGGTCTGAGGGATCCTTTCCAGGTTTCCTAATAGGAACAATCACAGCTTCTTTCCATGCAGTTGGGAGCTTTCCCTTTTCCCACACTTTGTTGTAAACTTCCAATAGTTTCCTCCTTGCCAAAGTCCCTAAGTGTTTCACCATGATGTAACAGATACTATCTTTCCCAGGGGATGTTAATCCTGATTTGTTTACTGCTCTTTCTATTTCATCTAAAGTGAAAGGAGAATCCAACGGGCTACTAAAATCACACCTTTCCTCCAAAACCCCAGGGTGTGCTAAACTCGTCTTACTTCTTCCTCTTTTACCCTCTTCAGTCAAATTACCTGAGCTATGAATTTGAGTCAGGCTCTTTGCTATCATTGCTGCCTTCTCCCCATCAGTTATTGCAATCTCTTCCCCACTTTTTAATATTGGGTACTGCCATTCCCTCCTGACTCCCCTCATAGCCTTGATCATGTTCCATACATCTCCCACGGCTGTTGATCTACCTACAGTGCTACAGTATCTCTGCCAACTTTCTCTCTTGGCCCTCCGGATAGTTTTCCTGGCTTTTGCCAGTGCTCTCTTATAATTAATCAGGTTTTGCCAATTGTGAGTTCTCCTTAGGATCTTAAGCCTCTTATTCCTCTCCTTAATAGCTCTAGTGCATTCCTCTGTCCACCAAGGCACTGCTTTCTTTAATCTTTTCCCTTTACTTTTAGAAATTGACTGATTAGCTGCTTCCAGAAAAATAGTTTTAATACTTTCCTCCATGCTTTCCACGTCTTCACTAACCTCTACTAGGGGAAGGTCTCTCTCACAAATAAACTTAAATAATTTCCAATTAGCAGTGCTAAAAACCCACCTCCCTTCCCTGTGACCACTTACCCTATTCACTGAAACAAAAACATTACAATATACCGGAAAATGATCACTTCCCACTGAAGACTCCTCCAAAACCTCCCACTCACACACACTTGCAATATTACTAGTCACCAATGTCAAATCAAGAACCGAACCACCCCCCGTATGTACATCAATTCTGGTTGCTCTACCATTATTCAAACACACTAGCTTCTTCTCTTCCAAGAGTTCCTCAATAATCTCACCATTTATGTCCGTATAATTTGCCCCCCATAACACATTATGGCCATTAAAGTCCCCACAAACTACCACCCTGCTCCCATCTATCCCCTCCATCTGGGATAACTGACTCAATGTCAGTCTCCTACAAGGATTGTACAAATTAACGACTACTAATTCTCCCTCTTTAGTCCAAATTTCAATTACCACGTATTCCAGCTCATCCCCTTTACCTACCTCTCTAAACTGAATTCCCTCCCTCACAAAAGTTGCACACCCACCTCCCATTCCCTCTTTCCTATCATTCCGAATAGACACATATCCCACTATTTTAAAATCCAGATTAGGTTTCAACCACGTCTCCTGAACACAAATGACATCTGGTTTGTCTGAAAGTTCCTCAATATATCGTTTAAATTCCTGCCCATTTGCCACCAAACTTCTTGCATTCCATTGAATCACTATAACCATCTTCACAATTCCTTTCCAGTCAATGCTTGATCCTGACTTGTCTGGCTACTGAGCCCACTCCTCACCTCCTCCCAAGTTAAACCACTGAAACCAAGATGATTAGCTGCTGCCTTCACTATTATTTGAATTCTTTCAGTTTTAGACTTTACTTCCATCGTGGCATTCACAACTCCTGCTATAAAGATAACCAGTCTCTTCAAATCAACCTGAATTTCCCCATTCCGTACCAGCTCTCTTTCCCCTGCAGGCAGCCTCCCCCCAGTCCTTTGCCCATTCCCTCCTCCCTGGTCCATCCTTTTTACTGCTTCAGCATATGAAACTTTACTCTGTACTCTGACTCGCTGAATTTCCCTCTCTTTCATCATACTTTCACAGCCTCCATAGGCCACACTATGATTCCCGCCACAGTTGCAACACTTTGGCGTTTCTTGTTTACATTCTCCGTACTGGTGGTTGCCCCCACACCTTGCACACCTTTTCCTCCACCTACAAGCGTTAGCTATGTGCCCAAACCTTTGACAATTATAGCACCGAATTGGATTAGGGACAAATTCTCTTACCCCATACCTCAAAAAGCCCAAACTTACACTTTTGGGGAGCACTTCTCCTTCAAACTCAACCACCACGCCCTCAGTGTCTCTCCTCTGTCCTTCCCGGGTGGCCTGTAGCCTACGAGCTGCCTTTACTACCCCCCCTTTTAAATTAGCTTTAATTTCTTCCATTGTTATTCCTATCGGCACCCCCCAAATTACACCCTTGTTCCACTTTGACCCATTGTCAATAATGCTTGTATTTTTTACTTTAAATCGCCCAACCTCCCTCATTTTTTCAGCTCTTTCCCTTTGCTCCTCACTCCTGCACACAATCAGTAAATTTCCGTCCCTCAGTACCTTTGCCATGCATATGTCTCCTACCTGATTTTTCAGTATCGTTGTTAATTTAATTGGGCTCATTGTGGATATCCCCTTCTCGTCCTCAAACCTTACAATAATTTTTAACTCGGTTCCTTCCTGCCCTCCTCCCTCCGCACCACCACCACTTCCACTACTTCTAACCTTCTTTGCATTATTACCAGGAAAGTTGTTCTCCCTTTTCTCTTTCCCTTTCCCGCTTCCCTGCCCAGTATCCATACTATCTTCACTGTCCCACAAATCAGAATCTCCCCAGTCTGGCCCATTCACAACGTTGTTGCGCCGACCCGCCACACCTGTCTTTACTCTGCTCCTCCTTTCCATTTTCCCAAGCCCGCAGACTCCAGTCCCGTCACCCAACCTCCTTGCCAAACCACCCGACAAACTTCTTTGACTCTCTTTCGGAGATCTGACCATCCGTCCCTCCTCCGAGTTCGAAAAGAGCCAGCAAAAAACCACCGCCGCTTATACTCCTCTTGCAGCATTCCTGTGTTTGTATCCCGCTGTGAGGATGTACGTCTTGTTACCCCCACGTCCGGTACGAGCTGCTTACCTCTGCGCTGTGCAACCTGTGAGTGTACGTCTGCATGAGTATCTGTGCTCTCCTCATCCCTTCCCCTTTTCCCTGAATAAAATATCACGACTCACTGGCTTGCCCCTGGCTCTGATTGCCCGGCTCCCTAGAGCCGGATATGACAGTATGTCGCAGCCAGAAGAGTTGCCGGCGGCCGTGAGTCGCCGTGGAAATGTACCTTTCTGTCCGAGTGTCAGCCCTGCTAGCATGCCGTTTCCCAGGAGTCACTTCCGGCGCCAGGGCGACGAGCTAAGGTCCATCTCGGAGGCTGTCGACGGGACATTCTTCACCCTGCACGACGCCTCCAACGCGAGACGCTGGCATCCGGGCCGTGCTGAGGAACTCCTGGACTGTCACCCTCACTCTCTGTACCATCTGGAGGACAGTGCCAGGATAGATGCTGCAGGTACACAGCGAGAGAAGCTCCATGGGGTGGATGGAAATCCCGGCAGGGAGTAGAAGTGGGCGACGTCTTTCCCCACTTCGGAGTCCCGTTCCTGCCGCCATTCCAGTCCGGGAGTTCGCGCCAACCAGAGGACTTCCCCCGACCTGCGCCACGTCACTCGGGATTCCCTTCTAGGAGCCGCAGCTGACAGCAGTTATGTCCGGGGTCGAGTGGCTGTCGCGAGCTCTACTGTGTTTCCTGTCACCACCTTAAGGCATGTGGCGGCGGCAGTGAGATTGATGGTGAGGACTTCAGGGCTACGAAGCTTTCCCGTGCTCGACGCCTTCCTCGTCTCGATCTCCGATCTGGAGCGGCGAATCCTGGGTTTCCCCCTCGCTTCGTCCCCTGGGAGTAGTCGTCATCACATCGCCGAGTCACCTCTGCACGAACCTCGTCCGGATCCAGTTCTGGGTCATCGTCAGGACCGTTCCTCCCACGCAGCTGTCATCCCTTCGCCTCGTCAGTGTGGAGATTCTACAGCCTCGTCCCCTGAGCCTCGTTCCCCCCGCTGTCATCCCTGGACATTCGGGCTGGCTCACCCCGGCTGTTTCCCCCTCCTCCTCGACGCGCTTCCTGACCGCTGTGTGTGCCTGGAATCCCGGCCTGGTGAGCTCTCTGCTGGAGACAACGCGAGCGACCCTCAGACGAATTCCCGGGGGGTCCTCCGTTATCGCCGGGCGGGGAGAGGAAGAAGCAGATTCCACTACAGCAGGCGATACTCAACCTCCAGGGGGCAGGCAAGTCATTGTTTTTTCACACCTGCTTAATGATTTGCTCTGTCACATCCCTGGAGGAGAAGTTCAGGGTTCGCAGCTCCCTGAACTCTCCCCACCTGCTGTAACCTGTATGCCTAATCCCGCATCCTCTGTGTCTCTCTCCGCCGAGCGGTCCCCGGCTCCGGGTCAACGTGGTGGGATATGGAGAGGGCCTGTGGTTCCGCAGCTACATTGCGGACGGAGGAGGGGGACTGACTGCTGCGTGGAGTCTACGCCGACGACTGAGCGTCCCCGGGTCTCCACGGAGGAGCGGTTCGGTCCGGCGGGACGAGATTCTTCTGGCTTCACGCCGAGTGGATCGTCGGCGGGGTTACCTGAGCTGGAGGGATCTCAAGCTGCGCTGACCATCGTGCTGGCTGCGGGGCCCGACGCGGCTAGATGGGAGCCTGACAACGACCTCCTGACGACGGATCCTGGATCTTCGCAGTCCTGGACGTCGTCAGAACCCGAGATCAGGCGAGTGCTCTCCTTTCTTTTCTCTCTTTTTATCCCCGAGCACTTCAGCCTATCTCCAGGGGAGACGAGCCGGGTGCAGCCGTCCGCTGCGTCTGAGCTTGTCTCGCCGGGTTCTGGCGCTGCCGGTGATCCTGATCCCGGTTCTGTTTTCTCTTCTGAGCCTTCTTCCAGGGTCACCGGCAAGGAGTTGCTGTTCCTCGTGGTGCTGGAGGGTCCGGGTTCAACGTTGGAGGTCGGTTCTGGTGCAGTATTCAACGTGGGTTCGCCCGAGACCCAGTCGGGGTCCAACGTGGGTTCGCCTGAGGCCCGATCGGGGTCCGACGTGGGTGCTGCCCCAGTATTGTCCAGGTCCGGTGAGGAGGTGGCCGTTTTCCTGCGGCCTGACGCCCGCCGCCCTCGTCATCGGCTCTCCCCTGAGCCTCTTCCACCGGGATCCGCTCTGATCCTTCGCCCGTCTCAACGGTCCTGGTGGTTGAGTGATGCGGGTCGACGACCCGACCCACAGAACTTTCGGTTCGGTGATCTGGTTCCCCCCACTGGTCTGTGTTTCCCTCTGGGCAGCCTGGTTCGGCTGCCGGTGGACTGGATTCCTGGGATCTGGGTCCAGAGTTCGCCGTCCGAACACTTCTCTTTCCCTGATTCGCCAGCTGGACAATGGGCGGGGAGATCTCCGGAGCCATCTCGGCCATTTTTGGACTCTGCCTGCCATTCACCTCGGGTGTCACTTTTTCTTTTGTTATTAAGGTCACTCGGGTGTAATGTTCTGTCCTGTTGGTGGATTTGTTTTTATAGTGCTGTGTTTTCCATCGCTCATGCTCAGCATTTTACTTTTTGTGCCATGTTTTTAGCCTCGTTTTTTGTATTGTAGAGTTATGTTTTGTTTTCCGTAACACCATGCTCTGCAGTTATCCATTTATTCCAGTCACTTTCATTTCTTTAGGTGACTGAGTATTTATATATTCGTGTGTGTGGGTTTTTCTTTGCCTGCACTCAGTATTTCTTTTTTGTCCTGTTGGTTCATTATAGAGTCATGTGCCTTGTTTTCCGTAACACCATGCTCTATAATTGTCATTTGTTCCAGTCACCCTCACTTTTCTTGGTGACTGTGTATGTACTTAAATTAGCGCTGTGTATAGGTTCCCCTTTATTTAACCGTACTCAGCATTTTTTGCCCTGTACCTTTTTGGTGGTTCTTTTTTCCTTGCTCTGGGTCACGCATGGTTGGTACTCTCTGGGTAGTATGTAACCGGCGTGCTGACCCAGTTCTTCTCCCCATCTGTACCTGGGTTAATTATTCTGTTTTGTCAGTATTGTATTTGGGTTTTTCTTTCCCGCTACCCTACATTGCCCCATTGGTGTTGTCCTTCCCTTGGCTTCTTCCCCTCCGGTCCGCCTCCCTTCCTCCCACCCTAGGTGGGGGGGGGGGGCTGGGATGTTCCTGGTCGTTCAGGAGCCCGACCTTGAGGGAGGGGCTCTGTCACCATGGGTTGAGATGCCGTCTCGGCACTCAGCCCATGTTTTCCCTCATCCCTGCTTCCCATTGAGCAGCGTCTCAGCTGGCCCCCAGCTGGCAGCATTATGGACGGCTGGGGCCAATTAGTCTTCATCAGCTGGGGCGCTGCCAATGAGGATAAATAGGAGCAGCCTCGATGACTCGGGGCTGCGACATAAACACATTGCTAAGCTGAAGCCCCTTCGTCTGGTGTCAGCTTATACTCCTCTTGCAGCATTCCTGTGTTTGTATCCCGCTGTGAGTATGTACGTCTTGTTACCCCCACGTCCGGTACGAGCTGCTTACCTCTGCGCTGTGCAACCTGTGAGTGTACGTCTGCATGAGTATCTGTGCTCTCCTCATCCCTTCCCCTTTTCCCTGAATAAAATATCACGACTCACTGGCTTGCCCCTGGCTCTGATTGCCCGGCTCCCTAGAGCCGGATATGACACAAGGCACCAAAGCATAGCCACCAGTGGACAAGCAACTGTACTTTTAAACCTTCAGGGAAACAAGAGTGGATCTGCAGCTCAACAAAGAAATGCTGCATGGAAATGGAGCTCTACAATGAAAAGGTAAAGATTTTTAAAACTATAATTTTTATAAGCAAAGTTATCTTTAATGTGCCTTGTGTGGACGGCCCTATAGGCTATTTTTATGGTGTTTGGTATGAATGGCACTTAAATCACGTAGATCACCATTGAAGGCCTAGTTGTAAAATACACGGTCCACCACTGCTTGCAAATGATATCTGGTGCACTCTGCTTGCAGTGTGAATCCAAACGGATTATCCAGCAGACCAAAGCACAGAAGTGCCCCTTGGTGTTTGTGTAACCATAGCAACACATAGTCTGAGAGTGGAAGTGACGCTTACTGTAGCGGATTTTGGGTGAAAAAATAACAAAGACAACCACACAAATCTGAGAAATCTGAGAAATCCTTTTACCAGCGAAAGCTGACGAGAAAAGTTAAAAAATGTCTCGTTTGTGGCAGACAAACAACCTGGCTGAAGTGAATGGATTTCCGTTTTTGGTCCTGGCCAATCGATGAGCCTGATTTTTTTTTTTTTCTTTGCCGGCATTCCCCACCCAGTCGAACCGAGACCTCCGGACTATCTTGTTCTGAATGCAGCCTAACTGAATCCATTCAACGAATCATGAAAAAACATGGATTAAACACAGCAATAAAACCCCACGCAAAACTGCAGCAGCTTTTGGTTCACCCCAAGGACAAACTATAACCAAACAAAAAAATGCAACGTAATTTATGAAATACCATGCAAATCATGTGGAAAAAGACACATAGGATAAACCAGAGAGTGTTTGCAACACGGAAAAGGGAACACCAAAAAGAATATGAAAAAGAAACAGCAGGGCGACTCACAAGAAAGCAAAAAGAAAAGGCAGAACAGGAAAACCTCAAATCAGCAATATCAGACCAATGCAAGATAAACAACCACATCACGGACTGGGACAACGCAAAAAAAAAATTGGATCAGAGGATGACAAATACAAACGCTGGATCAAAGACGCAATTGAAATCAGGAAGCGAGCCCACAACACCATGAACCAAGATGAAGGTGCCTTCATGCTCTCACACACACGGGGACTCTCTCCTCCAGAGACCATCACAGGCGTGACTGACCTGGCAGATTTGTCAATTCTGTCAGGTCAGTCACGCCTACAGAAAGGATAAAACAGCTGATGTAACACATCACGGACGTCAAACGACGCTTTCTGAAGAAGACTGCAGATGACAGTCAATACATGTCAAAGGTATGAGACATCTCTTTGCTCCTTGCTTTGCCATAAAACAAAACCAAGATCAATTTTATCATTAAGAAGACAAAATGAACCTGTTTAAGATTCTAACACCTTTTCACCATCTTGCAATCTATTCACAGACACACGCACAGAGTCGTGCAACCCACACCCACTGACCTACACATGTTCACCAGAACTAATGCAGCACAGCAAACTTGTGAGCACTGCAAGCATTGAGACAGTCGACCCTGTTCCATAAACCTTTTTCATGTAAATTGTTCACTCATAAATGAATGACTTTTCTTGTAAATTTACAACATTCATACAGATGCCGATTAATTTTTTCTCTCTTAGTTTCTCTTTTTTTTTTTGATGGGGGGGGGGGTTGCAAGTTTAAGGCTTTGAACTCATACCCATTACAAAACTAGGACCCCCTCAAAAACAATCTTGCATAAGTCCCCCGCAAAAACTAGAAATGGTCTTGGGTTTAAGATTGAAAACATAAATTATTAGGTGCTGTTTTGGATAAAATTATGTGAGATATAATGGGAACCTTTTTGATGGAATGACATCTTTGTAATCTTGGGTATTAGTATTTGATCCTTTTAACTCACCTGCTGAGTTCTGACACAGGCAGTGGAAGCGGACTCGTTGAGAGCAGTATCATCGCCGTCACCCCTGTTTCTTCTCTATCTTGGTCTCAAAGGGGCCACAGATTCCGCCCTCACTGCACGTCTCACTCCAGGAGCCGTATGCCCCCAACTCATGGGCCGGAACCCTCCAGTATGGTATTGTAGCTGCTGCAGCGGAACCTGATGTTGTTAGCAGCTGTGTCGTCACCATCCGAACCCTGAGCGGGCTCCACACGGAGCTGAATGCAGTGATGAAGCCGCTGGGGCAGTACTGGGGCTGGGTCCATTTACCCCAACTGTTTGAAAAACATTGGGGTGAAAATGTTAAAACTTCTGATGCCCTAATCTGGGACAGTCCGTGAAAAAGTTAAGACAGGACACTGAAGCTGCACTGGGCAGAAAACTGACAAACCAGGAGGAAAACCAGGGTTTGACATTAACTTTTTACTCACACCACTGCGGCTAGTGATTTTCCAAAGTTACTAGCCTCTCAGCCTTTACACTAGCCACAATTTTGTGGTTGGAAAATTATGTTTAATATGATTAAATTTGACTATGGCATGCTAAAATTTACTGAACTAAATTTGCAACATTTTTAAATGTAAATGACCCTTTACATACATAAAAAAATATCAAGAGAAACACTGTTTTATTAACAGCAGTAAGATACTGGTAAAACAGTAAAGAAAAATATTTGTAATGTGAGAGTGAAGTACAGGTAGATTTGGGGTGTGTCCCAATTCTCATTTGTACCGCTACCCCTTCCCCTACCCCTATGAACTGAGACACCCCTTCAGGGCTGCACTATGTCAATAGTAGCTGCTGATGAATTTAACTTGTTTTCATCAGAAAATAGAGAAAGAAAAAGAAAACTGATCAGTAAAAAGTTTCATCTTAAGGAGAAAAATGTCTCAAATTTACATGAACTATTCTAATCAGTAGAAAAGGTCAAAAATTTACTAGAAAGAAAGCTGTAAATTCACAGAGAAAATTGTGGACCCCCTGGCGGCCAGTTTTGACCCACGGGCCATACGTTTGACACCCCGAACCATCCCATTAAAAATACATATTTAGATGGTAAAAGAAAGCTTCCTGCTCTAAAAATAATTATGTTTAACCACAGAGGTAGGGGCTGATGTGGGGGGCGGGATTAGCTATTCACCACCAGGACAACGAGGGATCAGGGGCAGGTTCTGGTAATCTGACCGCTGAGAACGGGGGACGGGTGTGTTTCTGCCAGCTGCTTTCTGTTTGGTCGTCCTTTCTCCAGACAGGCCGCAAAGATTAGCTCACCCTGGATGGAGTCTGGCTCCGCTCCGTACTCGGTAAAGGAGAAGCCACCACCCATCACAGCATTTCTTCCCCCACCGTGCTGCGGTGTGAACAGAGGCAGGACGGAGAACTGACCCACAGAGTAGACAGTCTGTGCCTTCTCCAGACTCCGTCCGTGGTGACAGTGGACCGAATGAGCACGCACTATGTGCCAATAGTGCTTATGGGGTTGTAGTTTCATAGTCTCACATTGCGATATATTTATTAATTTAGATGCCCATTTGAGAAAACGACAACCCGCCAAAGTGGCTAGTGGGAGGGGCTGCTGAAAACCACCTGCTATTGGTGGCTTGGTGAGTGTTAATGTCAAGCCCTGTATACAGCCCCAGTTTCAGTGGGACGTTGTGTAACATGTAAAATAACAAAATACATGATAAACAAATCCTTTTCAACCTTATCAGTTAAATACACTACAGAGACATATATTTAATGGTTCAAACTGATAAACTGTGTTTTGTTGCAAATATTCATTCATTTTGAATTCAATGCCTGCAACACCTCAATTAAAATAATGGTGCGCCTAACTTCCGGTCATGGCCGCCACGTAGGAGGACGTGTTTCCCTCTACTCTGCTCCTAAAAATTAAAAAAAAAAATCGACAAATAACTCTCTCAATTGGAACAAAACTATCCCAGCGTTTGGGCGAGGATATGCCAGTAAAGCCCAAGGCTGGGAAATCAGGAGGAAGAAAAAGTGAACCGCCGAAACAGTCCAAATTAACGGACTTTCACATCCGTGACGCAGCAGGAAAACCCCCAGTTATGGCGGAGGGAGCTAGTGGAGGAGCGGTGACTGCTGACGACGGCACAGGTGCGGTGCTTGCTGCCATTGGCTCAATGAGAGCAGACTTCTCTACTAAGTTTGATGGGATTATAGCAGCGATAGAGGGTTTGAGAAAAGAATTAAGCGACTGTATGGAACGTGTAACGCAGGTGGAGCTCCGAATTTCCAGCGCTGAGAATGACGTCACCAGCCTACAATTAAAGGTGCGCACATTGGAATTAAACAATAAACGTCTGGAAGATAATGTCCTGGATTTAGAATCCCGGTCGAGACGGAACAACCTGAGGCTGGTGGGTCTTCCTGAGGGTACGGAGGGGCGGGACTCATGTTCCTTTTTGGAAAAGTGGATCCCAGAAGCGCTGAACAACGCGGAGCTGCATTCATCAGTCGTTCTGGAAAGCGCCCACCGAATTGGCCCACAGAGAGATAATAAAGCACCTCCGAGGACGCTAATTATGAAGTTCCTCAACTACAGAGACAGGATGACGATCTCCAACGCTACGCGGGCCAAAGGAGAAATTAAATACCAGAATCAGCAGGTGTGGTTCTACCCAGATTTGGCCACGGGAATCCAACAATTGAGGAAACGGTTTGACCCCGCCCGTAAAGACCTGCGGGACCTTGGGATTCGTCATGGAGTGATTTATCCTGCAAGACTGTTGGTCACGTATAAAGGGAGAACCCACACCTTCAAGACCCCAGAAGAGGCACAGGAGCTCATCAAGAAGATACTGGTGGGAGCTAAGCATGAAGCATGAATAAGATATAAGGTAGAATATTTAAGCATTTGCACAGGCATCTGACTGATCTGAAACATATAGCAAGTTCACAAAATACAGATTGTATTGAATTAAAAAAAAAAAAACTATGATGTACAAAGTTGCTATAAAATTTTGGAGTTAAGTTGGAAAACTACAGAAGAGAGTTAATGTTATGTTATTAAAAGTAGTAGAGTCAAGGTGATTGAGAGGAGAAAGAAAGAGTGGTTTTGCCTGATCCTTGTGAGTGAGGAGCAGTCGATGGCTATAGCGGGAGACGGAATTTTTTTTTTTTTGATTTTGGGGGGATTACCACAAATGTGGGAAGGAGAAATTTGTTTGTGTGTAGTTTGTAGGATGAATGTTCAACCACTCATGTTTTTGCTTCTCTGTGTGAGCATGTTTACATTGCGAGGTAATCTCAAACTCCTTATTGATCATAGACCAAAGCGTTAATCTTATTTTAACTTCATGGAATTGCAGAGGTCTACAAAATTTAAAAAAACTTAAACAAGT
Organism: Pholidichthys leucotaenia; assembly: GCA_020510985.1. Classification (NCBI taxonomy): domain Eukaryota; kingdom Metazoa; phylum Chordata; class Actinopteri; order Cichliformes; family Pholidichthyidae; genus Pholidichthys; species Pholidichthys leucotaenia. The sequence continues at coordinate 52,058,091 of CM035849.1, read as the reverse complement.
TATGAATAAAATAAAAGACATAGGTTCAAAAATTGTGTTTTTACAAGAAACTCATCTGATAGAGGAGGATGTAAAAAGAATTAAAAAAAGATGGCAGGGAAGTGTATTCACCTCATCATTTTCATCTCGAGCGAGGGGAGTTATGACTCTCATACACAAAACAGTCCCATTTCAAGTGAAAAATGTAATTGGAGACAAATTAAGAAGATACCTAATCATTCAAGGATCTTTGTTATTAGAAAATATAAATCTGGTGAAACCTATACGGTCCCAATATAGATGATCAAAAACTTCTTTGCTAATTTATTTCTTATTTTATCATCACTTACAGGGCAGCATATAATAGCAGGGGATTTTAATTGTACATTGAATCCCAGCATAGATAGATCAACAGGACTGGACTGTACGCACAATGGATGCAGGATGATCATTAATCATTTTATGAAAGAACTGAGATTGCCTAGACATATGGAGAGAAATGAAACGCGCAAGTTAAAGCCTACTCTTGTTATTCTAATACCTACAAGACAATCTCACGTATTGACTATTTTTTGATCTCCACAGAATTAAGGTCCAAGATTCAAAACTGTTTTCTATGATAACATGTGATCTCTGATCATGCACCCTGCTGTCTAATATATGTAGATAAGAAATTGACAAAGGAACCAGGTAGGTGGCAATTTCAGGCATAAATGGCTTCAGGGACAAGGAATTTGTTAAGTACATAGAAAAACAGAGAGATGAGTTCTTTGATATCAATACTACACAAACATCAGCATGTATAAGTGGGAGGCTTTCAAAGCTTTATTAGGGGGCATATTATTAGTTATACAGGTTCAAAATCTAAGAAGGACTCGAGAGGGAGAGAGTCCATTGGAACATAAAATAAAAATTTCTCCAAGAAAAAGTGTATGCAGGAAGTGATCTAAAGTAGAGAACGAATTACTGATTCGTGAGAGCTGAATATGACAAAAAATCAGCGAATAGAGCTGCCTCGAGTCTTCTAAGATTGAAGCAATCTTTTTATGAACAAGGTGAAAAATCAGGGAATTATTGGCATGGCAGATTAAACAATTAGAATTTAAAACACCAATTACCAGTATTATAAGTAACGGACAGGCAGTTGTAGATCCTTTAGAAATTAACAGTGCCTTTAGTGATTAATATGAAAAACTATATGACACAAAAAATGAAACTGACTTAACAAACTAAATTGGGTTTTTGACGAATTATCTATACCTTGTATTCCAAATGAAAACAGGGAGATACTGGAGTCTAAAAGTAGTCAAGAAGAAGTTGGGCGACCCATTGATGATATGAAATCAGGAAAAAAGGTGCAGGACCAGATGGTCTTCCAGTTGACCTCTATAAAAAATTTAAGAATAAATTAAATAAAACCTTTTTTGGAAATGGTTTTAGAAGCATTTCAAAATAGTAATTTACCATTATACATGAATAATGCCTTAATTATACTGTTGCCAAAACCAGGTAAACCCTCTAATAAATGTGAAAATATGAGACCAATAAGCCTATTAAATGCTGACCTTAAGATAATCTGCAAAATTTTAGCAAGACGGCTACAAGAAATATTACCAAATATTACTAACCGAGATCAGAATGGCTTTATAATGGGAAGACAAGGCTTCCATAATGTAAGAAGACTATTTAATATTATCTAGTTCTAATATAGAAGCACCGGATACAGCTCTCCTATCTTTGGACGCCGGAAAAAGCTTTGATAGGGTCGAATGGCCCTTTTTTTGAAGTCCTACAAAGGTTGGAATTGGAAATAATTTCATAAAATGAGTTCAGATAATATACAATAATGCTACATGCAGAAATCCTAAACAAACAGCAATATCTCAAATCATAACAATCAATAGAGGATGTCGACAAGGCTGTCCACTTTCACCTTTACTGTTTACTATGGCAATTGAACCTTTAGCGATGGCAGTACGTTTACATCCACAAATATATGGAATTAAAATAGGACCAACAAAGATATAAAATCTCCCTGTATGCTGATGACATAATTTTGTTCATGTCGATTCTTAAAAAAATCAATTCCCGACTTTATTGAATTTAATAAAGAATTTGGGGAAAGAGTCAGGATATAAATAAATAAAACTAAATCTTCAATATTTATGCTAAATGAGACCCAGAGAAATCACCCAGCTCCTGAGGTAAAATCAATTCAAAGTTGTAAATCAGTTTTAATATTTAGGAATTCAAATTTTGCCTAAGCTAGAATTAGTCGCCAGTGCCAACTATGAAGCCTTAATGATAGACATTAATGAGTTACTTCAGGATGGATGTCACTACCATGTCAATGATTGGGAGAATTAATATACTTAAAAGTAATATCTTACCCAAAATGCTTTATTTATTTCAATACATTCCTTACCACCACCTCAGATCTGTTCTTAAGAATTAAAAAAAAGTTAGTGGAATTATATGGAACAATAGGAGGGCTAGATTACGTCTGTCCTTACTATATTTTACCATTTGATCGTGGAGGTCTGAAATGTCCAAACTTTATGTTGTATTACTGGTCAGCACAACTGAGGTCTATGACATATTAATTTCATCAAATGATCTCCCTCACTGGACTGAAATGGAATCATACAATTTACCTTTACAACTCTTCCCATATTCATATCACTCAGACTCGGCAAAAAAAATACAGAAGGCAAGTAAAACCCATTTGTAAAGCATATGATCAAAATATGGTGGGGTGTGAAACTAAAAAATATCTAAAAGATCCACACTTATTGTCACAATTAAGCCCAATATGGGGTTAATCAATATTTTAAACCAGGAGGAGAGCGGATGCTGTATTTATAGTATGGAATTTAAAAAGGGATTCAAAAGATTCAAGACTTACATTTGTCAGGTTCAGATAACATAATGTCTTTTGAAGAAACTGAGGATCAAATTATATTATATAGAACACATTTTTTTTTAAATATCTTCAGCTTAGGAACTTCATTCGATCAAATCAAAAATAATGCTCTCATTCGACCTACTTATCCATCCATCCATCCATCTTCTACCGCTTTTTCCGGAGGTCCGGGTCGCGGGAGAGCAGCAGTTCAAGCAGAGAAGCCCAGACTTCCCTCCCCCCAGCCACCTGCTCCAGCTCTTCAGAGGGGATACCAAGCGCGTTCCCCGACCAGCTGGGAGACATAGTCTCTCCACCGAGTCCTGGGTCTGCCCCGGGGTCTCCTCCCAGTGGGACGTTGCCTGAAACACCACAAGTGGAAGGCGTCCAGGAGGCATCCTAATCAGATGCCCATACCACCTCAGCTGACTCCTTTCAATGTGGAGGAGCAGCGGTTCTACTCTGAGCCTCTCCCGGATGACTGAGCTCCTCACCCTATCTCTGAGGGTGAGTCCAGCAATCTACGGAGAAAGCTTCATTTCAGCCGCTTGTATCCGCGATCTCGTTCTTTCGGTCATTACCCAAAGCTCGTGACCATAGGTGAGAGTAGGAACGTAGATTGACTCGGTAAATCGACAGCTTTGCCTTAGAACTAAGCTCCCTCTTCACCACAACAGACCCGGTACAACGTCCGCATCACTGCAGATGCTGCTCCAATCCGTCTGTCGATCTCTCGCTCATTTTCCCCTCACTCGTGAACAAAACCCAAGATACTTAAACTCCTCCACTTGGGGCAGGAGCCTGTCCCCAACCCGGAGAGGACAATCCACCTTTTTCCGGCTGAGGACCATGGACCTCGGACTTGGAGATGCTGATTCTCATCCCAGCCGCTTCACACTCAGCGGCAAACATCCCAGCAAGAGCTGTAGGTCATTGATGGATGAAGCCAACAGGACAACATCATCTGCAAACAACAGAGATGAGATCCTGTGGGTCACCAAGCATGACACCCTCCATTCCCTGGCTGCGCCTAGAAATCCTGTCCATAAAAATTATGAACGGATCGGTGACAAAGGGCCAGCCCTGGCGGAGTCCAACTCTCACTGGGAATGACTCCGACCGAGTGTTGGCAATACGAACCAAACTCTCACAACGGTCGTACAGAGACCGAATAGCTCGTAACAACAATCCCGATACCCCATACTCCCCGAAGCACCCCCTACAAATATCCACGAGGCGCGCGGTCAAATGCCTTCTCCAAGTCCACAAAACACATGTAAACTGGTTGGGCAAACTCCCACGAACCCTCAAAAATTCTCGAGAGGGTAAAGAGCTGGTCCGATGTGCCAACGGCCAGGACGAAACCACATGCTCCCTCCTGAATCCGAGGTTCGACCACGGCCGGACTCTCCTCTCCAGTACCTTGGCATAGACCTTCCCAGGGAGGCTGAGGAGTGTGATCCCTATAAAGTTGGAGCACACCCTCCGGTCCCCTTTTTTGAAGAGAGGAACCACCACCCCGGTTTGCCATGCCAAAGGCACTGCCACCACCTCCCCAGCAATGTTGCAGAGGCGTGTCACCATGACAACCCAACAACATCCAGGGCCTTGAGGTACTCAGGGCGAATCTCGTCCACCCCCGGGGCCCGGCCACCAAGGAGATTTTTAACCACCTTGGCGACCTCAAGCCCCTGTGATAGGCGAGGTCATCCCCCTCGTCCCCAAAACCTGCTTCCTCTGTGGAAGGCGTATCAGTGGGATCCCTCATGGATCGTCACCTTATCGTGGTGGGGGGGTTTGCGTGCCCCAGTGATCCCAGGAGCTATGTTGTCCGGGGCAATTTGCCTCTGATAGGGTCTCCCAAGACAAACTGGTCCTGGGTGAAGGGCCAGACTAAGAACGATCCAACAGACTCTCATGATAAATTGTATATCAAGGATTCAGTGTACCCCGCCCGGTATGGGGTTACCGGGGCCCCACCCTGGAGCCAGGCCTGGGGGAGGGGCTCGAAGGCTAGCGTCTGGTGGCCGGGTTTCCACCCATGGGACCCGGCCGGGCTCAGCCCGAAGGAGTTACATGGGTCCGCCCTCCAGTGGGTTCACCACCTGCAGGAGGGATCATGGGGGACCGGTGCTGAGGGTGAGTCCAGCAATCCTACGGAGAAAGCTCATTTCAGCCGCTTGTATCCGCGATCTCGTTCTTTCGGTCATTACCCAAAGCTCGTGACCATAGGTGAGAGTAGGAACGTAGATTGACTGGTAAATCGACAGCTTTGCCTTAGAACTAAGCTCCCTCTTCACCACAACAGACCGGTACAACGTCCGCATCACTGCAGATGCTGCTCCAATCCGTCTGTCGATCTCTCGCTCCATTTTCCCCTCACTCGTGAACAAAACCCCAAGATACTTAAACTCCTCCACTTGGGGCAGGAGCCTGTCCCCAACCCGGAGAGGACAATCCACCTTTTTCCGGCTGAGGACCATGGACTCGGACTTGGAGGTGCTGATTCTCATCCCAGCCGCTTCACACTCAGCGGCAAACCATCCCAGCAAGAGCTGTAGGTCATTGCTGGATGAAGCCAACAGGACAACATCATCTGCAAACAACAGAGATGAGATCCTGTGGTCACCAAGCATGACACCCTCCATTCCCTGGCTGCACCTAGAAATCCTGTCCATAAAAATTATGAACGGGATCGGTGACAAAGGGCAGCCCTGGCGGAGTCCAACTCTCACTGGGAATGACTCCGACCGAGTGTTGGCAATACGAACCAAACTCTCACAACGGTCGTACAGAGACCGAATAGCTCGTAACAACAAGCCCGATACCCCATACTCCCGAAGCACCCCCTACAAAAATCCACGAGGGACGCGGTCAAATGCCTTCTCCAAGTCCACAAAACACATGTAAACTGGTTGGGCAAACTCCCACGAACCCTCAAAAATTCTCGAGAGGGTAAAGAGCTGGTCCGATGTGCCACGGCCAGGACGAAAACCACATTGCTCCTCCTGAATCCGAGGTTCGACCAACGGCCGGACTCTCCTCTCCAGTACCTTGGCATAGACCTTCCCAGGGAGGCTGAGGAGTGTGATCCCTCTAAAGTTGGAGCACACCCTCCGGTCCCCTTTTTTGAAGAGAGGAACCACCACCCCGGTTTGCCATGCCAAAGGCACTGCCCCCAGCCTCCACGCAATGTTGCAGAGGCGTGTCAACCATGACAACCCAACAACATCCAGGGCCTTGAGGTACTCAGGGCGAATCTCGTCCACCCCCGGGGCCCGGCCACCAAGGAGATTTTTAACCACCTTGGCGACCTCAGCCCCTGTGATAGGCGAGTCATCCCCCTCGTCCCCAAACCCTGCTTCCTCTGTGGAAGGCGTATCAGTGGGATCCCTCATGGATCGTCACCTTATCGTGGTGGGGGGGTTTGCGTGCCCCAGTGATCCCAGGAGCTATGTTGTCCAGGGCAATTTGCCTCTGATAGGGTCTCCCAAGACAAACTGGTCCTGGGTGAAGGGCCAGACTAAGAACGATCCAACAGACTGTCATGATAAATTGTATATCAAGGATTCAGTGTACCCCGCCCGGTATGGGGTTACCGGGGCCCCACCCTGGAGCCAGGCCTGGGGGAGGGGCTCGAAGGCTAGCGTCTGGTGGCCGGGTTTCCACCCATGGGACCCGGCCGGGCTCAGCCCGAAGGAGTTACATGGGTCCGCCCTCCAGTGGGTTCACCACCTGCAGGAGGGATCATGGGGGACCGGTGCTGAGGGTGAGTCCAGCAATCCTACGGAGAAAGCTCATTTCAGCCGCTTGTATCCGCGATCTCGTTCTTTCGGTCATTACCCAAAGCTCGTGACCATAGGTGAGAGTAGGAACGTAGATTGACTGGTAAATCGACAGCTTTGCCTTAGAACTAAGCTCCCTCTTCACCACAACAGACCGGTACAACGTCCGCATCACTGCAGATGCTGCTCCAATCCGTCTGTCGATCTCTCGCTCCATTTTCCCCTCACTCGTGAACAAAACCCCAAGATACTTAAACTCCTCCACTTGGGGCAGGAGCCTGTCCCCAACCCGGAGAGGACAATCCACCTTTTTCCGGCTGAGGACCATGGACTCGGACTTGGAGGTGCTGATTCTCATCCCAGCCGCTTCACACTCAGCGGCAAACCATCCCAGCAAGAGCTGTAGGTCATTGCTGGATGAAGCCAACAGGACAACATCATCTGCAAACAACAGAGATGAGATCCTGTGGTCACCAAGCATGACACCCTCCATTCCCTGGCTGCGCCTAGAAATCCTGTCCATAAAAATTATGAACGGGATCGGTGACAAAGGGCAGCCCTGGCGGAGTCCAACTCTCACTGGGAATGACTCCGACCGAGTGTTGGCAATACGAACCAAACTCTCACAACGGTCGTACAGAGACCGAATAGCTCGTAACAACAAGCCCGATACCCCATACTCCCGAAGCACCCCCTACAAAAATCCACGAGGGACGCGGTCAAATGCCTTCTCCAAGTCCACAAAACACATGTAAACTGGTTGGGCAAACTCCCACGAACCCTCAAAAATTCTCGAGAGGGTAAAGAGCTGGTCCGATGTGCCACGGCCAGGACGAAAACCACATTGCTCCTCCTGAATCCGAGGTTCAACCAACGGCCGGACTCTCCTCTCCAGTACCTTGGCATAGACCTTCCCAGGGAGGCTGAGGAGTGTGATCCCTCTAAAGTTGGAGCACACCCTCCGGTCCCCTTTTTTGAAGAGAGGAACCACCACCCCGGTTTGCCATGCCAAAGGCACTGCCCCCAGCCTCCACGCAATGTTGCAGAGGCGTGTCAACCATGACAACCCAACAACATCCAGGGCCTTGAGGTACTCAGGGCGAATCTCGTCCACCCCCGGGGCCCGGCCACCAAGGAGATTTTTAACCACCTTGGCGACCTCAGCCCCTGTGATAGGCGAGTCATCCCCCTCGTCCCCAAACCCTGCTTCCTCTGTGGAAGGCGTATCAGTGGGATCCCTCATGGATCGTCACCTTATCGTGGTGGGGGGGTTTGCGTGCCCCAGTGATCCCAGGAGCTATGTTGTCCGGGGCAATTTGCCTCTGATAGGGTCTCCCAAGACAAACTGGTCCTGGGTGAAGGGCCAGACTAAGAACGATCCAACAGACTCTCATGATAAATTGTATATCAAGGATTCAGTGTACCCCGCCCGGTATGGGGTTACCGGGGCCCCACCCTGGAGCCAGGCCTGGGGGAGGGGCTCGAAGGCTAGCGTCTGGTGGCCGGGTTTCCACCCATGGGACCCGGCCGGGCTCAGCCCGAAGGAGTTACATGGGTCCGCCCTCCAGTGGGTTCACCACCTGCAGGAGGGATCATGGGGGACCGGTGCTATGTGGATTAGGTGGCGGTCAAAGGCGGAGACCTTGGCGGACTGATCCCAAGCTTTCTAAACTGACCTACTTATTCATCCCTGGAAAAAATCTTGACGAAAGATAGTAAGAGAAAGGGTATTATTTCAGAGTTTTATAACTCATTGACATTATCCTCAAGTGAAAACTCACAGAAAAGATTGAATTATTGGAAAGAAGACCTGCAAACTGAAATTTCAGAGGAACAATGGGAATTGGCTTGTGCAGAAGCTCAAACCAAATCAATAAATGTACGTCTTAAATTGATACATTTTAAATGGTTAATGTGGATGTATGTTACACCGGTGGAGTTAAAGGCCAAATGTCATGTAATTTTTTTTTCTAAATGACAACGAATTTAGATAAAATACACATAGCTTAAACCAAATATTCATACCGGAGACGATATCACCCACCTGTATTTACATAATTGCACAAAATACACCAGGTGAAGGCCCCACCTTGCTTGCTGGCTTGTGACAGCCAGTCCAGACCACGCCCATGTTTTTGACATCACCAGTTGTACCCTGGCTGCCCTGCCTATCCACATTCACACTTATCAACATTGGACAATCATGACGGAAAGTGACAGCGATTGTGAACAAATTAGTTTAGTTTTGTCTTTTTTTTTTTGTCTTTTTTTTTTTGTCAGTGGTTCAGACAGTGACAGAGGCATTGAACCTTACCGGTTCGAGCCGTCCGAGACGGAATCAGATGCTTTGTCTGATGACAACAGTTCCAACGATGACCAGAGAGCAGAACCAGTGGAAAATGTCATTGAACTGGACATTAATCGCCTCCAGAATTGTGAAGCCGGAGGGGGTCTGTCGAGGGCGCCCCATAAATATTGATTTTTCGGAAGCCATTATTATTACAGTGGAGGAGAGCCGCTGCTGTCAAGAAATTGACCAGATCAATATGAAAATGGAGGCGCATACCTGTCAAGGGAGACGTTTTCGCCGTATTTTGGTGCCAAGCGCGGCTGTGGGAGACGGCAGAGTGGTTTGGGACACTTTTCTGGGAAATGTTTTAAATGTAGTTCGTGTTTGTTATTGTCAAATATTTTAAGGAAAATACGGGGAAAATGCAATTTAGCAAAAACGGGCATATTGCCATTTCTGTACGCCCAAAAGAAAAAATATACTGGAAAAAAAACTGAGTGTCTTGAGGAGCAGTCCTGTGTGTGATCACTCACAGCTGGGGGCGGGCTGATCGATCAGCGGGCGCGCTTCTCACAACTGTTTGAAGTGTGGAGGTCACTCATTAGTTTAATTGACTGGGCGGGCTGATCGCTTTGCGTCAGCTATTCTTCACTACCATGAGAAGCTAATTAGGTCAAATGGTTTAACAACGTTGAGCTGTGTCAGCGGTTTGCGGAACAGACCGAGATCCCAGAGAGGTGTGCCTTGTTGCTCCGCCGTTCCTTATAGCCGCTTTTTACGTGTTGAAGTACGGCGAAAACGTCTCACTTGACAGGTTATGAAAACATCTTCCCAGAGAAAGTGTCCCCTTTTTACCAGCTGTCCCCTGATAGTCCCGTTTTAAGGTATGGGTGAAATATCCAATTTTTTCTTTCTTGTTGCTCACTTCAACCTTCCAGTCTCCATATAAACAATCAATTGAAATACCCCAAGCATCAAACTAGGGTACAATTGATTTCGTCACTTCCGCCTTCTTCCCCAGGCGATTCCAGGGGCCGTGTCAGGCCAAGCGCGGCAGTTTTAAATTAACGAATATTCCGCTGTTACTGAAGCATATGCACCAAGACCCGAACGGATCGGTTCCCTTTTATATCTAGTTTCAAGATATTTAAAGTACCCTGTTACGTGACATTTGGCCTTTAAATAGATTTTACAAAAAAATACCAGATAAGTGCACAAAATGTATGGAAAGTAAAGGAACCCTATTTCATTGTTTATGGGAATGTAGAAAAATTAGAATGTTTTGGGAAGAGGTAAGGGTAACAATTGAAAAAATAATTTCAAAACAAATCATATTGAATCCTAAACTGTTTTTGTTGGGTCTTTATCCAGAAAAGCATAACTTTAACAAGAATGAAAGAGCATTCATAGACCTCAGTTTGCTTAACGCCAAAAAAATGTATTGCAGTATTGTGGAAGAAGACTCATAGACCAGATGTGACTCAGTGGTTAAGACAGATGTTAACAAACCTTCCATTAGAAAGAATAACATACATATTGAAATCAAAAGAAATTGTGTTGAGAATATATGGAGACCTTTCATTGATTATGTTAAAGAACTTAAACATAACTTTTGAAGAAGAAGGAGAAAGATGTGTGTGGACCTTGTAAATTCCAAATTGGTGAATGTATAGTATGTTACTTACGTAATGGAGTGCCTAGACTAAATAGAGGAGTGCTTGTTGAAGACCTGTTTTTGTTAGTGGTTGTTGGTGTTTTTAGTATTTTTATTAATTATTTTAGTGTTAGTGTTTGTTTGTGTTTTGTTTGTAAAAAACGTTCAATAAAAATATTGTGGAAAAAAAAAAAAAAAATGTGGCCTCTGGATCCCTGAAGCAGAGGCAACACGGGTATCTAGCCCTCAGAAGACGCCTCAGTGCACATGTAATTGGTGAAAGCTGAGACCTACCACTGCATTCTAGCAACAATTTAGTTGTAGTCATTTCAGTAGTCCCTACCAGTAATAGCGAAAAATAAATCACACTGCTGCAGGTGGATTGCAAGTCCACTCTGGCTATGGTGGAAGGGACAATTTACCTGGTCAAAGGGTTTGATGCACCCCAAGTCAGAGGGAGGCACTGTTGTATTTCAACCATTATAGTCCTTTCTAAAGGGGCAGAAAAGTACTATTATGATAAAAAACAAGGATCAATATGACAACCATAACCAGTAGTTTTGCAACAAACAACTTACACTGAAAAGTACACAGTACTAAATTTTATAGTGCTTCCTAGGCTATGTATAAAATATTATCCATTTATCCTTGTTCCACAATGTTATCGCTTTAATTTTGAAACCTATACTGTCAGGCCTTGAGCTGGGTGTCACGAGTCTGAGCCAGTGCTCAGACTCCCTTTGTATTTTTGAGTATTTTCTGTCTGTTAATATTTTTTTTGTCAGTTTGTTATGTTTTGGTTTGTGGCTCGAGCCTTTCTTCTCCTCTCCCAGACACACCCACCAGCCACCCGCAGTCTATTTTTCAGTTCCCAGCTGCGAGTGGCTGTCTAATTAGGTCACCCGCTCGCTCAGTCACCGCATACCTGTTGCCCATCTGCCTGCCAGCCTGCTGTGGACCATTTATGGGCTGCTGCTTTGTCACTCAGTGCGGCAGCATTACATGGACTTCACTACTTGGATGGCATTGCTTGATTTAACTGGACTGTTCTCTTTGTTAGTTTTTCTTCTTTATCTCCCCCGTGCCAATCCTATTCATTACCCTTGTTTGTATTTTTATGTTTGAGCACTGTTTTGGAATTTTTTTCTTTTTTTAAAAAATGTCACTAAACAGTTCTGTACGTGAATCTGTCTCTCTCTGCTCTGAAGGGCGTTCATGACACTGGGGAAGCCAAGTACAGATTCAGCAGACTGGGGCAGATGTATGCTGGCGGGGGTGGGGGGAGCAGGAGAGATCAGGGGAAACCCAGACCATGGCAGAGGGACAACAGAACTAGGAAGGGAAACAGGTGTAAGATAAAATGTAGGGGAAATGCAGGAATTAGCACAGGTCACAGAGCGAAAGCAAGCAGGGAGTTTAAAGGATTCAGGGCAGGAAACTAGAAAAACTAAGTTCAAGTGCAGAAGCTGAAGCGTGACTGGAATTCAGATCAGCAACCTTGAACTGACTGAAGGGAGTGAGGGGACTTTATAGGTGAGGAGATGCAGGTGATTGTTTGAGAGCTGAAGCCCAACCCACAACACACCTGCATCTACTCCAGAGTGACTATTTCTAACAGCTGCTGCCTTCACAGCAACTGACACACCTGATTTCACTCCTGTGACCCAGTTACTTTAGTAGCAGTAGTACTAGTAATACAGACAACGAAGATCCAGGACCCTTGACACATGCAAACAAAACATAAAAGACAAAACATCTTCTGCCAAGGGTCCTTGGGTCTCTCTTATTATCATCAACACTCGCTCAACACCCGCAACACACATTGATTCATTGAACTGATTAAAGCTATACCTGTACACTGCTCTCTTGTGTCTTGTGAAATTCTGAGTTGTTGCTCTGTGCTATTGAGAGATTTTATTTCATTGCTAATCATAATCTGCTTAAAAATAAGCTGTTTCTGATAACGAAGTTTTTTTTCTCCTCCCCCTTGTGTCGTTCCCCTACCCCTTCCTTCCCTCCCTTCTTATCTATCTCTGTTTGATGAGGCGGCCTATTATGGCTCCGTGTTGTTGTGTCGCGCGCATGCGCACCAATGTCAAGGTCAAGTTCCTCGTGTGTTTTTTACATGCTTGGCAATTAAAGTTTATTCTGATTCTGATTCTGATACTGCAGTTATAATGGTTTATTGAATTTTTGTCGAAGTTGTGTGCTGTTATCCAATTACAGCTAATATCCCAATCTGGCAACCCTTAAATATTTTCTTCTTAATAATTAAGCACTGAATTATTCTCATTTGTTCACCAATTAAATGAATTCATATGAGAGCAGCCTTGCTTACTATCCAGGGTGAGATTCAACGGTGAAGAGCAAACTCCGGTCCCCATTTTTGGCACAGATGATGCGGATCCCATTCAGAGCGGTGTCGTCTCCTTTACCCTGGCTAGTCTCAACCTGAGGAAATAGGGATCAGTTATCAGCAGCAGAATCAGCTTGTTGTCTGGATTCAGGAGAAGCAGATGATAAATTAAGTTCAGCTGAGGTTACAGACCTCAAAACAGAGGGCCTGTGCAGAAAAATCTGGGATAATATCTGAATGCAGTTTATTGCCAAAAGGCTAAACACAATATGCAAGATGAGAAACCGAGTTGTAGCTTGTAATGGTATGTATGACCTAAGGACTTTAAATAGAATCTGTGGAATAATTTTTACCCTGATACTGAATCCAACAGCATAGAAGTTTTCAGGACACATCTCAGACCATGTCCAGCGTCCCCACGGCCCTCCATTGCCGACAGTAAGCAGAGATTGGTACTGCCTGGCATTGAAGGCAGTGAAGGGTCGCTGCAGAAAGTCATCCTCGTCACAAAGCCCACTGGACAGCACAGCCAGAAGGGCCAAAATGGTGAACAGGTATGTCATGTTGACGGCACTGACTCAGTGTTGATCTCTGAAATGATAACAGGGAGTTTTGGTTCAAGGAATTTATAGCATCTCTGTTGATTTTGAAACAGAGCACTGGATGAATCATTTACAGTGCAGTGTAGGAATAAACAGCAGTTACTGGAAGTGAAAAGATTTCTGGCTTTCCTGCAAATCATTTACTGCACTGTGCACAGAACAGAAAGTCCACCAGTCACTTTATAAATAAAAAAACCCCCTAAAAAACATCAATTTACATATGTTACACAGAAATTGGAAAAGAAACACTGAAACTCTTGAAAATGTGTTCATTGATTAAGTGGAATTGGGTCTTGTGTTCCAATCCATAACTAGTGAATATAATTTTGGCAATGAAGGAAAAATGGACTGAAGAGTTCTGACTGGCTCAAAGGTTTCATGCTTCTGTTTATTTGAAATTCTCCCACTTGATTCGGCTCTGCAGCCCACCTTCGCCAAGGCCTGGAAAGTTCCTCTGAGATGACTTCATGCCACCCATATTTTGACTTGCAAAGCTCCTGGAGTATCTGTTTAGCTTTGAGAACAGACGGTGAAAGGAAATCCAAGGGATCATAAACACAGCTTACTGCTGAGAGGATACTTCTTGTGGCTGGAATGTCCTTTACAACATCTTTGAAAGAAAAGGTGTCATCATCAATATCCCATTGAGTACAAAGTTTGAAAAGAGAAAATCTGTTGTTTTTTTTTTGTTTTGTGTGAATACAAAAAAGAAACGTGACTTTATATTTGCTAATGGTATGATTAATACAGTTCGTACATACTAGTGTGCTTTGTCTTCACAACATGTTCAGTCATGGTTGTTTCTAGACATCCCATCTCAAAAACACGTACAAGGAACAAGCTCCTACTGCAAATTAAAAACTTTTGTTGTAGGGTCAGTCCATAGCGAGTGATTAAGTTTTTAAAAAGTGCTGAGCTGCAACATGCTGAGTCTTAGATAAGATTTCTTTGTTGTGTCACTAATGATGAAATAACAGAGTTGTAAATCATTTTGTTAAACTCTAGCAGTCCTACCAGCTGTTCTCAAAATCGATTTCTGTAAACTCATACCTACAAAAAAGAATCTAATCACAATTCTGACTCATATCGGTCTTTTGATTCTTTTACATTGTTTAAGATAAGCTATTAAGTTTTAGAAAGTGCTGTTGTTATTAAAGTGTTAGACAGCAACATTTTCATGATTTACCATTAAGAACTGGTATAGTAGCAGAGGCACAGGTGCTGGTCTCTAAAGACAAAGGATTGTCCATGTAGACTGAAAATAAATTAGGCTATACAAACATTTAGCTGAAGAGAAAATATCCAATGTAAAATGTTAAAACACCAGCCTTCAAATTCAATAAATGATGCATGACTGTTTTCTAACCATAGTGCGTCTTTCGGGTTGGGTGTGCTGAGTCTAACAGCAAAGGGAACAGCCCCATACTTCGCAGGTCGCTATTGTCGGTAAAATGTCATGATTGGCCTGTCTTCCTCACACTTCTTTATATACTTGCTTCACATGCTACACTGCAGAGTTTAGGTTACACCTTATAATTCACTTGCTGAAACCAGTCAGAATCAGTTCTGCATACAGCCGAACTGCCACATAAGCGGAAATGTACCTCTTGCAAGAGGGAGTGGTTAGCTTTTATAAAAACTATAGAGTCCACTTTTTGAGTAGCACTCTCTTGGGGAATTGCCTAAAGAGTTGTGTTCCAGTGCTGCTTGTATCCATATCTCAATTTCAGTAAAATAAGTGAAAGTAAGATAAGATAAGATAAGATAAGCCTTTATTTGTCCCACAATGGGGAAATTCCAGAGTGAAGTATACTTGAAGTATATACTCTATTTATTTGGCCTTCGTATAAAAGAACTGGGGGTTAAGGTATTTTGACGCAACAATTTGGTGTTTCTGCCCGACTATGAGGCTAAATTTTAGTTTTAGTTTTGTAAACGGCGTGAGGATTTTTTCTCTACAGACTGGCGGCCGCAACATTATAAGAGGTGAGCAGAAAATCTTTTTCAATAAATTTCTGTCTGTCCTTTCAGGGACAGCCCTTTCTGTAGAGATTAAATATTCATGCACGTGTGATTTTATTTGTGGAATGAAACTAAGATATGGTCTTGAATTTATGATATGTTGTTTTAAGAAATATATTTACTGAGTTTGGTGAGGAAATCTCCAAATGGTTTTGACCCCGAGGGATAAGTCAGATGCATTAACCCCTTGCACTCCGGTCAATTTCCCTAAAAACGCCAAAAAATAATGTGCCCAAAGTAAATTGAAAGCTGTTCTTCATCCCTTTGCAGCATCTTCATGGGGCTGGTCTCATTTAAAAGAAAACACTTTGAATTTTTTGGCAAAACAGTCATAATCTCTCTAAGTGCTCCGGCCACTGAGTTACAGTCATCTAAACATACTGAACTTGAAGAAAATAAATTTGGCCTGGGTGTTTTTTTGGATACAAATGCTTGCAAATAACACAGCTTCAGATCCGGGCTGGAAAATGCAACAGAAATGTAGAACCAAGTGTTATCCAGCTGAGGTCCAAATTTTGTAACAATACCACAAAAAATGAATATATTACACAGCTTTTTTTCTGAGGTTGTTCCCAGGCGTTTTGGAACTGTGCCAAATTGTGCCAAATGGTACAGTTTGGAAAAACGTCTGCAACTTTTGAATGCTTCAATGTAGAAGCTTCATTTTGGGCTCTAATGAAAGGTCACACTCAGGGCTGTGTGTGTGTGTGGGGGGGGTGCCCCCTCCCCCTCGCTACAGAGGATGGACATCGGCCATCGCTACATCACAGATTAGCCTCATGTGGCGATGTGGGACAGCAGCGCAGTCACCGCGCCCCCCCCCCCATCGCTACAGAAGAATAGTGGGGGTGGGGGCGGCGTTCACAGTCTGGACGCGGCGAACAACCCCTTGTACCGCGGCGCACGAACTTCAGACATCGTGCGCCGCACAGTTGTAATTTACCGATCGGTCAAAAGTCATTTTGGATTGCAATTTTCAGGGATAAAGAATAATATAGCTTATAGCACCTTACCTCTTCACAGCAGTGCCCTGGCAAACTTCTCTTCCTCACTATCAGACGAACGCGACGCTGGTCCGTTCGTGGTTCTGGTCTCGCGACCCGATCAAAACATAATTCCATTATTGCGGTTTTGTGCTTCCATGATTGCGGTTTTTGGCGAACGATTTTTCCAAAACAAATAACAGTAGTAATTAAAAAAAGACTGGCAAACGCGTGTGTGTCACTCAGCCTTCGTCGTCAGCCTCCTTCGGTCTATGACCATGGAAGAAATCATAACGTCTACTCTGCTGGAACAAAAACAAAATAAGCACCGCCTGTGGCCGAACATGCCGATGCGCGAATGGCACTCCCTGTCACACAGGTTGCATTTGTGGGTGGTCTCCGTGCTGCTGGGTCTGTGGGGTTCTTCCTGCGGGTCCTTTTTTGATCTGCTGCAGCAGTCTCTCTTCACCCAGCCTTAAAAAAAACAGCTCACGAACTTCTCTGCTTCAACTGGCTCACTGCATTCACAGCCTTGGTAGGCGGGTCCTTCTTGCTAGGTTTTCAGTCATTGGTTCTTCAAGGTTTCCGAAACACAATTCAAGGATCTTATTAGTCGAATGAGAGGTCAATCAGATAAACTAATCTGTTCGCGGCTGTGTCTGCAGCTTTTATTTTCAGTGCGCGCTTGGAGGCCATCACCATCTACATCATGTCCTACATCACCATCTCCATCATGCGTCCTAGAGCGCACGAGGGCGCTCTAGTGCGCCCTCGTGCGCTCTAGGACGCAGAGACTTGCCCGACCGTGGTGCAACGGAGTGCAAGTGGTTAATACTGTCCCTGAAAGTCCGGTGGACATATAAAAAAAGACAAAAAAAAAAAAAATCCTGTAGGGCCACCAGAAAGGTTGGAGATAGCTTGGGCAAGAGGTTTAATCCCTGAGGTGGACATATAAAAAAGACAAAAAAAAAATCTTGTAGGGCCACCAAAAAAGAAGTGTTGCCCTGTTGAGCATTGCATAGTCTGGGTAAAAGGTTTAAATCCCAAGGTGGACATAAGAAAAAGACAAAAAAAAAATCCTATAGGGCCACCTAAAAAGGTCGAGCGGACCTAAGAAAAGACAAAAAAAATCCTATAGGGCCGCGGACAAAAGAAATGTTACCCGGCTGATGCATAGCTTTGCCAAAAGGTTATAACCCCTTGAAATCATTGCTTGATTTCAAAAGGAGAAGGTTGGCACTCCTAGTGTATTTAGCTCAGACCAAAAGGTTTTAACTCCTAGAGAAATTGCAACGAGCGCATCTCTGAAAAACAGTTGGTCTTACTGCAAAAAAAAAGGTCTTAAAATTGTGGAAAAGTTGGTGTGAAAAAGTGGAAATAAATAAGATCATAATAATAACTACATTTTATGTTATAAGATATTGATATTAGACTATAGCATTTAAAGAAGGTCGGATTAAATGGCAACAGAACCGGATAACGATAAAATGGACAATGAGAAACACAGCTATTTTATTTTTGTGAGTGTTAGATAGAAGCAGCTGCGGTCAGGGTTGTTTTGTCTTTGTGTAAATCTGCTCTGGCGTGGAGGAGAAAAAAGTAAACTCTCCGCGGAGGCGGGGGGAGCAGGCTGTGAAATTGTGATTTTTTTTTTTCCTTTTTGATATTTGTGGAGTGTAAAAGAGTTGGTTAATTAATTGTTATCCTTTTGAGAAATGTTTAAAATTACAGGTATTTGAAAATAGTAGCTTTGAGCAAAAGGAGTCGACTAGTGTTGTGTGTGTTAACGGCAGTGTAGAAAAAATGGAAGGGCCTTCATGCTGCTTCGACCTTGTGGAGATAATGCGAAAAGAGAGTCTTCTGTCTGTCTGTGTGTGTGTGAGAAAAAAAAAAAAAGGAGAATGAAAAAACACAGGCTGTGTAGGTGCTGACCTGTGTGACGGGAGTTGAAGAGAAGTAATCTAAATATGGGTATTTTTGCAAAGTTTTGGGGTTTTATTTTTTCAATCTAACTTTGCGGGTTTTTAACTAATGTTGCATAAGTGATAAATTATTTACATATTTTTTAAAGCAATTTTTTGATGTATCACTGACTTTTTTCTTTGACTAAAGCATAACAGTGCACTTTACAGGGAAAAAGGACACAGGACTAACGATTTCCTCACAGCTGTCCGTGCCTCCCTCGACGTGACCATAGGCACATAGAACACTAAGTACAAATGCTTACATCCTAATCAGTGTTACCAGCATGACAATGATGAAATTAATTGAATATGGTCATGGTCTGTGCGCCGATGTCATCCGCGCTCAGGCCATACACCTCCTCAGCCTGGCTTTTGCTATGACAGCGTCTCAGCGGGCTTCCGGCTGTCAAGCTCCACGGGACAGCTGGAGGCCAATTACCTCTCTTCAGCTGAGATGCTGTCAACCACTATAAAAGGGAGTGGCCCTGTTTGTTCAGGGCTGCGACCTCACATTATCCACACTCACCTCTCGGTGTGGATTAGGCTGGAGTCCCTACGTCCAGCTCCAGCCCTCCTCTCTTCCCTCATCATTATTCATAAGTGTACCTTTTGTATTATTTGTGTTTTGCCCCACGAGGCTCTTTCCCTTTGTTCCTTCCCTTATTAATAAACTACGCAAACTCACCGGTTGGCCCTTGGCTCTTATTAATGGCTCGCAAGAGCCATTCGTAACAGTAGGTCGCAGCCAGTGAGTTGCCGGCCACCGTGTGTGTTGCTTAATTGGACTGTTATTCCTACCTGTCTGGGTACCATGCTGGAAGCATGCCGTCACAGAGGTCCTGCACTCAGAGTCAGAGCGACGTGCTGGTGGATGCCCTCGAGTGCGTCGACGAAATCCTCATCACCACGTCCCTCCTCGACTTCAACAGCAACGTGCACCGGCACCTGGACCAGCTGAGGACATTCTTAATCATCTTCCCCACTTCGCTAATCACCCTGAAGAAAGCGTGAGGAAAGATGACATCGCCACACAGTGCGAAATACTCCGTGGGCTGGAGGGAAATCCCGGCAGGAAGCTGAAGAGGAGGAATCGTCGCCCCTTGCTTCGGGATCCCGCTCCTGCCTCTGTTCCGGCCCGGGAGTTTGCACCATCCAGGGGTCTTCCCCCATCGAGCATGATGTCACTCGGGATTC
Source organism: Pholidichthys leucotaenia (assembly GCA_020510985.1). Taxonomy (NCBI): domain Eukaryota; kingdom Metazoa; phylum Chordata; class Actinopteri; order Cichliformes; family Pholidichthyidae; genus Pholidichthys; species Pholidichthys leucotaenia. Next base: position 52,038,360 of record CM035849.1, on the reverse strand, counting down.
CCCCAGAGGAGCTGCAGCTGACAGCAATCAACATCTGGGACTGAGTGGCTGCTGCTCGCTCCGCTGTGCATCCATCTGAAATAATTAAGCATGTGACGGCGGCAGTCAGACTGGTGGAGAGGAATCCTGAGTTAAGTGACTTCCTTGAGTTCGCCGACCTGCTCGTCTCTGTTTCTGCACAGGAGCAGCGATTCCCGGACCTCACCTTCGCCTCGCCCTCTGCCAGAAACTGCCGTCACCACCACCATCAACCTCAGCCTGTATCCCGTCCGGATCCAGTTCCGGGTCGCAGCAAGGGCTCAATCCCCCACACAGCTGTCACTCCTGCGCCTCGTCAGAGGGGAATCCCCGCAGCCTCATCTCCCGGGCCATCTTCTCCTGCTGTCCCGCCAGCGCTCCGTGCCCGGCTCGTTTCGGCTGACGACCCCTCCTCCTCGACGCCTATCCTGGCTGCTGTGTGTCTCTGGAGTCCTGTTTCGGCGAGCCCCGTCCCGGAACCTTCTCGACCGGCTAACCTTCGTCCTCCCAGGGGGCCCTCTGTCACCATCCGGCGGGGAAAGGGAGGAGCAATGTCCGCCACAGCAGGCACCATCCAGCCTCCAGGAGACAGGCGAGTCCAAACTCATCCATATTCTCATTATTGTGATTTGCCTTGTCAGACTCCTGGGGTGGAGTTCGGGGTTCGCAGTCCCCTGAGCTCCCACCACCTGCTGTGGCTTTAATTGTTAATCCCGCATCCTCTGTGTCTCCCTCCGCTGAGCGGTCCTTGACGCCAGGCCAACGTTGCCGGATGAGGAGGGGGTCTGCGGTTCTGGAGAGCCTGGTTCCGGTCCCGCAGCCACGTCGTGGGCAGAGGAGGACAGCGGACTGCAGCGTGGAACCTGCGCCAACGAGGAAGCGTCCTCAGGTCTCCACGGACGAGCGGTCCGGTCCAGCGGGTCGAGGGTCCCCTGCCACCACGCCGTGCGGGCCGTCGGCGTGGGCATCAGTGCTGGAGGATCCAGAGGCCGTGTCTCTTGGGGAGACGAGCCGAGTGCAGCCGCCCGCTGCGTCCAAGCTTGTCTCGCCGGGTTCTGGCGCTGCCGGTGATCCTGATCCCGGTTCTTCTCTCTCTCCCGAGCCTTCTCCCAGGGTCGCCGGCGAGAAGCTGATTTTGCCCCCTGTGCCAGAGGTTCCCGGTCCAGGGTGGTGTCAGTTTCTGGTGCGGCAACCGACACTTCGGGGTCCGACGCAGGTGCAACCATGACCCAATCGGGGTCCGACGAGGGTGCAGCACCAGCAGGATCCAAGTTTGGTGAGGGAGCTGCAGATCCCCTGCCACTGGACACTGGACCGGCTCATCTCCTCCCCCATCTTCACCATCGTCCTCATCTTCACCCTCATCTTCCCCCCAAGCCTTCTCCACCACTTGCCGTATGGACCTCTCACTTTCGGCCCGGCTCGCCCTCGCTATTCCCCTCTACAGGGAAGCCATTGCCTTTCTCTCCCCTGCGGTCCTGGTGGCTGAGCGATGCGGGTCAGCCGCCAGAAGGGACTGTCGCACCCATTTGGCTCTCTGGGCCGGCCACCCGACCCACTGGACTCTCTATTCGGCGGCCTGGTCCAGCCACCTGAAGCACTGTTTTTCCTGGCCTGGGATTCGGGTAGGCAGCCTGAACTCTTCCCGTTACCCCTGCTGGCGGTTTGGACACTGGGTGCGGGGAGACCCCCCGAACTGTGTTATTTCGCCTGTCATTCCTGTGCCTTTGGTTCCTTTGTGATTTTGTGAAGTGTACAGGTATGATATTATGATTTCTTGTAGTCCTATCGAGGTTAGTGGTTTTTTTTTCTTCCCCTCTGCTGTTTGAGGGATGTTCTGTATCTGCTCGATTACGCCTTAGGAGCCTCTGTGTTTTCTTTTTAGGTCTCCTGTGGTTGCATTTTTTTGTTGTTGGGGCCTGTCTGCATATTGTCCGCATTTTATGGAGTATTGTGGGGGGGGGGGGGGTTCTCTCCCGTACTCTGTAATTACTTCATTTGACCCTGTCAGGGTTGTGAGTTTTTTTTCTCTCCTCTTTTTCTGATTCACTCCCTCCTGGCCTGCACCCCATCCGCCCACCCGGGGGGGGGGGGGGGGGCTTGGGTGTTACTGGCCGTTCTGACCCGCCTTGAGGGGAGGGTCCTGTCATGGGCTGTGCGCCGATGTCATCCGCGCTCAAGGGCCCATACATCTCCTCACCTGGCTTTTGCTAGGACAGTGTCTCAGCGGCTTTCCAGCTGTCAAGTTCCACGGGACGGGCTGGAGCCAATTACCTCTCAGCTCTGAGGCCGTGTCAAACCACTATAAAAGGGAGCGGGCCCTGTTTGTTTCAGGGCTGCGACCTCACATTATCCACCCCACCTCTCGGTGTGGATTAGGCTGGAGTCCCCTAAGTCCGGCTCCAGCCCCCTCTCTGCCCTCTTCATTATTCGTAAGGTACCTTTTGTATTATTTGTGTTTTGCCCCACGAGCTCTTTCCCTTGGTTCCTTCCCTTATTAATAAACTACGCAAACTCACCGGTTGGCCCTTGGCTCTTATTAATGGCTCACAAGAGCAGTCGTAACAAATATTACAATATCATGAGGTCACTTATGGTATTGTATATGGTGGTCTGCCACTAGGGGCGCTGTTAAGTGTTGTATGCAGATTAAGCAAAGAGTAAAAAATGGTTGTTGTTGACGTTACTGAAGTCCTAGCTGTCCTGTCTGTTTATTCCAGCCTGCTCTCCTTATAAAAAACACACTAAAAATACATTACATGGTGTCAGAAGTGTCACTGGAACTGTCTGTCACTGAAGGAAACCTCGCAGAAAACTGGCGTTTGTGGATCCAGAAGTTTGAGCTGTACCTGATTGCTAGCGGCATAGCTGAAAAATCCAGAGAAAATAAAATGTGCTACGTTTCTTCATGTGGCAGGTGACAAAGCTATTAGGTATTTAATACCATGGACTTTGATGATGATGATGATGAGTTTGAAATCCTAAAAGAAAGATTTAGGCAATATTGTGAGCCAAGAAAAAATACAACCTACCTGAGGCACATATTTTTCACAAGTGTACAAGGCAAGAGTGAGACCTACGATGCATATTGACAGACCTGAAAAACAAGGCCTAAGACTTGAGTTTGACTGTAACTGATTCACTCATAAGAGATCGTATTGTGTGTGGAGTCACCATGACCAGGGAGAGCTAAGATTGCTTAGTGAGCCAGACTTATTGTATCCCTGAGTAAAGCTGTGGATATATGCAGAGCTAATGAAGCCACACAAAGCCATATGAAAGCTTACAAGAAGAACAGAAGTTTCAGTAAACAGAGCTAGCAAAATAAAGCTAGCTAAGAGGCCTAAAGAAAGTGACGGCCATGCAAAAAGAGAAATGCAATAAATGTGGGTATAAACATGAGCCTCGCAAGTGTCCTGCATATGGATAAACATTAAAGTCTGCTCACAAAAAAACATTTTGCTCGCATGTGCCACACAAGAATGCACAAAGAAAGCTAGAGAAAGTTCACACAGACAGGAGAAAAAGTGTGAATGAGATAGAACAGAGAGGAAAAAGAAATGTTTATTGGAACCATTGAGCCAAAGAGGAAGAAAAATAAAAGGCCAGCTCATGTTGTTATGGTGAATGTGCGAAGATGCTGAAATCAAGATGGACAGAAGTTCTGGGACAATGAATGGTGAAAAAGGTCGTCTTCAGATCAGATACGGGTGCACGTTGCTATGTGCTACTCTGCAAAATCTTAAAGAAAGTGAGCCAAAGGAGATATGCTAGCTGTTTGAATCCAGAACAAAGTTAGTGTCATATTCTCCCAGCCAGAGAGGACCATGGGCATGGCAAAGCTGAATGTGAATACAAAACTCAAGCACATGAGGCTTGAATTTCAAGTTATAAAAGCTGATTTGCCAGCAATCCTTGAGGGTATTCATGTGAACAACTGGACTGATAACCAGCAGTCACAAGGTGGATAGAGGAAGAGGAAACTGACATTCTGGCAGCAATACAAAGATGTGTTTACAGGGACTGGGGTGTGTACCGGACTACATCACATTCAGGTCGACCCAGCTGTAACTCCAGTGATTCACCCACGCCAGAAAGGTGCTTTAGGCACTGAAGGACGACATAAAAAAGAACTTGAAAGAATGGAGACTCTGGGTGTGATGAGAACCAATCAGAGCCCACTGATTGGGTCATCAGCATGGTCATTGTCAAGAACAAGCAAATAAAAGAATAAGGAAATATGCAGTAGATCCTCAAGATCTTAACACAGGCTATAAAAAAGAGTGCGCTTCCCCTACGACAGTGGAAGAATCGTTCCAGTGATATGGCCAAATGCAAAGGTGTTTTCAGTGCTAGACGCAAACCATGGCTTCTGCAAATATAGCTTGATGAAGAAAGCTCCAAGTTATTCACCTTTAACACACCATTTGGTAGATAGCCTGATTTAAGAGCTTCCCTTTGGGGTGTCATCAGCCCAGAAGTCTTCCAAAAGTACATCGCCCAGAGACTGGAGGACCTGGAAGGAGTTGAGAATATTATGGAAGACATCCTGGTGTGGGGTGTAAATAAAGAACAACATGACAAAAGGCTGAGACAACTACTTGAAAGAGTGAAAAGCATTAATCTGAAACTTAACGAGGACAAATGTAAGATTGGCATGACTGAAATACGATATATTGGACACATTTTGAGTGCAAAAGGCCTGAAGCCAGACCAAGAAAAAGTCAGAGCAATAGTTAACATGCCTCAACCAGAAGATGTGGCTGCACTCAGAAGATTTCTCGGTATGGTGCAGTACCTTGCAAAGTTCATACCAAACCTGTCAGAGGTAACTGCACCACTCAGAAAACTCCTGGAAGGAGAAGTTGCATGGCAGTGGGAGTCACAGTAACAAAAGAGCTTTGAACAGCTGAAGTCACTTGTCAGTGAAACCCCTGTGCTGAGATTTTATGACATAAATAAACCAGTTACATTGTCTGTGGATGCAAGCTCTGAAGGATTGGGAGCTGTGATATTGCAAGAGGGTCAGCCAGTGGCTTATGGTTCAAGATCGCTAACAGACACACAGAAAAGATATGCACAAATTGAAAAGGAACTTTTGGCTATCGCGTATGGCTGTGAGAAATTCAAGCAGTATCTGTATGGAAGACCAGTACAGGTTGAGTCAGACCATAAACCACAGGAAGCTGTGTTCAAAAAAGGGTTGCATAAAGCACCACCCGGACTATAACGTATGCTGATGAGTCTGCAGCCTTTCAACCTGCAGGTTACATATAAACCAGGCAAAGACTTGTACATTGCAGACACTCTGAGCAGAATCAGAATCAGAATCAGGTTTATTGCCATTGTTCATGTAGTACACAAACTAGGAATTTGTCTCGGTGCAATGCTGCAACATTAAACATGATAAAATAAAAGAAATAAACTATACATGCAATAAAGTGTAGAATAAGAGTAAGTGATACTGGTCAGCAGTTAAAATATATTGGCGAGCAGCAGATACTGTGGAGAACTATATAGTGCAGTCGGTAATGCAGGAAGAAAACAGTGATGATTGACATGAGTCTGGTTGAGCTGCTGTACATAGTGCACGAGAGTCAATAAGTCACTTAGTGTTCAGCAGTCTGATGGCAGAGGGGAAGAAGCTGTTCATGTGACGGGAGGGTTTTAGTCTGGATGGACCGAAGTCTTCTACCTGAGGGGAGGGGGCAAACAGTACGTGACCAGGGTGTTGAGGGATCGCTATGATCCGGCCAGCACGCCTCCGGGTCCTGGAAATGTACAGATCCTGGAGAGATGGGGAGCTTGCAGCCGATCACCTTCTCAGCAGTGCGCACGGACGCGCCTGCAGCCTTAGTCTGTCCCTGGGCAGTGGCTCTGCGTACCACACGGTTATGGAGGTGGTGAGGATGGACTCGATGATGGCTGTGTAGAACTGCACTAACATCTTGGTGGGTAGCTTGAGCTTCCTCATCTGCCGCAGGAAGAACATCCTCTGCTGGGCTTTTTGGATGAGTGAGCTGATGGTCGGCTCCCATTTGAGGTCCCTGGTGATGGTAGTGCCTAGGAAGCGGAAGGAATCAGCAGTGGTGATGGGAGAGCGTGAGGTGAGGGGGGGCAGAGGGGTAGTGACTTTCCTGAAGTCTACAATCATCTCCACTGTCTTCAGAGCGTTCAGCTGCAGGCTGTTATTGTTGCACCAGGACGCCAGCTGGGCCACCTCTCTCCTGTAGGCGGACTCGTCGCCGTTGGAGATGAGCCCGATGAGGGTGGTGTCGTCCGCAAACTTGATCAACTTGACAGACTGGTGGCTGGAGGTGCAGGAGTTGGTGTAAAGGGAGAAGAGTAGGGGGGAAAGTACACAGCCCTGGGGTGATCCGGTGCTGATGCTAGTAGAGTCTGAGACAGTCTTTCCCAGCCGCACATGCTGCCTCCGGTCCGTCAGGAAGTCGGTGATCCACCTGCAGAGGGAGTCAGGCACGTTGAGCAGGGACAGCTTGTCCCGGAGCAGAGCGGGGCGGATGGTGTTGAATGCGGAGCTGAAGTCCACAAACAGGATCCTGGCATAGGTTCCCGGGGAGTCCAGGTGCTGCAGGATGGAGTGGAGGGCCAGGTTGACTGCGTCGTCTACAGACCTGTTGGCTCGGTAGGCAAACTGCAGCGGGTCCAGGAGAGGGGTGGTGATGGACTTGAGGTGGGGCAGGACCAGGCGCTCAAAGGACTTCATGACTACAGAGGTGAGCGCTACAGGTCTGTAGTCATTAAGTCCAGTGATCCGTGGCTTCTTGGGGACAGGGATGATGGTGGAGGATTTGAGGCAGGACGGCACGTGGCATACCTTAAGGGAGGTGTTAAAAATGTCTGTGAAGACAGGAGCCAGCTGTTTCGCACAGTGTCTCAGGGTGGAGGGAGACACGCCGTCCGGACCGGGGGCCTTGCGCGGGTTCAGTCTGGAGAACTGTTTGAGCACGTCCTGCTCACTGATGATAAGGGCAGGGGGGGAGGAGGGGGGGGTGCCTTTAATGAAGTAGGGATTGTGGAGGCTGTGGAGCTGGAGGGAGGGGGGGAGTTGGACACAGATGATGAGGTGTCAAAACGGGCATAGTGTTGGGACAGTCTTTGACAAAGGGCTTTGTCATCCTGACCTTTAGGAGCCTGAGGCCGATAGTTGGTGATTTGCCTCAGTCCTCTCCACAGAGCAGAGCTTTTCTTAAAGAGCAGACAGAAAAACTATTGGAGGAGGAACTTGAAGTTAATTTCTTTACAGCACACCTACCTGTCTCAGAGGAAAAGCTGAAGTTATTCCAGAAAGCAACAGCAGCAGATGAGGAACTGCAAATGTTAATGAAAGCAGTTCAGTCAGGATGGCCATTGGACATTCAGAGAGGAACTCACATGCTCAGAAGGACTAATATTCAAGAACTCCAGGCTTGTGGTGCCTCAAAGTCTGAGAAAGGAAATGCTTCAGAAAATCCATGAAGCACATCTTGGCGTTGTTAAAAGCAAAGAAAGAGCAAGAGATGTTTTGTTTTGGCCCAGCATGTCTAAACAAATAGGAGAAACAGTGCTAAAGTGTTCTACCTGTAACACACACGAGGAACAATGTCAAAGAACCACTTCAGAGTCCAGGACATTCCCAGCAGAGCTTGCAAAAGGTTGGTAGTTTGTGGCTTATATTAATCAGTATATTCCATACCTACATATGTATAGACTTATTAGAGGTTAGTGATTATATATGTGGAGATGACCTAACGCCTATGAACAGGCAGAGGACTCCAACTGCGCAGCGAGGATCAAAGAGCATACAGAGTCGCAGCGGTGGAGACCGGATCGATCTCCCTGACCACCCAGGGTCAGGTGGAGGAGACGGAGGACAATGGAGGGGGGATTATGTTAATGCGGGATGTCAGCTTTGATATGCAATGTCTGTTTATTGAGTGTGGGTATAAGTATGAAGGTCTGACTGCGTTCGACCTCTTTTTCTGCTTCTGCACCGAGATGAGATGTTAGGAGGTGAAGCTGATATTAAACTTTGATTATAAAGCCATATCGCTTCTTCATTTCTAGCTCCCTACAGTGTTGATCTTTTCCATTTTGACCAAGGTGATTATCTACTGTGTGTAGATTATTACTCAAAATATCCTGAAATTGCCAAATTGCCACAAACAACAAGCAAACATGTCATTGTAGCTCTTAAATCTGTTTGCCAGACATGGAATTCCAGACGAGCTCATGTCAGACAATGGACTGCAGTTTTCAAGTGCAGAGTTCAGACAGTTTGCAGAAACATGGGAGTTTAAACACACCACATTGAGCCGGGATACCCACAATCAAATGGGCAAAGTGAACGTGCAATTCAAACAATAAAAAAACCTACTGAAGAAGGCACAAGAAAGCCAAGGAGATCCTTATATTGCTCTTCTTGAATACAGAAATTCACCCTTGGATGGAGTCAAATTGTCTCCAGCACAATTGTTGATGAATCGGAGACTGAAAACAAAATTGCCAACATCAGTTCAGCTGTTAATGCCACAGCTGAACAAGAATAAGCAAAAGCAACTGAAGGAGAGACAGATGAGACAGAAACATTACTTTGACCGTGGAGCCAGAGCCTTACCTGCTCTACAAGAGGGAGTAGACAGTAGATTCAGAGCTGAGAATACATGGCTAGACAGCTATTGTGGTAAAGAGCCACAACACAGCCCAAGATCATTTGTGAATTCAGAAAAGACCCTGGGGGATGTAAATTCAGTAGAAAGCAGGGCGCCATCATACTGAAGTGCAGAGTAAGTAAGTGTTCCTGAAACGCACTAACATATTGATGCAGGAGGATTTCCCGACCCCTGCTTGTGAGCCTACAGATGACGCATCTCATCGAGCAAGCACCTGTTCATTCTCTGTAAGGGAAGACTGAGTAATTCAAAGCAGTTACTAAAGAGCCTAAGGATAAACTTCATGCTTGGCAGACTGATTAAACCCCCCCAACGTATACAATGTGAAACAACATAAAGAAATGTTCAAGTGTATCTTTAAGGATGTTAGCCCCTGTAATGAAAAGAAAAGCAGTTGTTCAGGTTAAAACCATACTTTTAACTTGGAGTCATATTAGGATTTATTGTTTCTGTGTAACAATATAGTATGATATTCTACTTCTAAAGAAGGGAGAATGTAATGTAGTAATGTGGTCTGCCACTAGGGGCGCTGTTAAGTGTTTGTATGCAGATGAAGCAGAGAGTAAAAAAACGGTTGTTGTTGACGTTGCTAAAGTCCTAGCTGTCCTGTCTGGTTTATGCCACTTGCTCTCCTTATAAAACACACTAAAAATACATCACAACTTATAATGCCTAAACACTGAAGGATTTATGATACCCTATATTACATGATTTAAAGCATAGAGGTTCAAAAGAGATTGATAATTAATGTGTTTGTGCATATGGTTTGCCAGAGACTACGGATTATCAAATAGAGGTCTTGGTTAATTGTTGCTATATGTTGCTTTGTTTAAAATAATACTATACTCACCTTTTAATAAATGACATATGCAATCTTATTTACTTTTCGCCCCTAGCCTGACCGTGTAATAAAAAACAGAGAATGTCGAGAGCAGGATCTGAGAAAGTCCATGTTGTCACTTTTTCCCTCCTAAAGAAAATAGCAAGCTGATAATGATGTTTTATTACGGGAGATGTGTCATGCTGCAGTCCTCGCGGACCGCAAATAACACACCATGGGCCACCGATGAGCTTGCATAATTTATAAGGAACACAAATGACAAAATTAGGAGCCACGGGGGCAAAAACACACTAAGGTTATAACTAGGACACGGGCTACAGATTCCCAGGGAAAACACTTACTGTGATGAATATAGATGATGAATATCAGACGAGGATTGTCAGACGAGGTCGCAGCCCGAGAACCAACGCTGCTCCCTTAAATAGGGCCAGGGATGAAACAGCTGATGAGGCAGTCATCAACTCCATTGATTCAGCTGTCACAGCCAGCTCCACTCTGACAGCCGGAAGCCCCGCAGAGACGCTGTCAGAATAAGACCCCCTGCGGGACCATAAGAAAACTACCTTGTAGGGGAAGTTTAATAAAAATATTTCTAAGGTACAGGAATTATTATTTTATTTTAGAGTGGTGGTGTGAACGGGGGCGAGTTAAACTGTCACTTCTGCACCCGCTAAATAAAATAAATAAGCACTCGTAAAAAGGGGCACCAGTCTAACGGACACATATTAAACTTAGCTATATAAGTGCAGGTTAGTTAGTTAGGTTAGTTAGTTTTAATTAATTTTGTCCCTTCAATTACTTAATGGATCAGTCTCAAAATTTAAGGGAGTTCTTCTCCTGCCGTGATCTAAGAAACATATATATGCGAAAGGAACACGCTTCAACTTCTCTCATTCATCCTTTTATTAAACTCATTCAGGTTACATGATATGGAATTCAAATGATGGATAAACAGATTCAAATGATAACAGGTGTCCGATATCACATCGACTGTTATTGTTTTCCTGAGCAAAAAGTCTAGCGTTAAACCTTTGTAGAACCAAGGAGAAACCAGACTTATGTTTCAATGGTAAATAAGGCTGAAATGTCCAACAAAACAGAATGCAATTTTATGGGGAAAATTCATAAGCTGATTATCTAAAAATGAACTTCTGAATTAATTTACAAAAATCAAGGGAAGTTACTTAAAAATGACTAAGAGTCTTCCTTCAGTTTATTGCTTTATCCTGTGGTTGAGAGACTAATTGTACCATGAAATACTGGTTATATCAATTGTAATTTAAATGTTCAGACATCACGTTTTTAACCCAGCAGATAGGAAAAGGAAGAGTCTCACTTTACAAACAGCTGAAGGTCCACGTGTTCAAGCGAGTCAGTACCGCTGAGTTTAGAGTCGGGACATCGGGAGGAAGCGGCTGCTGCTTCCTCACAGCCATCAGAAGTGTATACCCAGCTGGGAGGCTCGTACAGGACTGTGGCAGCGGTGAATAATTGTCCCAGAGCGGCATGACAGGTCCTTGGAAACGAGTCCAAATTTGAGGTCTCTGGTAGCGGGATAGACCAAAAAACTGAAGGAGAAACTTCTCAGTGAGGCGGATATGAGGCCAGAAAGAGAGTCCAAAAACACAGTCTCTGTTCACTTTAAATTAGGAAAATTAAAGGTCCACTTTAACGGTGTGAAAAGTCAGAAAATCTGAGAAAACATTTACTAGGATAAGAATGGTTTCTGAGGTGAAGGAAAAAATTATTTTTGAGAATGTGATTCTCTGAGAAAGCGAGCTCTAAAGAAAAAAGGTGGTTTCTCCTCAATAACCAGAAAAAACTAACGCAGAATTTGACAAACTTCACACAGAACATATTTAGATCAAAGCTTAATGAAGTACTGCAAACCATGGTCAGTGATCAAAAAGATGATTTTCAGTGTCCTTAGGATCCAGGGGAGATGATAAGCTGAAAGAAACTTAATGCTTAGAGAGAATTGACAGTCAATTTACACATAATGAAACACATTCCATAGGTATCCACTAGGAGGCACTGTTGAGCTGTACATAATTTCTTTAGGTCCATGATATCTGGACAGAGGATCTGGTAATCATTGAAAGTCATAAAACTGTCTGGTTAAGCCGTTTATGACCCTTTAAGAGCATTAGTTCCCTGTAAGGCGGATGCTATCCAAATGCAATGTTCACGTTGGGGGTCTGGCCTAGAGTTTTTATGGTCCCTTTAAGCCTTTAAAAGCAAACTCTGATCCTTACCATCTCTGCAAGAGGCAACTGTTTGCATTGGGGTCCTGGGAAAAACATCCTTGGTCAGGCCTTGAGTGAGTGTAGTTAATATAAAAGCAAATGATATTCCTGTAGAATGAAGAAAAGTGATTTTCCTGTAGAAGGAAGAAAGGTGAAATTCCTGTAGAATGGAGGGAAGTGATCTTCTGTCTTGGTTTGAGGAGACAATGATGCTACAGATTGCCCCCTTTGTAGCAATGGTGAGCATCGGTCAGCGTTGGTACACACCAATGGCAGCTTCGTCTCCTTGGGAACACTTGACTTAAATACTGGGTTAAAGGTTTTTGTGATGTCCATACACACTAGCAAGCAAACAGTATCTGTTACTAAGTAGAAATCTTTGACTTTGGTTTACTGGAAGGACTTCCATGAATTTCCAAAAATAATTTGAATATGGACAAATGTAGATTATAAAATTGACTAAGAGTAGTAAGCTAAGGTATATGTCTTGAAATGACTCAAAAATTCTGGTTACAAAAGTAAGAAGATACAAAGTGCGTAGTTCTACATACCTGAGGTAGGTGTTTTTGGTTTACGATGAAACAGCGATTATAATTGTTCAAAAATAGTTTGAATTGGGCACAAAAATCAAAATGGAGTGTGAGAACTATTTATAGATATATGTTTGTATATAAGCATGCATATACTTCAAAAATTCTAAAAGTAAAAATCCAAACGAAGAATGCAAAAAAAAAAAAAAATATTGCTTATTTGAGGTAGATGTTTAGGTTAAGCAATATTGAGGTAACTCATGGAGGTTCGAATTGAATTGGTTTAGCTGGACTAAGCCATGAGTCCACAGAGGTCTGACTCAGAGGGTGTTTGAGACCTTTGTTCTGGAAGACTGAGCGAACATGGAAGGTCATCATTGTTCTTTGAGTGGCAATGAGGAGTAACTTTGTAACATCTGAAACAGGGGCAAGAAGAGGTGAAGGCAGGCTCATTGTTAGAGTGTTAGCTGAGAATCTAATATTTTTAGCTACCTTTTGAAGGAACACAGGCATTAGGTGTGGGTGAGCATGGTCAACCTCTAACATGAAGAGTGACAAGTCCAAGACCTTGTTGAGTTTGAATGAGGCTTTGGAGCAAACATTCAAAACCAACACAGTATCTTGCAAAGTTCCGGTAACGGTTTGTGGTTCAACTACCTGGCGTTTCAGTGTAGCGGTGTTGACCAATTTAACAGTAGAAGTGCTAAGGCTAGCAAAGGGCCCTAATGATGAGGCTGTGGTTGAGAATGTACCTGAGGATTGTTGACATTTTGTCCGGGCTCTGTCCAGTTCTAACTGGGCAAAAGTAGGTGAGAGTGCTAGGTAGAGAGCTAAACTGAAACACAGGAGGGCCATCATCCTGGCAAACGAATGGAAGTGAGTCATTTTAATCTTGAGCTTCTTGTTGGTTTTCCTTTTCTTGAGGTACCTGAGTGGTAGGTGAAAGTTATTCTCAGAGGTAGAACAACTTTGTTAGAGACTGAGCTCTAGGCTTTTAGTGTTTTATCAACTTTAGTGGGTTTTGTGATTATTGACTGAAGCTAGTGATATTGGAGATTTTGTGTGAAACAAAAAAAAAAAAAAAAACACTGAATGAAACTTTGCAGGATCTTTTGAAGTTAGATTTTAAGGAAGTCAGTTAGCTTGAGTTAACTTTCCTTTTGAAGGTTTAATGCAGTTACCTGATTGAGGGAGAGAAATGTGACCGAGTGTACCTGAGGCTGATAGTTAGCTAACAGTTATCTATCCATCCATCCATCCATCCATCTTCTACCACTTTTCCGGAGGTCCAGGTCGCGGAGGCAGCAGTTCAAGCAGAGAAACCCAGACTTCCCTCTCCCCCGCCACCTGCTCCAGCTCTTCAGAGAGGATACCAAGGCATTCCCAGACCAGCTGGGAGACATAGTCTCTCCACCGAGTCCTGGGTCCGCCCCGGGGTCTCCTCCCAGTGGGACGTGCCTAAAACACCTCTGGGGCTGCACGGTGGTGCAGTGGTTTAGCACTGTGGCAGCACAGTTTTACCCTCGGCCGGGGGACCGCGGGGATCATGAGATCGTGGGTTCGATCCCAGCCCCCGACCAACAGTGAGCTGTGTGGAGTTTGCATGTTCTCCCCGTGTTGCGCGGGTTTACTCTGGGATTTCTCCGGTTTCCTCCCGCACACCAAAAAAAAACATGTAGGTTTAGGGCGCACGCGCACGCAGCGACCAGCAGCCAGTGGCTTGTCACCAGACTGCAAACCAAGTCTACCTACGGGTACAAATAAGTAACAAAAAAAAAAAAAAAAAGTGGGAGGCGTCCAGGAGGCATCCTAATCAGATGCCCATACTACCTCAACTGACTGCTTTCAATGTGGAGGAGCAGCGGTTCTACGCTGAGCCTCTCCCGGATGACTGAGCTCCTCACCCTATCTCTGAGGGTGAGTCCAGCAATCCTACGGAGAAAGCTCATTTCAGCCGCTTGTATCCGCGATCTTGTTCTTTCGGTCATTACCCAAAGCTTGTGACCATAGGTGAGAGTAGGAACGTAGATTGACTGGTAAATCGACAGCTTTGCCTTAGAACTAAGCTCCCTCTTCACCACAACAGACCGGTACAGCATCCGCATCACTGCAGATGCTGCTCCAATCCGTCTGTCATTCTCTCGCTCCATTTTCCCCTCACTCGTGAACAAGACCCCAAGATACTTAAACTCCTCCACTTGGGGCGGGAGCCTGTCCCCAACCCGGAGAGGACAATCCACCTTTTTCCGGCTGAGGACCATGGACTCGGACTTGGAGGTGCTGATTCTCATCCCAGCCACTTCACACTCAGCAGCAAACCGTCCCAGCAAGAGCTGTAGGTCATTGCTGGATGAAGCCAACAGGACAGCATCACCTGCAAACAACAGAGATGAGATCCTGTGGTCACCAAGCATGACGCCCTCCATTCCCTGGCTGCGCCTAGAAATCCTGTCCATAAAAATTATGAACAGGATCAGTGACAAAGGGCAGCCCTGGCGGAGTCCAACTCTCACTGGGAATGACTCCGACCGAGTGTTGGCAATACGAACCAAACTCTCACAATGGTCGTACAGAGACCAAATAGCTCGTAACAACAAGCCCAATACCCCATACTCCCGAAGCACCCCCCACAAAAAACCATGAGGAACACGGTCAAATGCCTTCTCCAAGTCCACAAAACACATGTAAACTGGTTGGCCAAACTCCCACGAACCCTCAAGAATTCTCGAGAGGGTAAAGAGCTGGTCCGATGTTCCACGGCCAGGATGAAAACCACATTGCTCCTCCTGAATCCGAGGTTCGACCAACGGCTGGACTCTCCTCTCCAGTACCTTGGCATAGACCTTCCCAGGGAGGCTGAGGAGTGTGATCCCTCTAAAGTTGGAGCACACCCTCCGGTCCCCTTTTTTGAAGAGTGGAACCACCACCCCAGTTTGCCATGCCAAAGGCACTGCCCCCGACCTCCACGCAATGTTGCAGAGGCGTGTCAACCATGACAGCCCAACAACATCCAGGGCCTGGAGGTACTCAGGGCGATTCTTGTCCACCCCTGGGGCCCGGCCACCAAGGAGATTTTTAACCACCTTGGCGACCTCAGCCCCTGTGATAGGCGAGTCATCCCCCTCGTCCCCAAACCCTGCTTCCTCTGTGTTAACCCAGGGAAGCAGGGTTAACAGTTATCTATCGGGCGCAAATAAGATTTTAAAGTTGTTTTACTGACTTAATAGAACAGTGTTGTCCCTGATGAGTCCCATGGGGTTTTTGTAAGCTTTGATTTGATTATGATGGACCCATTTGGAGATGGGGTCCTGGCGACCTTTGCTTATTTTGATTTGGTAAACAACTGGAGAGAGTTTATCTGTGATCACGTGTGGACCCGTCCACCTGGGGAGGAACTTCCGAGCAAGTTTTCCTGCTCGTGCGTTGGTCTGTCCTGTCTGAGGAATGAAAAAGTAGTAGAAAACCTTGTCTCCCACTTGGAGTTTGTCATGTGAGGCTTTCTGGTCATAGTAGGCTTTGCGTCCTTCAGCTGATCAGTCCAAATGTTTTTGGGCAAAGGCACAAGTCTGTTGGAGATGTGTGGTCAGGTCAGTCATGTACTTGTGAGTAGTGTAAGCTGTGGCAACATTGGCCTCTCCAGGTTGGTAGAGTAAATGCAGGGGAAAAGTCATTTGCTGGCCTGTCATCATTTCAAAAGGTGACACCCCAGTAACTTCATGGGGTGTGGCTCGGATGGCCATTAAGACCAGAGGGAGTTTTACATCCCAGTCTTTTTGGTGTGGTGAAACATACTTTTTCAGTATGTTAATCACAGTTCGGTGGGTTCTTTCAACCTGTCTGGAGGATTGTGGGTGGTGGCTAATATGGAAGTTAGCTTTAACTCCCAAGGTTTCCCACAGTTGTCTCATGACTTTGGCGGTGAAATGAGTGCCGCGGTCAGAGTTGATTCGGCTTGGCAGACCGAATCTAGAGAATACATGGTTCATCAACAAATAGGCTGTGGTTTCTGCCATGTCATTAGGAGCAGGCAAGCACTCAACCCATTTGGTGAAAGCACATGTGACTGTGAGGAAGTATTTGTTTCCTCTGGCTGACCGTGGAAGGGGACCTACCCAGTCAATTTGGAGGTCAGACCATGGGAATGAAATGCCTCTTTTCTGTAAGGGTGCTCGATGAATTGGGTTGGTTGGTTGAAACTGGTAACATACGAGACATCCCTTGGTGTAGTCCGCTACATCCTTTCGCATGTATGGCCAATATGCCACTTGTTTGAGGGCACTGTACGTCGCTTTGATGCCTTTGTGTCCTGCAGTTGGGAGATTGTGGGCATGAACAATCATCACCCCCCCTCTGGTTACGAGGGACCACAAGTGCAGGCGCCGGGAGTTCATCGGAAACATGAACCAGAATGCCATTGCGCAGCTGCAAGGACGATCGTGTGGCAAAAAGTGGTTTTAAGTCTGGAGTGTCAGCGAGATCCGAGTCGGATGGTGCATTGAGTGCAGGATCCAAGAGATATTGTATCATTTTATGGATCGCATGGTCAAGGGTTTGAAGAGAGATAAGGTCAGCGTCAGTGAAAACAGAGTCAACCGCGAGGCGACCGGTGGTTTGTGTCAGATCTTGGGCCCTGTTTGTCTGGGCCCTAGTGACTGCGCAGACTGTAGGGGTGGGTGGGTGGGACTGTGAAGTCGGCACCTGAGCAGAATCAAAGGACCAGGGTGTGCCTTGTATGGCTCCTTGTTTTACAAGTGAGTCCACAAGGTCATTCCATTCTTTGTCCTGACCTGGTGTGTGCGAGTGACCTCTGACCTTTTTCCAGTACACCTGGAGGTTGTTGGAGCTGACCAGGTGATCACATGCCTTGAAAAGGTCTTGATGTTTAACCGGTTTGTGGTTGGAGGTTACAAATCCTTTGGCCTTCCAGAGTGCTAAATGACAAGTGAAACTGAGGCGTGCGCAGTTGGAGTCAGTGCAGATGACCAACGTGCGAATGCCATGGTCTACGGCAAGTTGCAGTTTAATGGCACACCTGCGATTTCCGCATACTGGGATGATTGGGAACCCAGTTGAAAGCTGTGGGGTTCACAAGGCTGATTGTTCAACCATGCCACACCCACACCAGCGCGAATGTGAGTTTCATGGTGGAAAGAACAACCATCGACATAAGTGGTGACCATATCTTGACAGATGTTCTGGTCAAAGCAGTGATGGTTTGGGTCTTCTGTGACTGTAGGTGGCTCTGCACAAATGGATGGTCCTGGAGTGTCCTCGGAGCACCGTTGGCAGGCAGCCAAGTCTGTGCCAAGAGGGCTTCTCAACTTCTGTGCGTAGCTGACCTCCACGTCAAAGCTTAGTAGAGCCATCAACCAGGAGGCTATTCTGAAATTTGTTACAACGCCTTCTCTGATGCATTGACTGTTAAGGAAGACCACTGGTTGGTGGTGAGTCTCGACTGTGATTCTCTGGCCTCCCACATAGTTGGAGAAATGTTTGACTGCCCATACAGTGGCCAGAAGGGCTTTTTCACAGTCCGAGTATTTCAGTTCCGGACCGGAGAGGGTTTTGCTGGCATAGGCCACGACTCGTTTGTCGTGGTCATAGATTTGGTATAATCCAGCACTTAAGCAGTTGGCAGAGAACCCCACTTGTAGGAAGAATTGCTGGTCGCAGTTGGGATAGGCCAGACATGGTGCAGTGCATAACTTTTGCTTCAACGCTAGCATAGCCTGTTCTTGAGCCTCAGACCAAATGAAAGGGGTGTCCTTTCTTAGGAGGTCTGTAAGGGGTTTTGCCAAGTCTGCATAATCCTCAATGAACTGACGTGAGTAGCTGCATACCCCTAGGAAGCTCCAGAATTTGGAGATGTTGGTAGGGGCTTTGATGTTTTGCACACCTTGAATTTGTGCCGTTTGTGGTAGGACCCCTTTGGATCCTACCAAGAGACCAACATAGTTGACTTTGGTTTTGCACCATTGGCACTTGGAGAGAGAAATTTTGGCTCCTGCTCGCGTGAGCTGGCCAAGGACATGGTCGATTTCAGTGAGGTGGGTGTCCAGAGTTGGACTCCGAATGAGAATGTCGTCAACATAGATGAGGTTACCTCTGTCTTGGGCATCTGGACATGCTTTGTTCAAGAAAATGTTGAACTCTGCAGGAGAGTTGGCATAACCGAAAGGGCATCAGGTGAATGTATATTGGCAATTCGCAAACGTGAAGGCCAGTTTGTGTTGGTCTTCAGATTGGACAGGAATAGTCCTGAAACCAGAAGCAATGTCCAGTGTTGAGAAGTATTTGGCATCTTTGACTCTAGGGAGTTCTTGCTCCAGTTGAGTCATAGGCCACCTAGAGAGAGGAACTTGAGTGTTCAATTTCCTGTAATAAATGGTGAGTCGCCACTTAACATTGGGCTTTAGGACAGGCCATAAGGGGGCCGAGTAGGTACTGTTACAAGGCCTGATTATGCCACGGTCCAGTAGGTCATCGATTATTTCTTGTACTGGGCCGTACGAGGCCAAGAGAATCTTGTACTGCCTGACGTAGGTGGAAGGAGCATCAGGTGGTGTAGGAATGCATGCTGAGTGGATTGTGGTTAGTCCACAGTCCAAGGAGTCTTTGGAGAAGGATTGTTCATAATTAAGAAGAACCTGGTGAAGTTTTTCACATTGTTCGTTGGAGGTTAGGGCATCAGCATCAGCTACCACCTGTGCAATCTCTTCAGCGATAGTGAGGACCGATTTCGGTGGAGCATCGCTGGGATTGTCATTGGTCTGCTGATTGGACGCCGATGGAAGGAGTTCAGTGGCTTGGACAAGCATTTGGTCATTGTTGGTCAAGTCAATTCATCCCACTGACTCTTCGTCAGGGGTTGGCATTGACACAAGAGCGATGGCCTTAGAAGGCTTAGTGTAAATGACTGTAGGTTCAAGAGAGTTGGCCCAAAGAGAATCAGGGAGGCTGCCTAGCACAGGAACAGTCAGTTTGAAATCGTGGAAATCCGTAGTGATGAGCCAGCCGAGAGGCGTGGCCTTGGGCAGGATGATGGTCTCTGCCATGGCATTATTCACTGGCAACGTGGTGGCTCTGTATTCTAGGCTTAGAAGGGGCAAGGCCTCCAGAGTTAAGCCTAGATCGTCAAGCAAAGGAGCCGGTTGGAAAAACGCTTGTGGATGCATGAGTTTCTGCTCGGTCTGAATGCATAGTTGGACCGGGTAGCACGTGACATTAGCAGGTATGAGACAATGTTGAGTGTTCAGTACCTGGCAGGCCTCAGGGATGGTCTGGCCTGACTTTAGAGTGTCAAGATCTGGTTTAGAGTGAGCGTCTCGAACTGGGGTAAGAGACCATAAAACATTGTTTATGGTATCAACCTGGGTTCCGAGTCTCACAAGAAGATCACTGCCGATGTAGACTGCATATGGTAGGTCGGGAACGACCAAGACAGGCTGAATTAGCAGTCTGTAGTTCCACTGAAGGTGGAGGGCGCAGATAATTGTGGTAACCAATGTTTTGTTTGATTTGGTCCCAGCAGGAAACGAGAAGACTTGTTAGTGATCAGAAGGTCAGGGTATTTCTCGTGCAGAGAGTTGAAAAGTGTCTGGCTGATCGCGTATTTATCAGCCCAGAGAGCCAGTACCATGTCTTCTACGTGGGGGCTTTGGATAACTAGTCCTTTGACCACTTGGGGGCAGTACTCTTCATCGGCTGCCCCTGGTTTTAGAGTGCAAAGGAATGAACTGTGTTCATTTAAGGTTGGGTTGTCGGGTGGGGTGACATGGAAAGGGGTGCCTGTTTCAGTCCAGTCCCCAAGGTCACCTTCCGTCAAACTTTGTTGGGTCAGCAGTGCGAGTGGATTGACTCCTGGAACATCCAAGGTGTCAAGAGTGTAGCACTGTGATCTGGTTGCTTCAGGTAGAGTGGTTGGGAGAGGTTGTCGAACTTGATCCCATAGCTTGAGATTCTTGAAGTCTATCAGAGGCTCAAAGCGATTAAGTAGATCCTTGCCTATCAGCAATGGAATTGAGTTGAGATTGGACACATAGACCGGATGGATCAAGGTCATGGGCCCAATGGAGAGCTTTATCAATGACATGTGTGACACAGTCGTGTTTGAGGGTGCATAAGGTTGAATAGCTAAGGAGCAAGGTCTTAGTTTCAAGTCTTTGTGTGCATGGTTAGCAGCGACACATAGGTGTTCAAAAAGGTCACGCGACATGAGTGTGATGTCCGCTGCGGTATCCAGTAGGGCTTTGTGCATCATCACATCTTCCAGGATCAATGAGAGGAAAAATTTTCATGCAACCCCCCTCTCGGTCAAATCACACAGAAATTGTTGGACCTGTGGTTCAACGCAGATTAAGGAGTCACCTGTTTCGGACGAGTGAGGTTTTCCAGGTAGCTGGACTACCAAAATGGCACTGGGTGGTGTTGCATTTGGGAGCTCCTCCTGAGTTTCGGGTGGAGGATGCTCGGTTGTTCTTCGATATCCTTCCCCTTTGTAGTAGGAGATTCCTCAGGGTTGACTTGTGGCAAACCTAAAGGATCGTTTGGGGTGGTCACAATATTTATGGCTAGGACATCTGGCTTCTTGTCCTCTTTTGCCTCTTTTTTCCTCTTCAGTTCGTCAAGTATACGTTGGAGAGTTTCCAGGTCTTCTCGGCTGAAAATGGGCTTTTCTTTCTTCTCCCAGGGTTTGGAGCTAAACTTGCCAGGGGGAGGTCTTGCTTCCCTGTCGAAGTTTTTTCGTCAGTACAAGGGAGGTGACCATCTCCCGCGGTTACGCGAGTCTCAAAATTGATATCTGTCATCCTGGGTATCTGTACCATATTCTCGTGACTTACCTGGTGGGCTTAGTCTCCGACGGTAGTCAGGTTTTAGTGATGTTGGCTTGGAACTTGGTGTCAAAAATTTTTCCGGGTCATGACTCGACTTAGCTTGACTAGAGGACTGTCGTGGTTTTATTTGTAGCCGAGGTGCTGGAACGGGCTGGCCTTGGGGCGCCCTCTAGGTCCAGGGTGTCTGATGCGGTGTTGACAGCTAACACTGCGGTAGGCTCAGTATGCTTCTGATTGCTTTGTCATTGTTTCTGGAATGCATAATGTGCAAACTCTTAGCTGGTTTATCGAGTTTGACCTTGGGTTAGCCATGACTCCAAGGTGGTGTCCAATCGTGGGATGGAGATTCTGAATGAAAAGAGCCTTGAAATTGTGGTCTTCTTCCATCTCAGGCGTGTTTTGAGATCCAAAATATGCACGCAGGAGTCGCTGGTAGCATGCCTGTGGGGGCTCTAAGTGACCCTGTTTCACAGCTAGGGCTGTTGCTAGCCGTGCTTGTAAGCAGTCATCGGAGAACCCCTTTTCAATGGCTTCGTAGAGTTTCGGGTGGTTCATCTTGATGTCAAATGGTTGCCGATCTATAAATTTTGATACCGACCTGTTGGATGTCAGCTTAATCAAATAAATGCAATCGTCAACCATAGCATCAGGGTATTTACACAAGTAGTAGTCGATATCTTGCAAATAAGCCCTGGTATCAGGTGACCCACTGGTTGAGGGGTCAAATTTTGTAATGTGGCGAGCGATCTTATTGAGATCCCCATCGGATGGAATTTGCAAACGTCTTTCGCGTTGCTGTTTGGGTAAGTGTGTGCCGGGGGAGTCCCCATGCCTTGAAGGGATGCCCCCCTTTGTCGAAGGAACCGACCCGTTCATGGCTTCTGGTCTCGGATCCCTTCGTTGGCGGTAGTCTTCCAGCTCTTCTTTGATGTCCTGAAGACCTTGTTGTGCTTCTTGTAGGAGCAGTTTACATTTCCCATAGTCGGTTTGTTTCGTCCAATTGACCTTCAACTTCCTTGAGTTGGTTCTCTTTGTAAAGCAGGGCAGTTCTCAATTCCTCATTTTCTTGCTGAAGTGAGGTATTGCCGTCTTCTAGTCATTGCTTTTCTTCCTTTGCTTGTTCCAGATTTAGCAACGTCCGATCAAGCATAGCTTGGGTATGTTCTTGCTCTATGCAAGCTTGTTCCTGCTTTTTCACAAGAGATTTGTTCTGTTCCTGAAGAGAAAGGATGGTTGTTTGTTGTTTCACCAGTTCCTTTTCAGCGTAGAGTACTTGGGTTTCAGCTCATTTTAGCCTTGCAACTAATGCTAGTGCAAACTTTCCTAACACACATGGGATTTCCTTTGCTTTCGGTGGATTAGTTTTGCATTCATCCAAAAGTTTTTTTGTGATTTGCTTCAAATCTTTGGGTGGAGTATCCTGAACTTGTCTGGAGAAACCGGGTATAAGGTCAGAAGCCAACTCTTCCAAGGTTACTTGAAGGTCAATCAATTCGTCAAGTGGACTCGACATGTTTGACCGTTTGTGTAATGCTTAGCTTGAAATCAATTTGTTGATTATAGCTAAAGTTGTGAGTCAAGAGTTAACCTTGAGTGTTGTTTTGTAGTGAGGATAATTACAAGCTTCTTTTTGGAGTTTGTTTCAACTTCCAGGCTTGTAAGAAGGAAAGCAAATATTTTGGGAATTATTTAGAAATGTGGAATATGTGTTAATTTATTTGTTGACACTGTATTTTGATTTGTATTTCACACGACAAACAAAAAAATTGTGTGGATTGACTTCTTTCAGTTCAGTTATCAAAGTGTAGTTTTGGAATAGTCCTCAACTAGGTTGTGAATTTTTGTTGAATCTTCCTTGAAAGTAATGATTTTATTTACAAAAGAAAGCAACAAAAATAGAAAAAGTTAAATGCTTTAAGGCTTTAGAGTTATAAGTCTTCGCTTTGTTTTAAAGTTAGAATTGGCTTTGTTTTATTTGTTAAAGCCTATCTTCATTAAAGCCCTTAAATGTTTTAATATTTACGATTGTTATTAACGATATTGTTACGAAACAAATGAATTGTCTTTGCATATTGTCATTAAGGCTTCCTTAGGATTAAAGTAAATGATTTTTTTTTTGTTTATTTGTCAGGGACAGTGCAATAAACATAGACAAAAAAAAATCTGATGTGTTGCACAGAGAGTGTATAGCATTAAGCTAATTTGCAACTAAAATAAATAAAGAAAAAAATGTTTTACAGACTAATCAAAGTTTTCACCTTTTGACTTATTTCAAATCCTGGTGAGAAATAGTGAGTTGGTTAAATGTTTTCCTTCTCCTGGGAAGGAAGCATGAATCAAAAGCAACACACTGACTGTAAATAAGCTAAAGCTTTCAAGTGTTAACTGCTGAATGTGGTTTCCTAATTTTGGAAAATTTTGGTTAAATATTTAGTAAATCACTAAATCCTTTACCAACATGCACAGGATTAACATTAACTTGTTAAGTTGAATGACTTCCTGTGAAAGAAATCGCAAAGTAATATTTAAAAACAAAACACATATACATATGTAGCTTCAAAAGTTTGCAGACTTTTAGCGTAAGATGTGTAAATATATGCATTTAACTAAAAAGATTAAAATATGTGGTTAACATACATGAGTAAATACAAAGTCTATGCTTCTATGTGCTTTCACTGTGTATATGTGCAGTCAAAGGCTCTTCCACCAATGAGAACAAATTTTAAACCCACAAGTTGCTTTTTCCTTTTCGTTCTTGGGATAAAAACTTTGAATTGGGTTTAAATTTAGGTTGTTCCGGATAATTCGGATTGATTTGAAGTTAATTTGGAAGCTCTGTTTGATTATAAATCAGCTTAATAGATTTGCTCTGCTTTAATCCGAGTGTGCATTCATGCAAGAAATGCAACTCCTATAGTTGACCACAAGATGGAGGCAGCTATCTCTGCCCTCCCAAGAGGAGGAGACACTGGTGACATCGCTCTGGGTGGGTCTATCGGTCTCACTCAAAATGGCGGCTAGGGTGACTCCCTCTTAGCGCCTTCAAAATGGCATCTGCACGCTTACTCTGCTCATGCGCAGTTTTTCGTGCACGCCTTTCGGTCACGCGCGCGACTGTGCGTGTTCACGTGACACATGGATGCGGGAGTGAGTCTTATCGACAACGCCACTCCTTGCTTTTTAAAATGGGAGTTTTAATCTCCAACTTGCACAAATAATGTTACCCCTTTAATTCTGGGTATGGTTTACAACGCTACTTCCCCAACGGTTTATTCAGTGACCAGATCAAACTGTGTCCAGCTTAATCTGATGTCACCACACTTGGGTAATTACAGAACTGGCCAGTTTAATTAATCCTTTCGGGATAATCACCGGCAGGTTAAACTGGCGAGGAACAGGATGGTTTTCTTCATGTTTCTGTCACTCTAAGCCTTTATTTTTCTTAATCCAGCATATAATACTCCTTAAAACTTGCATGCATCAACGCAGCTGTTCCATTCCTTAGACAGTGGGCAACTCAGCCCACCCCCCTTTGTAGCTATCAGCAAACAGACGCTCGGCAGGAGGATGTGTAAATAAACACAGAGGAAGAGCCTCTCTCCCAAACACACAGATTCACCGAATAAAGTGGATCAATATTTGCAGAAAAAAAAACAGCTTATGTCCCAATGATTTTTCTTTTGCATATATGCTTCTTAGTTACACAGGCCCCACACGACAGCACCATAAATACTGTAGGGGAAGTTTAATAAAATATTGTCATAAGGTACAGGAATCATTTATTTTATTTAAGTGTGGGTGTGAACGGGGGCAGAGTTAAACCGTCACTTCTGCACCTGCTAAATAAAATGAATAAGCACTCATAAAAGGGGCACCAGTCCTAATGGACACTTACATTAAACTTAGTTTTAATTAATTTTGTACCTTCAATTACTTAATGGTTCAGTCTCAAAATTTAAGGGAGTTCTTCTCCTGCCGTGATCTAAGAAACATATATATGTGAAAGGAACACACTTCAACTTCTCTCATTCACCCTTTTATTAACCTCATTCAGGTTACATGATATGGCATTCAAATGATGGATAAACAGATTCAAATGATAACAGATGTCCGATATCACATCAACTGTTATTGTTTTCCTGAACATAAAGTCTAGCGTTAAACCTTTGTAGAACCAAGGAGAAACCAGACTTATGTTTCAATGGTAAATGAGGCTGAAATGTCTAACAAAACAGAACACAATTTTATGGGGAAAATTCATAAGCTAATTATCTAAAAATGAACTTCTGAATTAATCTACAAAAATCAAGGGAAGTTACTTAAAAATGACTAAGAGTCTTCCTTCAGTGTACCATGAAATACTGGTTATATTCAATTGTAATTTAATTGTTCGGATATCACGTTTTTAACCCAGCATATAGGAAAAGGAAGAGTCTCACTTACAAACAGCTGAAGGTCCACATGTTCAGCGGGTCGGTACCGGCTGAGTTTAGAGTGGGACATTGGGAGGAAGCGGCTGCTGCTTCCTCACAGCCGTCAGAAGTGTAGACCCAGCTGGGAGGCTCATACAGGACCGTGGCAGCGGTGAATAATTGTCCCAGAGTGGCGTGACAAGTCCTTGGAAACAAGTCCAAATTTGAGGTCTCTGGTAGCGGGATAGACCAAAAAACTGAAGGAGAAACTTCTCAGTCAGGCAGGTATGAGGCCAGAAAGAGAGTCCAAAAACACAGTCTCTGTTCACTTTAAATTAGGAAAATTGAAGGTCCACTTTAACTGCATGAAAAGTCAGAAAATCTGAGAAAAACATTTACTAGGATATGAATGGCTTCTGAGGTGAACTAAAAAATTATTTTTGAGAATTTGATTCTCTGAGAAAGCGAGCTCTAAAGAAAAAGGTGGTTTCTCCTCAGTAACCAGAAAAACTAACGCAGGATTTGACAAACTTCACACAGAACAATTTAGATAAAATAAAACTACACGGAACCTTGAAAATGTGGAATAAAACTTTCCTCTGAGATCTAGATCGCTATTCTGCTTCTTTAATCTTGATCTAGTTCCTAATCTTCCCAGACTTCTCTGATCTCATTCTGTCTCTTTTGATCTAACATTTAATCTTCTTTTCTGTCTCTTTCTTCTGTCATTTTCTGTCGTTTTCTGTCTTGCATGCAGGGCGGCTCCTCACTCCTTTTAACTGAGCATGCCATTGGGTCATAAAACCTGGGCCGATCTCAAGACGGACCTGTCGACTTTATAAAAAGCAGTTTGAAATGGTCATCAGCCAATGTGAAAACATTTCTTTGTTTGGGAGCAGCCAATCAAACGAAGATACCATCCCATGAAAATGCAGAGAAGAATTAATACTCATTCAGTTCTTATAAAATTAGGTGCTCAATATAAGATCTAACTAAATTAAATGACTTGGCTAATATTTGGTGATCATGCATTTATACTATTTCTCTGATATTACATTTGTTTGAATAACAGTCATGAACATAACATTTCTTATACATAATTATAATACATGCACTCATATTTAGATCAAAGCTTAATGAAGTACTGCAAACCATGGTCGGTGATCAAAAAGATGATTTTCAGTGTCCTTAGGATCCGGAGGAGATGATAAGCTGAAAGAAACTTAATGCTTAGAGAGAATTGACAGTCAATTTACACATAATGAAACACATTCCGTAGGTATCCACTAGGAGGTACTGTTGAGCTGTACATAATTTCTTTAGGTCCATGATATCTGGACAGAGGATCTGGTAATCGTTGAAAGTCATAAAACTGTCTGGTTAAGCCATTTATGACCCTTTAAGAGCATTAGTTTCCTGTAAGGCGGATGCTATCCAAATGCAGTGTTCACGTTGGGGGTCTGGTCTGGAGTTTATATGGTCCCTTTAAGCCTTTAAAAGCAAATTCTGATCCTTACCATCTCTGCAAGAGGCAACTGTTTACATTGGGGTCCTGGGAAAAACATCCTTGGTCAGGCCTTGAGTGAGTGTAGTTAATATAAAAGCAAGTGATATTCCTTTAGAATGAAGAAAAGTGATTTTCCTGTAGAAGGAAGAAAGGTGAAATTCCTGTAGAATGGAGGGAGTGATCTTCTGTCTTGGTTTGAGGAGACACAGAAGCAGCAGGTTCACTATTAATTACTGCAGCAGGTGGAGGGAGCTCGGGGGACTGTAAACCCCGCGCTCCACCCCCACGAATCAGACAATGCAATTCACCCAGTGAGGGAAAAGAATGAACGTGTACTTGCCTGCTTCGCTGAGGATCGATGGGACCTGCTGCAGTGGACTTGGTTTCCCTCTTCCCCTGCTGGATGGAGACGGAGGGCCCCCCGGGAAGACAAGAAGGAGCCTCCCGCACCAGCTCAGGAATGGGAGCAGCTGGAGACGAACTCGAGGAGTTCACAGCAGCTGGAGGGGGCGTCGAGGAGGGGGGGAGGAACAGCCGAGGCGGACCAGGATCGAGGAGCTGACGGAACAGCGGGTAAAGATGACCCGGAGGCGGAGGCGGCTGTCTTACTTCTCCGACGAGACCCGGAGGCTGCAGCTGGCTGGGAGACAGAGTTCGTGTGGCTACCCAGAACTGGATCCAGACAGGGTTCTCGCTGAGGCTTGCAATCTGGGTGTTGACGGCGTTTTCTGGCAGAGGACGAGGCGAAGGTGAGGTCAGGGCAATGCTGCTCCTGCACGGAAACCAAGGCGAGCAGGTCAACGTATTCAGGGTATTCATACAGTTCTGGATTCCCATCCAACAGCCTCACCGCCGCCGTCACACGCTTCAAGATCTGTGCGGGTTGGAAAGCGGAGCGAGCTGCAGCCACTCGGTCCCGGATGGCAGCCGCTATCAGCTGTAAATCCTCCGGGGGAATCCCGACTGATGTTTCACTCCGTTGGGGAAAGCCCCTAGGTGGTGTGAACTCCTGGACTGGATCTGGAGCAGGAAAGGGATCCTGAAGCGAGGAGCGAGGATGCCTCCTCTTCGGCTTCCTGCCAGAGTTTTCCTCCAGCCCACGGAGCTTCTTCCTGAGTGCAGAGATGTCCGCCATCCTCGCCGAGATTTCAGGGTGGTTGAAATAGCGAGGATAGCGGTTAATGATCGCCTCAGCAAGGTCCAGGTACCAGCGTGCATCGCTGGGAGTGTCATACAGGCAAGCGGTAAAAAGGACTCCATCTATCTCGTCGAGGGCCTTCACCAGCTCATAGTCCAGGCTCTTAGCATTGCCCTTGAGAGGCACTGGTACAAGAACGGGGAAAAAAAACTCAAGTCAAACTCAAACTCACGGTCACCAGCGTCTCAGTCTGGCTGCAACCTACAGTCATGCTGCGGTCCTTGCAGACCGCAAATAAGATGCCATGGGCCACCGATGAGCTTGCATAATTTATTAAGGAACACAAATAACAAAATAAGGAGCCACGGGGGGGCAAGAACACAACTAAGGCTATAACTAGACACGGGCTACAGAGTCCCAGGGAAAACACTTACTGTGATGAATATAGACAATGAATATCAGACGAGGATTGTCAGATGATGTCAGACAAGGTCGCAGCCCAGAGTAACCAATGCTGCTCCCTTAAATAGGGCCAGGGATGAAACAGCTGATGAGGCAGTCATCAACTCCATTGATTCCAGCTGTCACAGTCAGCTCCACTCTGACAGCCGGAAGCCCCGCAGAGACGCTGTCAGAATAAGACCCCTGCGGGACCATAAGAAATATTGCCGAATGGGAGGAAAATACTGCATGACCCGAGCACAGATGAGATCAGCGCTCAGGCCATGACAAGATGGTAAATTTATGAACTGAAAAGACAGAAATACCACAAGAATTCTGATAAAATGGAGAAAGGGAATTTAATTTCAATGGTAAACTGAGACTGATAAGTGAGTTGTGTCAGTCTGACCTAGATAAGAAGAGACAGAATCAGCCTTCAAAGGAAAAAACACACAGGCCACAGATTGTGGTCATGTGCCATAATTTCCTGAAAACAGAGATTAGGTTTACACCTGCAGTTATTAATTCTAAATGCTGCACTGGTCTAAGGCTTTTAATATATGATACTGTTTTGTTTGAATATAATCCTAAACTAAGTGATTACCCATGTCAATTGGTAAAACCTTAATTGATTCACAGAATATTTAGCAAATACTTGTTGTGAGTAGCGAACTCACATTCAAATTGTGGAAGCTTTAGGTGTGATTTAAAGGGGTTTTTTTTGTTTGTTTTTGTTACTTATTTGTACCCGTAGGTAGACTTGGTTTGCAGTCTGGTGACAAGCCACCGGCTGCTGGTCGCTGCGTGCGCGAGCGCCCTAAACCTACATGTTTTTGGTGTGCGGGAGGAAACCGGAGAAATCCCGGAGTAAACCCGCGCAACACGGGGAGAACATGCAAACTCCACACAGCTCACTGTTGGTCGGGGGCTGGGATCGAACCCACGATCTCATGATCCCCGCGATCCCCCGGCCGAGGGTAAAACTGTGCTGCCACAGTGCTAAACCACTGCGCCACCGTGCAGCCCACGGTGCACGGTGGCGCAGTGGTTATTATTCTTTGTTTTTCAAAAGGAAAGGGAATAGCATTCACATTTTTTTTTATTATTTTAGCTTTCACCAGGAATTAGATTTGCCAAATTAACAAGGAATTGTAACATCATCGTTACCTTTCAATATTGCAAAATGTAATAAAATAATAAAAAACAATAATTCCCTTATGTTTCTTAATATTAATAAACAACTGGGATAAACATTTAAGGGATACAAAACTAATGATGATCACTGGAACATAAGTAAAATCAATTTATGAGGTGATAAAACTTGCACTCCTGTTGATGTAAACACTGATGTGCAGACTGGGAAGCCGTAAGGTTTTCTGCAAGTTTTTCTTTGCAGGATAGCACCGAGATTTGATCTTTGCGGGAGATGGAGAGGCCGGACTGTGTGTGTGTGGGGGGCGACATTAACTGACCACAGGAGAAAGGACCCCTAAATTGACAAGCATTTTTTGAAGCTAAGTATGACTTTGCATGACATTGTAAATGAGATAAAGTATAATGATTTAAATGACTCTGACTTTACAAATGTAATGTTTATATGATTTTGCACTGCAGGATACATCTGATGTTACTCACCACATAATGGTGTGACAATATCATATTTCAGAAATGTGACAGTAATAAGGAATGTATTTTTCCGATGCTCAGCTGTGGCCAAGCTGGGCCTCGGGACTACATTCCACCCCATAATTTACCAAGGAATGTATAAAATTAGGCATTCCTTGTACAAAATTAAGCCAACTTCTAATTAGGAAAAATGTCCACCTTTCCATTGACTGAAGGAGTGTGACACAACCTTTCACAAGGATTCAACCTGTCTGTGCTCAACTGGAAAAACTGATATTAGTTATCAATGCTAAAGCATATCAAATCTGCACAGACAGCCATTTTGTTTTTCTTAAATGGAATTTGTAAATTAGTTCAAGAGACGTCACAAAAGAAGCCATGATTATTGAAATCTCATTTTGAAGGAGCTGTACTACCCACAAATTTTCATCTAAATTACAGTAACTGTGTATAACACATAAAAGTGGTAACACACTTCCTTCCAGTAAAAGACACTACCCATCAAGCAAATACCCTGTAACTTTGTTGTATGTTCAATTCAGTTCAAATCAATTCAATTCAACTTTATTTATATAGCGCCATTTTACAACAACAGTCATCTCATAGCACTTTCAACTGTAGGGAAACTCCACGACTGAGCATTGAGTTGAAAGAAAACTCATTATTGACATGAACAAACTGGAACCTACCAGATAAATAAGATCTAAACCACTGCAACGAAATTCCATTAAGTCCAATATAGTGTTCTAATCTATCAAGTAGAATATTATGATTGATAGTATCAAAAGCTGCACTAAGGTCTAAAAGGACAAGTACAGAAACAAGTCCATTATCAGATGCAATGAGGAGGTCATTAGTGACCTTTGCTAAGGCTGTTTCAGTGCTATGATGGATTCTAAACCCAGATTGAAACTCTTCAAGTAAACCATTTCCCTGCAGGTGGTCAAATAATTACGTAGTAACAACTCTTGCTAAGATTTTTGAAATGAAAGGGAGATTAGAGATTGGTCTATAGTTAGCTAAAGCTCCTGGATCCAGCATTGGCTTTTTGAGTAAGGGTTTAATTACAGCCGTTTTAAAAGCCTGCGGTACATGGCCTAAAGTTAATGAAGAATTGATTATATGAAGAATAAAGCTGCCAATAAGTGGGAAGACTTCTTTAAATAACCTGGTAGGAATAGGGTCTAAAAGGTAAGTTGAAGGCTTGGATGAGGAAACTATTTTGTCTCACTCTAGAAGGTCAATTGGAGTAAACTCATCAAGACAGATATCAATTGAAGGAGTTGTAGTAGTTACTGTATTTAAATTAACGGTGGGAAGAATCTGATTGATTTTATCTCTGATAGATGAAATTTTATTATTGAAAAGTTTATAAAGTCCTGACTAGTAAGCTCTAAGAGAATGCTAGGATTGACAGAGTCCTGACTCTTTGTCAACCTGGCTACAGTGCTGAAAAGAAACCTGGGATTATTCTTGTTCTCTTCTATTAATGCAGAATAATAACTTGTTCTAGCTTTTCTAAGAGATTTTTTTATAAATTAAAAGATGATTTCTCCAAGCTAAATAGATTTTATCTAAATTAGTGGAGCACCATTTTCTTTCTAATTGACGAGTCTTCTGTTTTAAGCTATGAGTTTCTGTGTTGAACCAAGGAGTTAGAAATCTCTGATTAGGCTTTTTTCTTTTTTAAAGGGGCCACCAAGTCTGGAGTCTGATGCAGAGAGGCTGTAACACTATCTACCATGCTATCAATTACAGAAGGAGCAAGCTGTGTATAGATTTGACAATTTAATCATGTATACAAATGTGTGTTTTCTGTTTAAGGTAATCCATAACTCTGCTGCCCCTCCCTTAAAAAGGTTTGTTTCATTAAGTTCTGTAAATACATCTCGGACAACTCGATCAACAGCACGCGGCGAGTGCAGGATTCCTAAGCACAAGACAACATTAGCAAATTCAACATTTTCATGTGTGGCTATGCGACAGTGGAACATGTTACCAACGGAGTTACTTGCAGTAACAGATTATCACACATTTTCACGTTTGGTGAAAAAACAGTTAACCTCTAAGCAAACCTGTGTCCATAATGTACTGTGATGTAAAGGTGTTAGAGCGTGTGATGACAACAGTGTGACCAATAACAGTCAGTGGTTGAATGTGAAAAATTGTTTATATGGGTGGAGTTATAAAAATGTATTATTGTATGTTTTAGTTTTTATCAATGTTTTGGTTTCTTATCAATGTTATTAATGTCTGTTTTAGTTTTTAGCTATGCTTGGTTCTAGTTTTTTTAATCAATGTTTGGTTTTAGTTTTTTATCAATGCTTACTTGTAGTTTTAGCAAATATCTGCTTTTATTAATGCTAACACCAGCCTGCCCAGGGACTACAGGTGGAAATTAGCACTTGTGCTATAACCTGGTACAATGCATCTTTCCTTTTTAAGGTCAATGTATATTGTGCATGTCCCTGCATAAATAAATAAAGAAAAGAAAGAAAAAGAAAGAAAGATCACTTCCGCTGTGTTGACACTCGGCATAGAGGAAACGATCTGCATAAATTTGGTAACAATAGCATCTGAGAGGTATCTACTGCAGTAATATTTATCTTTAAGAGCCAAATAGTCAGAAATAGTAAAATCAAAGATTAATAGACAATGGTCTGACAGTACAGGGTTATGAGGAGACACTACCAGATTTTCTGATTGTATGCCATATGCCAGAACAAGGTCCAACATATGGTGCAGAGAATGGGTAGAATTTCCTTCTTTCTGAGAAAACCCCATCAAGTCTAATATTGAATTAAATGCCACATTAAGGCAATCATTATCTACATCTACATGTATATTAAAGTCCCCTACTATAATTATTCTATCTGATTTTAGCACTAAATCATCTAAGAATTTGGCAAATTCGGATAAAAATTCTGAGTAGGTTGATGGAGGATGATTAACTATGGCAAATTAACTATGGCTGCACGGTGGCGCAGTGGTTTAGCACTGTGGCAGCACAGTTTACCCTCGGCCAGGGGATCGCGGAGATCGTGGGTTCGTTCCCAGCCCCCGACCAACAGTGAGCTGTGTGGAGTTTGCATGTTCTCCCCGTGTTGCGTGGGTTTACTCCGGGATTTCTCTGGTTTCCTCCCGCATACCAAAAACATGAAGGTTTAGGGCACTCGCGCATGCAGCGACCGGCAGCCGGTGGCTTGCCACCAGACTGCAAACCAAATCTACCTACGGGTACAAATAAGTAACAAAAAAAAAAAAAAAAAAAAATTGGGTTTAGCCTAAAATTGCTAAAGTGCTCAATACTGAGGACCAGGCCCTCAAAGGAATTATAACATGTTTTTTGCTTTACATTAATTAATAGTTTGGAATGGTAAATTGTTGCTACTCCTCCTTCACGACTAGAACTTCTGGGATTTTGACAGTTTAAATAACCAGAGGGAGATGATCCATTTAAACCAACAATATAACATAATCCTCTAGCCCTAACCAAGTCTCTGTAAGGGATATTAAATCAATCTGATGATCAATTAACAAATCATGGACTAACAGAGACTTGGGAGTTAGAGACCTAATATTTAATAAATTGTATTTAATTTTAAATTAAATTAAGTGCGTCTCTATGCATCAAAAAGGGGGTATTAAAGAAATTAATTATCAAAAATAATTAGCAATCCTTAGAAAAATAGATAATACATAAAAATTACCAATAGATGATCAATAATGAAGAGAAAAATATCCGCTTGGTAATGAAATCACAACATTCAATAGGAGAAGTTAAAAGTCACATCAATAAATTTCCAGATATTTAAGGAAATATCTGTAGATTATTGTAAAGTAAATACTGTATGTCTGTAAGGAACAAGGTAAACTGATAAGGAAGAAAACCATGCAAATCTATGAGAAAAGTTCCAAATGTCTAAGGAAAGTCCAACTTGTGCTGAATTTATGTTTACTGTGGGACTTGATTTACAATCTACTACAAAGACAATACAGATTTTTATATTTATTAAAATTGCTTTACAAAAATTGAGCGGGTACTGGCACAAGTCCCACTGTATCAAGTGCACAGTGCCTCCAGGAACTCGGACATTGGCAGAAGTCCGTGATTCATTATCTTCGTAACGCTAAAATTCTAATCAGATGCAAAAATATGCAAAAAGACATATGGATAACATAAACATACACTTCATATAATTTTTGAAATTTGAAAGAGCGTCTATAACTTAACAAAAAAAGGAACTCTGAAATAGCTAGACAAGCCAGGGCTCTCAGAAAACAGGGGAAAATACAGTCAACATAGACAAAGAACTGTAAGGTGTGGATTAAACTGCTTGGAACTCCAGAAGAAGCTAAAGTAATAATGATTAGAGAAATGGAGGAATTAGATAAATTTAAACCTTAGTTTTGATGTACGAATAATAGTGCAGTAAGACTATGAGTGGAGATTTTTGTGTTCTTTTTTTTCCTTTGTGTTTCTTCTCTTTTTCCTTTTGGTGTACATTGTTGACATAATTTATGATTAGTATTTTAACCAATCATCCTTCTTTATTTAATAATGGAAGTGTATTAGGGCAAATTGAAGCTGAATCCTTTGTCAATACTGAACAGCAACCACAAGACATTTTAGGAGATATTGACCCAGACAATAACTATTTTAATCATATTAACAAGAAGTGTGCTTATGATCAACAATTATTAAATGGAATTATGAATTTGGATCAGACATTGACAATAATACATATTAATAGTAGGACTCTCTATGCAAACTTTGATAGCATTAAGGAGTTTTTAAATCAATTTAACACCTCATTTAGGATTATTGCAATAAGTGAAATATGGATTAATGAAGAAAAAGATGTAAATTTTGAACTATATGGATATGAGATATACACACAAAATAGGAAATGGAAAAGTGGTGGTGGTGTAGCACTGTATGTTGATAGAAAATTAAAAGGTAAAAAAGTGGACACCATTTTTATTGGCCTTCAGTGAAGTCTCCACAAATATATGATAAGACACAGCTGCATAACTTTGAGACATAACTTGGAGACATCATAAGATAAAGGCATAGGGCTTCAAGGCCATCAAGCAATTTACTCCCAGGACAGGAGAAAAGGGAGGAGGGAGTGAGAGCATGAAACCCTTTAGCCGGTCAGTGTGACATAAAATTTCAACTTGGAACACAAAATATAACAGACATATCAAACAGCTTGTTAATATAGCATATTAAAACAGTTCATATATGGATAAAAGTTACAGTCATATGTTGTAACACACACACTTATAAAACATGTGATCTCAACAGATAAATGCATAATCAGTGAATTTCTATTGCCATGTAATACTAGATGATAAAAGTAGTTGGAAACCACACGTCAGATAAATACAAAACAAAAGTTGCAAAAAATATTGCAATCATAAATAAAATTACACAAGTCCTAGATTACAAATCACTTCATATTTTGTATTGCTCATTAGCACTTCCATACTTGACCTATTGTATAGAGGCCTGGGGTAAAAATTATAAAAATACACTTAATTCATTGCTAATATTACAAAAAAAGGGCAGTCCGTGTTATACACAAAGTCGGGTATCTTGAACACACTAATTTATTGTTTACATATTTAAAGTTATTGAAACTGCAGGATCTGTTTGAATATTATATAGCACAATTAATGTTTAAAAAAAAGAAAAAGAAAAAACCTTTTGTGTAATCAATCACCTTACTAAGATAGTTATAAAATCCATAAGTTGCATATTTTTAATAAAATTATTATAAAGTATAGCTTAAATTTTAGAAAAATTAAAATCTTTATAAGAGCTAAAAACTGAATAAAGCTTAATCTGGCATTGATAATCTTGTATCAGAATCAGAATCAGAATCAGAATAAAGTTTATTGCCAAGTACATTTACAAGTAAACAGCAGGTAAACATACGAGGAATTTGACTTGACATTGGAAAGCGCCTGATAGGCGGATCCCAATGACGCGGCAAGCCATGAAGGCGCCTGTCAACAGAGGAGAATAGAGAGCAAAGGTCAGGAACAAAACAATAGGTAGAGAGAAAAAAATCATAGTTAATCAGAATAATGCTCTTAAGTGAGCCGAATTATGATCACCAGAAAAAAAAAAAACCCTCGATGCACAATTAGCAGACAATATATCACACTTAACACACAGGCAGTAGAGAGCAGTGAGTGATTGTTTTCGTCAGTATAATGAGTCAGTCATGTGTGTGTGTTGGATGCAGAGGTGGTGGTTATCAGTTGCTGGTGAAACAGTAGAGGTCTCTCTCTCAGCAGATGTTATGACTAGTGTCTGAAAGTCAGAGGCAACATGTCCTTGGCATGGCAGATGGAATTTCTCTGTGAGTCAGACATAAGGCTGTTGTAGGTAGTTGGTTTGATAATATATTTGGCA
The DNA here is from genome assembly GCA_020510985.1 of Pholidichthys leucotaenia. Classification (NCBI taxonomy): domain Eukaryota; kingdom Metazoa; phylum Chordata; class Actinopteri; order Cichliformes; family Pholidichthyidae; genus Pholidichthys; species Pholidichthys leucotaenia. Next base: position 52,001,668 of record CM035849.1, on the reverse strand, counting down.
AATGGGGAAAAATAATTCAAGGAGCCCTTATAAGTATAATTATTAGTTTATTGATCTTTGTTTTTGTGGATGTTGTTGTATTCCAATGATTAAAAGAATAAAAAATAAATAAAAATAAAAAATAAAAGAAAGATCTCTTTTAGTGGCCTTCTCTTCCAATGATCCGCCTCCATATCAAGTGGTCTAGGAAACTGCCCACCTGCTCTCCTATTGCCAGGACGATGACGAGGTTGTGCCACGACTGAACCTAGATGGGGACCTAGAAGATGCCGAGGAGATAGTTTAGGGTCTGCAATAGGGTCTACAATGCACATTCACATGGTGTTAGATTTTGCTCTGCTGTGCTTCTGTCCTACAGGTTTTCTTTGTGAGAAATGATTAATGAAATAATAGATGCATATATATGAATGTATTCATATATGCATATATTCATATATGTATATATATGGTAGAACAGTCTGTGACATAATGTCAGGCCCAGGGAACACACACACAGGCTCGAGTGAGATTCAAAAGCTTTATTGAACAACAACAGGTGTGTGGATGCATGAGTGTGAGGTGTGAATGGATTGCTGGAGGACAGGGAGCGCCGAGGGCGGAACAGTGCGCCGTGCAGCCAGGCAACCCTAAGGGCAGAGCAAAGACAAGGGTGAGTAATGACCTTCATCCCGCAGGGTTAATCACAACAGTGCTGCTTACTTGCAGGTGTCAAGGTGGCTGGTGTTGGCAAGTTGCAGAACTCCTGCCTGTAGGACAGCGCCCTGGTGTGCGTTCGGCGAAGCGAGGAAGGGATGGACAAGGATGAGGCAAAGGAGAGAGGAATCCGCTGCCTGGAGGATCCACCTGTGCACAGGGGAGAATACTGGAGAGCAGGTAAGGGAATAACAGCTTACGTGCATGAAAAATGATGGTGCAGGCTGGGAAGGAACGGTCGTGCGCTGGAATTGGGAGCGTAGACGAGCAGACGGCTCCAGGCCGAGGCTCCAGGCAGAGCAGGTTAAATAGTTGGAGGTTGATGAAGCGCAGGTGTGCGCGCGGCTGAAACAGATGACAGGTGAGAGCGAGTTGTGACAGTACTCCCCCCCCCCCCCCGAGCAGTGCCTCCCGGCGCTGGCTTACCTGGGTGCACCCGGTGGAACTCCGCGATAAGTTGTTTATCCAGCACAGAGGAAGGGTGCACCCAGGACCTCCACTCCAGGCCATACCCCTCCCAGTCCACCAGATATTGTAGCCCGTGACCCCGGCGGCGGGAGTCCAGGATGGAGGTGACCCTCCACGCCGGGTCACCGTCGATCATCACGGGAGGGGGAGGCACCCTAGGAGGAGGACAGAGTGGGTCGGAGATCACAGGTTTGACTTGGGAGCCGTGGAATGTTGGACAGACACGGAGGGAGGGAGGGAGAGCCAAACGCACAGCCACCGGGTTAATTACCTTAGTCACTGGGAAAGGACCGATAAAGCGTTAAGCAAGCTTCTTCTTCTCCGCCTTCAAATTGATGTCACGGGTTGATAACCACACCTCTTGGCCCACCTGGTAACAAGGAGCGGCTCTCCTGTGGCGATTTGCAGCGTTGGAGCATTTGGCACGTCTTGGTCCACAGGCGCCAGCAGCGTCTGAGATGCGCCTGGATGGAGGGAACTGCCACCTCACCCTCTTCTTCGGGAAACAACGGGGGGTAGTACCCCAGGGACGCCCGGAAAGGGGACATCCCGATGACCGATGATAAGGTGGAATTATGGGCGTACTCCACCCAGGGGAGATGGGTGCTCCAGGAAGAGGGACTTGAAGAGGTGACGCAGCGCAAAGCGGCCTCCAGCTCCTGGTTGGTCTGCTTGCACTGCCCATTGGACTGTGGGTGGTGACCGGAGGAGAGACTCACCATGGCCCCCAGGGCGTTGCAAAAGCACCTCCAGACCTTGGACATGAAGTGAGGGCCCCGGTTGGAGACGACGTCAGACGAGATCCCATGTAGCCTGACCACATGCTGGACCAATAGATTGGCTGTTTCCCATGCCGTAGGGAGGCCATGGACCGGCACGAAATGGGCAGCCTTAGAAAACCAGTTCACAAGTGTCAGGATGGTGTTGTAGGTGTTGGACATGGGGAGACCGGTGATGAAGTCTAGGGCTACATGGGACCAGGGCCTACCGGGGACCAGCAGGGGGTGGAGAAGTCCCGCTGGGGGGGAGGTCGAGGTCTTGTTCGTTGTGCACTGTCGGCAGGCACGGACGTAATTGGCAACATCACTCCGAAGTCCGGGCCACCAGAAGAATCGTTGGAGGAGCTCCACCAGCTGGGAAATTCCAGGATGACAGGCAAGTTTAGAAGTGTGTACCCAGTGGATGATGTCACCCCGGACAGATGATGGCACGAACAGCTTCCCAGCTGGGCCGCCGCCGGGATCAGGTTCTGCCTCCTGAGCTCTCCGGACCTTGTCCCTGATGGACCATGAAACGGCCCCCACGATGCATGAGGCCGGCAGGATGGTGTGGTCTTTCTCTTCTGGGACCTCTGGAGCAAACTGTCTGGACAGCGCATCTGGTTTGCCGTTCTTGGAGCCAGGCCGATAGGTGATCGTGAATCTAAAGTGGCCGAAGAACAGAGACCAACGCGTCTGGCGGGCATTCAGACGCTTGGCCGTCCTTAGGTACTCCAAATTTTTGTGGTCCATCCAGACCACAAAGGGCTGCTCTGCCCCCTCCAGCCAATGACGCCACTCTTGCAGCGCGAGCGTCACTGCCAGGAGTTCCCTGTCACCGATGTCATAATTCCGCTCCGCTGCGGACAGGCGCCAGGAGAAGAAGGTGCAGGGACGCACCACCCCGTCCACCGGAGAGTGCTGAGACAAAACTGCCCCCACCCCCGTGTCAGATGCGTCCACCTCGACCAGGCACTGAAGTGTGGGGTCAACCTGGGTCAGGATCCGGGAGAAGGGGAACTCCATCTTCGGCGTCTCAAAGGCCGACGCCACTTCCTCTGTTCACCAGAACGGCACCTTGGGGGAGGAGAGGCGGGTCAGGGGAGAGGCAATGGAGCTGTACTTTGGTACAAAACGGCGGTAGAAGTTGGCGAATCCTAGGAATTGTTGCACCTGTTTCCTGGATGAGGGAGTGGGCCACTCAACCAACGCTTTGACCTTGGCAGGGTCGGGGAGAAGCTGGTTGTGGGACACGACAAAGCCCAGGAAGGAGGTCTTGTTGGTGTAGAATTCGCACTTCTCTGCCTTCACGTACAACCCGTTCTCAAGGAGCCGCTGGAGGACCCGCCTCATGTGGGCCTGATGCTCCTCCCGAGATTGGGAGAAGATCAGGATGTTGTCCAGGTAGACAAATACAAAGACCCCCAGGAAGTCACGAAGGACGTTGTTTATGAGTCGTTGGAAGACGGCCGGAGCGTTGGTGAGTCCAAACGGCATGACCAAATACTCGAAATGGCCGTTGGGCATCTGGAACCTCGTCTTCCACACGTCGCCCTCCCGGATCCGAACGAGGTGGTACGCGCTGCGGAGGTCCAACTTGGTAAACCAGGAGGCCCCCTGGAGGGAGTTGAAAGCGGAGTCCATGAGGGGCAACGTGTATTTTATCCTTCACTGTGATGTCGTTTAGGGCTCAAAAGTCAATACATGGCCGCAGGGACCCATCCTTTTTGGAGACGAAGAAGAATCCGGCTCCGAGTGGAGATGAGGAGGGGCGGATGATGCCTGCGCTGAGAGACTCCTTAATATATGCGTCCATGGCTTCCCACTCCGGGGCCAACAGGCTGTAAAGTTGACCAGATGGCAAGGGCGCCCCCAGGCGGAGAGTTATGGCGCAATCATGCGGGCGGTGGGGGGGGGGGAGACGGCGCTTTGGACTTACTGAAGACGAGCCCCAGGTCATGGAACTCCGGAGGCACCAAGGAGAGATCCGGCAGAGGTGAGTCGGAGGCAGGAAGATGCACAGATGGGGCACAGGCAGCGGACTGGGGGCAGGTTCCCTTGCAGAAGGTGCTCCAGGAGAGGACGCTGCCGGACTGCCAATCGAAAACCGGGTTGTGAAGACGCAGCCATGGGTAGCCCAGGATGACGGGAGAAGCTGAGGTGGGCAGGACAAACAGGCTAAGTCCTCTCTGTGATTGCCAGAGATGATGACGGAGATGGGTTTAGTTCAATGAGTGACTCTTTCCAGAGGTGTGTGGGAGAGAGTGACAAGGTTAAGAGGGGCTGGCAACACTTGGCACGGAATGCCCAGGCGGGTTGCCAGGCTCTTGGAAATGAAGTTCTCTTCCGCCCCCGAGTCCACCAGTGCGTGAGTGACATGCCCGATGGGGTTATGACAGAACCTGATTGGAAGGAGGCATTTGGAGAGGGGATTTGACTGGGTTGCGTCCGCGAGGCCCCCTACAGCGACTCGCGGACTCCCCCCTTTTGGCTTAATCGGGCAGGCCTCCACGGAGTGCTGGTCGTCTCCGCAATACATGCAGAGACCCAGCTCCCTGCGGCGCTGTTTCTCCGCCAGTGGAAGCTTGGTCCGCCCGATTAGCATAGCCTCTGATTCATCAGCGGACTTGGGAGCGGGTAATGCCAGGGAGCAAGACTGAGAGGCGCGGGCAGAAGCTCCGTTTGAGCGGCTGTAGGACTTCCGCTCGGCGGCCCGCTCTCTCAGCCTGTTGTCTAAGCTAATAGCTAATGAAATTAATTCGGACAGCCGTTCCGGCTGATCCCGGCAGGCCAGCTCATCCCGCAGACTGGAATTCAGACTGCGGAGGAAGATGCTGCAGAGGGCAGCATCGCCCCAGCCAACTTCCTCCGCTGCCACCCGGAAGTCGACAGCGTAATCGGCTGCCAATCGACTACCCTGGCGAAGGTTAATTAGCCGATTGGTTAGCACGCTGTCACGATCCGAGTGGTCAAAGACTTTGTTGAAGTCACGCACGAACTGGGCATAGGTCAGGTTCGCATAGCTGGGCCTCGCCATAACGGCGTAAGCCCAAGCTAATGCTCGCCCTTCCAGGAGGTTGGCAACATACCTAATTCGGCTATGGTCAGACGGAAAGTCCCCAGGGACACGCTGGAACACCGACTCACACTGGAGAAGAAACCCATGCGCTTTGCCGAGTTTTCCGCTGAAGCGCGAGGGTGTTGGAATAGGGGTGAGCCGGATTGGTGGCCCCGGGCTAGCCTGGCTGGCTAGGGAGGCGACGGGAGCTGGCCCGCTATGCTGAGCCGGAGAGAACGCCTGCTGGGGATCCAGGCGGTCCAACCGGTGAGTGATACTAGTGAGTTGATTATGAATAACCTGCTGCTGATGAGCTATTGAATCCACTCGAGCCTCGAGGGTGGATAATCGGCGTGCGAGCCCGCTGTCCGCTGGGCTGCTTTGCTGGAGCCGTACTGACATAATGTCGGGCCCGGGGAACATGCACACAGGCTCGAGTGAGATTCAAAAGCTTTATTGAACAACAACAGGTGTGTGGATGCGTGAGTGTGAGGTGTGAATGGATTGCTGGAGGACAGGGAGCGCCGAGGGCGGAACAGTGCGCCGTGCAGCCAGGCAACCCTAAGGGCAGAGCAAAGACAAGGGTGAGTAATGACCTTCATCCCGCAGGGTTAATCACAACAGTGCTGCTTACTTGCAGGTGTCGAGGTGGCTGGTGTTAGCAAGTTGCAGAACTCCTGCCTGGAGGACAGCGCCCTGGTGCACGCTTGGCAAAGCGAGGAAGGGATGGATGAGGATGAGGCGAAGGAGAAAGGAATCCACCGCCTGGAGGATCCACCTGTGCACAGGGGAGAATACTGGAGAGCAGGTAAGGGAAAAACAGCTTAGGTGCGTGAAGAACGATGGCGCAGGCCGGGAAGGAACGGTCGTGCGCTGGAATTGGGAGTGTAGACAAGCAGACGGCTCCAGGCCGAGGCTCCAGGCAAAGCGGGTTAAATAGTTGGAGGCTGATGAGGCGCAGGTGTGCGCGCGGCTGAAACAGATGACAGGCGAGAGTGAGTTGTGACAGTCTGCTCCTCAAAAGGCTGCGGAATAAACATGGTTTACCACGAATTTCTGAAAGTTGTCCAGCAGATCCCTATGAAAACCTTACAAGGAGCCAGTGTACCCAAAGGACCCACATGGGTCTGCCTTCCAGTGGCGTCATCACCTTCAGGAGGGATCATGGGGCTATGTGAAATGGGCAGCCAAATGTCAGGTCAGACACTTCGCTGAAGGCCATGCCGGTTCGCTTCAAAAACTGCTTCTGCTCACACAGCCGGCTGGACAGCACAGCCAGGAGGGTCAAAACAGTGAACAGGCTCATCATATGGGCAACAGTGACTCAGTGTAGGGACTGTGGGCTCAAAGCTTTTATAGAGAACGGGCACTGATGTCACCGCCACAATGAATTGTGGGATAGATCCTCCATGTTGGGAGAGTAGGAGCAGCACCTGCAGCATGTAGAAGAACACATGAAGGAATAGCTATTGAAGTGTTTTGTTTTTTAGGCTGTTGTGTTTTTCCTAAAATTAGAAAGGATTCAGTATTATTAAGTAGCAGCTCCCATGACCAGTGCACAAAAACAAAATTAACCAACAGAATGTCATTCTACGGTTTCTGTGCTTGGAAGCGTAGGCTACAGTCACACTGCAGGTCTTAGTGCTCAATTCCGAGTTTTTGCTGAGATCCGATTTTTTTGTGTGTGTGTGGGCGTTCGCATTATAATTTAAATGTGACCCCCATCAGACTCCAGTATGAACAGTCTAGAGCTACAAAGTGACCTGCATGCGCAGAAGAAAACGTAACGTCAGACACAACATTGTGTTTACAGAAGTAGATACAAGCCCCGAACGATTGAGGGGGACAGAACTTCTTCACCTTGATGCAGCACAGCAAAATAAAAGGTTAAAATCATTCAGAATTATGCACAAAATAAATATGAGACCAGCTTCATTCCTTTACATGCCAGATGAGTGCTGTGATCAGCTCTGCTTTAACAGAACTGATTGACTGATTAAACAGCTCTCTTGAAAATGACACCCAGTGTCTTAATGGGATTATCTGTATCCACCTTATTCCTAGCCCCCATGATGCTATGCGGGAATTGTGGTAGCGACTTACGGTACTAGTTTAGAACATATGGTTATCACTAAAACAGGACACTTTTCCTTGTTAAAAAATAATGACTTCAGCATCAGAAATGTGGGAACATGGCCTCTTGCACCTCAAAACAGTAACATAATCATACCACTTCCCACGACTATCGAGGGATGGAAAGATGATCTTAAAAAGTGGCTTCATACACCATAGTTCCGTTAGTTAGCACCGCTACTAAGATTCTAACGATGAAAGCAATATTTTAGCTAGGTTGAAAACTCACATCCGATGGGTCGAGAGTTATGTCTTGCGCAAAAACATAGGTATTTTTAGAAAGTACAATTTCTAAGCTATAAAATGATACCAGACACTCTGGGGTTTCCTGGGACTTTGCCGCTAGTAAAGAAAGAAAGAAAGTCATAATTAATGACTCCCCATTGCCTGTAGAGTTCGTAATGGCACTGCGCACATTTAACACCGTGCTTCTGCATTTTAAACTTGGGGTAAAACGTCAGATCTGTGACATTCATACAAGTGAAAACATACCTGGCTCTGGTCTTGGTGTCTGTCCTGTGTCTGTCCCACCGATCTCACAAACAATCCTTTCATTTTCAGTGCTGTTGAAGCCACAGATTTAGCAGTGCTTATCTGTGAGAAGCCTGACACCACAAACAGCAGGAAGTACCAGAACTACGCCAAAACATTCAAAAATACAAAAACTACAAGTGCTGAAATTAGTTGCCACTTGAGTGGAAAACAGATATGCGGACTATACATTAAAATGAATTTGAAAAACCTTTAAAAACGCTATTTTAAATGCCCCTGCTACAACACTAAAACTGCCTGATTTTACACTGGGTCATAAATTTGCAATTTTGCCATGAATTTCTAACTTACCTTTTAAAGGTGCAGAGGGGAGCATTTTCATGAAAACAGATTTTTTTTTTAAATAATACATCAAAGTGTTTAAAAATGTCTTAATGTTCTTCTAAAAATTAGTATATTGATGAAAAAAATGTATTTTTAGCAGGTCAACAATAATATAAATATTCACATCCAGCAGCTGGAGAAAGGCAAACACGGAAGTCCAGTGAGGATGTCACAGCCACTAGCATCGCTAGCTTGATGTTACGTGCCATCGTCTTGTCTTGGGTTGTTGGGTTGCCAGGTAGTGAATTATTCAGCTAAATGCCTGAGTCTCAAGGCAAACGTCAGTTTCCCAATCGTTGTCAAGTATGGCACGACAAAGGAGCAGTATAAATATGGGTTCTGCTTGTTATAACAAATAAATAATGAAGATTAGTTAATTAGATATTACATAAAGTGCTTGCATACACATCTCTTAGACACACACACACACACACACACACACACACACACACACATACACACCCACCCAAAAAGTGCTTTAGCTCCACACATTCACACACACACACACACACACACACAAGCTTCACAGGAAAGTCTCTGTTCTTGTTTCCATATATGGGCATGTGTAAGGCTGAAGAGAAAACATGGACGCTGAGAGGAAAGCAGACATCTGGACAGGATGGAAGTCATAAAAGAGCTCTGAAGCCATTTCGACACTGAAAGGACCTACTTTGAAACAATGGACATGTATTGGTGGAAAGTAACGTCCACTAACGGTGATCCTTTATGTAGCTGTGAATTCCTTTGTGCGGGGTCCTGCCCAGGAGAGGGAGCTGGGAGGATCTGTGGCCATGTGACTCTATGCGTGGTTCAATAAAGTTCAGCTGAGAAATAGTATTTCTTCTGTGATTATTGGTTGGTTAACTGAAAAGATTCTGCTAACTGTCCAGAAAATTAATTTTTTCAAGAATGGTGGATGATGCGGGCAGTTTACCAACTACTTTTGAAAAAAAAAAAAGAAGAAGATAAAAGGCAATGGACATCAGGAGACAAAGCCTTTGTCTGCATGTCGTGGACAATCCGGGCCCTACTGATCAGAAGGTAAGAACCTCTTCTAAAATCTCTGTAGGATTGTCTGCGACATTCAGTCAAAGTAAGTCTTTGGTCCTGTTCTTAAATTCTATTGAAAAGCTTAATATAAAGATAATGTTGTATTTTGTGGCTATTTTCTATGACTGTAAGAACATGCAGGGAGTCATAAGCATGCATGCATTCACATGTTAGGGACAGATTAAAGAGCCACTTTTTATATAGAAATATATATATATAATGAGCTATATATTACAATAATATCAATTTTAATCAATGATTGAGTAATATATAAATGATTACTATAGAGCGAGAACTTATTTTACATCAACAAGTGAGCATATACTGTAAATAAGGAACTCTAATAAATGAATCACCACAAGACTCTCAAATGTCATCAGGGAGTGAATGACAAAAGAATACAAGCATAATAAAAATGAAGAGATACAGTATGAGACTCTAAAATAACAACAAATAGCGAATAACTGTATCACCAGTTTGTTAAAATTAGTTGGACTAATCTATATCATAAGCTATCACTGGTATTGATGACTGGACGCAGCGCAATGTAAATAGACTCTACATAATAGTTAAAAGTGGTTAAGATTAAAAAGTGATTCAGAGCGGCAGGGAAAGACACTCTCAAATACACAATAACCTCTATATATATTGTTCATATTGTGCATGCTGGTATTTGTGCTGATTCTGTGAATCTTGAGGGGATGAATGTGTGGGTTGAGAAATAACGGTGAAAGCCCGGATGCTGTAAATATCTACTAACTCTTCTTCCTATAATATATATCTAGGCCATTTAACTATAACAGCACACTTCTTGCCATGTGGGAAACAAATGCAAGTTTGTGTTTTTTTCCACAACCGGGGGGGGGGTGGTAATTCACCCACTCTCCTGAGTTTAAGCTGAGCGATTAGGTTTGAAGCATGGTAAAAGTTACTGAGATGAAATTGTTTGCGGTAACAGCATTGAACTGAACACTAAGTTAAAGTTGTAAGATTATTCTTGCATGTTTAGAGCTGAATTTAAGGAGATGGCGCTCCAGTTTCTATGAAAAAACAAGGAGTGGTTTATGGTCAACAGACTTTGTGGCCATGATGCGCGTTTACATTTGCGCTTGACCGAAACAGCCACGTGGCATTCCGTTGTATGAGAACTGCACATGTGCTGATTAACCAGCGTAAACGCCATCATGAAATGCCTTAAAGTGTGCCTCCTCATATTGTTATTCAATATGTATATAAATGATATATGTAAAGTTTCGGGAAAAAATGGATTTAATACTATTTGCAGATGACAGTAATTTATTATGCAGTGGAAGCAATTTGGAACAACTTTTGGATACACTCAGAAATGAATTAGGAAAGCTCAAACTGTGGTTTGATTCAAACAAATTAACGCTCAATTTAAGTAAGACAAAATTTATAATTTTTAACAACCATCACAACAACTCAGTATCTAAACTCAGTGTAAATGGTGTAGAGATTGAAAGGGTATCCGAAATTAAATTCCTTGTAGTAATAATTGATAATAAACTGTGTTGGAAGTCACATATTAATTATATTAAAGGTAAAATATCCAAATCAATTGCAATACTACACAGAGTGAAATATTTGCTGAATCAACCCACACCATATACTTTGTATCACTCATTAATACTCCCATACATGACATATTGTATTGAAGTATTGGTAAATGCATATAAAACAAACATATATCCAGTCTTTATGCTTCAGAAGAGAGCTATTAGAATAATTAACAAAGCTGCTTACAGGAAATCAACAAACCCACTTTTTCTTAAATTAAAAGCTCTGAACTTGAAAGATCTGGTTGATTTTAAAACTGCAGTAATAATGGTTATGTTTACATGCTTGTATGTTTATGCTGTTTCATCCCACCTAGCAACAATGCTCTGCACTGTGTGTGTTTATATATTTACATATTTATTCCATCTAGCTACAATGCTCAGCACTGGGTGTGTTTATATTTATATATCTATATATTTATTCCATCTAGCTACAATGCTCCGCACTGTGTTTTTATATATCTACATATTATTCCATCTAGCTACATTGCTCCGCACTGTGTGTGTTTATATACTTGCATATTTGTTCCACCTAGCTGCAATGCTCCGTACTGTGGGTGTTTATATATTTACATATTTATTCCATCTAGCTACAATGCTCTGCACTGTGTGTTCATATATTCATATATTTATTCCATCCAGCTACAATGCTCTGCACTGTGTGTCTGTGTGTGTGTGTGTATATATATATTTTATAGTAATATGTACATATGTATATTAGCTGCTCTTGCTTGCTTGGTTTTTTTTTTTTTTTTTTTTTTTTTTTCTTGCCTTCTGATTGTTGCTCTGAGTGTTGCTATCCCTGTGCTGTTGCAATCCTGGAATTTCCCCGTTGTGGGACTAATAAAGGCTTATCTTATCTTATCTTATCTTATCTTACATGGACACAAGTAACCGGATTAAAAGCCTGATCGGAATAAAAATGCTTCATGTAAACATGGCAATCTGAATATTCTAACCCGATCACGCTCATTCGGATCAAAATTTCATTCCGATTGAGAGGGGTGAGTTATGCCGATTGTTAATCCGAATGGTGCGCATGAAAACACTTATTCCGAACGTAGGGCAGAAAATATGTTTACTGCGCATGTCTGTACACCAGCAGCACGCCGATGTGACGTATTTCCGCCTTAGCAGCAGCTAGCAGAAAACATAGCGGGAGTAAAACAAAACTGGTCTGTATCGTCCTGGTGTCTCCCTCTGTTCATCATATGCAGAAGTATGTACTTGTAGCTTAATTATGGAGACCAGCAGAAGCAAAAGTACAGTCTGAATAACACAATACTGTTACGTATGGCTCTTGCGAGCCATAAATAAGAGCCAAGGGCTGACCGGTGAGTTTACGTTGTTTATTAACAATAATGAAAGGAACAAAGGAAAATAGCCTCGTGGGGCAAAACACAAACAATACAGACGTACACTTACGAATAATGATGGATGAGAGGAGGGCTGGAGCCGGACGTAGGGGTTCCAGCCTTACCCACACCAGAGAAGAGCGGGGATAATATGCGTGAGGTCACAGCCCTGAATAATCAGGACTGCTCCCTTTTATAGTGGTTGACAGCGCCTCAGCTGATGAGAGGTAATTGGCCTCCAGCCGTCCCATAGAGCTTGACAGCTGGAGGCCCACTGAGACGCTGTCAAAGTAAGAGCCGGGCTGAGGAGGAATATGGTCTGAGCGTGGATGGCATCAGCGCACAGAACATGTGACAGAACCCCCCCCCCCCCCCAAGGCCGGGCTCCGAACGGCTAGTAACACCCAAGCCCCCCACTACCACCACCACCACCTAGGGTGGGCGGATGGGGCGTAGGCCAGGAGGGCGTGAATTGGGAAAAGGAGAGAAAAACCCAACATTAGCAGGGAACAAATGAAGCAATTACAGAGTATGGGGAAAAAAAAGGCACAATACTCCATAAAATGCTAATAATATGCAGCCAAAAAAAAAACCCAAAACACAACATCGGCAGGGGACAAAAGAAGCAATTACAGAGTACGGGGAAAAAAAACACACAATACTCCATAAAATGCTAAGCAATATGCAGCCAGAAAAAAAAAAAAACCCACAGCATTGGAAAGGGACAAATGAAGCAATTACAGAGTACGGGGAAAAAAAACACACAATACTCCATAAAATGCTAAGCAATATGTAGACGGACCCAAAGAAAAACAACCCAGGAGACCTTAAAAGGAGAGCAGAGGCTCCTAAGGTGAAATCCACCAGATACAGGGCATCCCTCAAACAGGAAGGGGAGAAAAAAAATGGCACGCTAACTGTGATACGACTATAAGAAATTATATACCTGTACACTCACAAAACCCCAAAGGACTAGGCGCAGGAATAACAGCAGAAATTCAGTTCGGGGGGTCTCCCCGCACCCAGCGTCCAAACCGCCAACAGGGGTGAAGGGAAACGTTCAGGCGGCCTACCCAAATCCCAGGCCAGGAAAGACAGTACTTCGGGCAGCCGGACCAGACCGCCAAACAGAGAGTCCAATGGGTCAGGTGGCCAAACCAAAGAGCCGAATGGGTACGGCAGTCCCTCTGGCGGCCGACCCGCATCGCTCAGCCACCAGGCCCGCAGGGGAGAGAAAGGCAACGGCTTCCCTGTGGAGAGGAATAGCGAGGGCGAGCCGGGCCGACAGTGAGAGGTCCAAACGGGCCCTGGTGGAGAAAGCTTGGGGGGGTAATGAGGGTGACGATGATGACGACGGTGAAGAAGGGGATGAAGATGAAGATGAGCCGGTCCGTGTCCGGTGGCAGGGGATCTGCAGCTCCCTCACCGAACCTGGATGCCGCTGGTGCTGCACCCTTGTCGGACCCCGATTGGGTCACTGCTGCTCCCGCGACGGACCCCGATTGGGTCTCGATTGCACCCGCTTCGGACCCCGATTGGGTCGGCGCCACACCAGAACCGACCTCCAACCCTGAACCTGGAACCTCTGGCACAGCGGGCGAAAGCAGCTCCTCGCTGGCAACCCTGGGAGAAGGCTCAGGAGAGAGAGAAGAACCGGGATCAGGATCACTGGCAGCGCCAGAACCCGGCGAGATAAGCTTGGATGCAGCGGGCGGCTGCACCTGGCTCATCTCCCCAAGAGACAGGCTAAAATGCTCTAAGATATAAAGGAGAAAGACAAAACAGAGCACTTGCCTGATCTCGGGTTCTGACGCCGTCCAGGACTGCGAAGATCCGGGCTCAGATGGCAGGAGGTCGTCATCAGGCTCCCACTCAGCTGCGTCGGGCTCCACAGCTGGCATGATGGTGTGCACAGCTTGAGAGTCCTCTGGCACCGATGCCCACGCCCATGGCCCACATGGCGTGGTGGCAGGAGAACCTCGACCGGCTGGACCGGACCGCTCCTCCATAGAGTCCCGGGGACGCTTCCTCGTCGGCGCAGGTTCCACGCTGCAGTCCGCTCTCCTCCTCCGCCCATGGCGTAGCTGCGGAACCGGAACCAGGCTCTCCAGAACCGCAGGCCCCCTCCTCATCCAGCGACGTTGGCCTGGCGTCGAGGACCGCTCAGCGGAGGGAGACACAGAGGATGCGGGATTAATAATTAAAGCCACAGCAGGTGGTGGGAGCTCGAGGAGCTGCGAAGCCAGAACTCCACCTCCAGGAGTCTGACAGAGCAAATCACAATAATGAGAGTGTGACTGAACTTGGACTTGCCTGTCTCCTGGAGGCTGAGTGGTGCCTGCTGTGGCAGACGTTGCTCCTCCCTTTCCCCGCCGGATGGTGACAGAGGATCCCCTGGGAGGACGACGGGGAGCTGCTCGAGATGGTTCCGGGACGGAGCTCGCCAAGTCAGGACTCTGAGTACACACAGCAGCCGGGGAATGCGTCGAGGAGGATGGGGCGACAGCCGAAACGAGCCAGGCACGGGACGCTGACGAGAGAGCGGGAGAAGATGGCCCAGGGGTAGATGAGGCTGCGGGGATTCCCCTCTGACGAGGCGCAGGAGTGGCAGCTGTGCGAGGAATTGAGCCCTTGCAGCGACCCAGAACTGGATCCGGATGGGGTTCATGCTGAGGAGGGTTATGGAGGTGACAACGGTTTCTGGCGGAGGGCGAGGCGAAGGTGAAGTCCGGGAACCGCCGCTCCTGTGCGGAGACAGAGGTGAGGAGGGCGGTGAACTCAGGGAAATCATGCAGCTCTGGACTCCTCTCCACCAGTCTAGCTGCCGCCGCCACATGCTTCATAATCGATGATGGATGCACAGCGGAGCGAGCAGCAGCCACTCGGTCCCCGATCTTGATTGCTGTCAGCTGCAGCTCCTCTGGGGGAAGCCCGAGTGACGACATACTAGATGGGGGAAGACCTCCGGATGGTGCAAACTCCCGGGCCAGAACGGAGGCAGGAGCGGGATCCCGAAGCGAGGGGTGACGTCTGCTCCTCTTCGGTTTACTGCCGGGATTTCCCTCCAGCCCACGGAGAATCTCGTGCTGTGCAGTGATGTCATATCTCCTCGCGCTCACCTCAGGGTGGTCGGCGAAGCGGGGGAGATAATCGAGGACTTCCTCAGCTTGGTCCAGGTACCAGTGCACGTCGCTGCTGAAGTCGAGGAGGGAGGCGGTGATAAGGATCTCGTCCACGCACTCGAGGGCGTCTGCGAGGACATCGCCCTGACCCCGAGTGCGGGACCTCTGCAATGGCATGCCTCCAGCACGGTACCCAGACAGGTAGGAACAAACAGTCCAATTAGCAAACTCACGGCAGCCGGCAACTCACTGGCTGCAACCTACTGTTACGAATGGCTCTTGCGAGCCATAAATAAGAGCCAAGGGCTGACCAGTGAGTTTGCGTTGTTTATTAACAATAATGAAAGGAACAAAGGAAAATAGCCTCGCGGGGCAAAACACAAACAATACAGACGTACACTTATGAATAATGATGGATGAGAGGAGGGCTGGAGCCGGACGTAGGGGTTCCAGCCTTACCCACACCAGAGTAGAGTGTGGATAATATGTGCGAGGTCACAGCCCTGAATAATCAGGACTGCTCTCTTTTATAGTGGTTGACAGCGCCTCAGCTGATGAGAAGTAAATGGCCTCCAGCCGTCCCACAGAGCTTGACAGCTGGAGGCCCGCTGAGACGCTGTCAAAGTAAGAGCTGGGCTGAGGAGGAATATGGTCTCAGCGTGGATGGCATCGGCGCACAGACCATGTGACAAATACAGGTCAATTTCGACATGAAGCGGGGCTTGCTAACACCGGAAGTTGCTTCTTCGTCTACTATTTTTTGAATGTCGAAATGTCGACGTGCGCATGTCAAAATGATTTATTCCATTCAAACGTGTGACACATGGAAACGCACATCCTAATCAGATCAGCTTTTTCAGGATCCATGTAAACAGTAAAATTCTGATCTGAATTGTAATCAGGTTGAAGAAATTTTGCCCATGTAACTGTGGCCAATGTTTAAAGCGAAGAATCTATCACTGCCCGCAAATATCCAAAAGTTGTTCCAAATATGGGAGAAACAATATCATTTCAGAGGAACATGCATATTTCAAAAACCTTCAGTGAGAACTACCACCAAGCAACACTGTGTCTCAGTGCAAGGAGTCAGACTGTGGAACACTTTTGGACCTGAATTAAAATCATGTACAACGCTTGGACAATTTAAACAAAAACTAAAGAAAGAAATACTCCAAACATATATACAAAACGATATGTAAAATCACATAATTATTATATCCAGTCTGTGTTGTGCTGCTGCTTAGTTTTTTGTCATGTTTTGTCTTGGCTTTGTTCTGATTTGTAATCACTTTTATTTTATTTTCCTTTTGAATTCTTAGATGGAACATGGGTGGGCAATATAAGCTGCAGCTTCAGCCATCACCCATTTCGGATAACTTATGTTGAATTGTATAATCTGAGGAGTTATTGTTTAATTTGACCTTGATGGATTTTTTTCTTCCCTCTGTTATATTATTCTGTTCCTTTCTTTTAATCTTTTAATCTAATCTATCTGAAATAAAGATTAATTCATTCATCCTCCTCGTGGAGTGCAGAAGGAACTGCCTCCATCTTGTGGTCAACTATAAGAGTTGAACCACAAATTCACCTCCAAATCGAGCTTTAAGTTAACTTTAAAGGGCTGATGACATTATTTTGACATTTTTTTAAGATGTTGTGTAAACCCAAAAGTCATTGTCGATGATCAATATAACATTTACAGCCATGCCTGCGTAAGCTAGTTATCATCAAAAAACAGCAGCCGCTGACTGGACTGTGGTGCCGCCCACCGAATTAAGGGAGGCACCCCCATGACGTAAGCAGGAGAACAAACACTGGTGTTTTTGACTGGAATGACAGCAGCTTTGTAGCTCACAGTTTCTCTGGTTTCTTGTTTTAATTTTATCGCTGTGCCTTCGCGTTGTGTTGCAGGCTTAGATAAACATCAAACCATGAAAGACCACATCACACGCTTCAGCTCCAACTGTTATTAAGTCTTCTCGTGTGCTTTTTATGCAGGAGGAGCACATGAGGAGGGGAAGGATTAATGGATTTACGCACAGCTTTGACCTACTTTCTGTGATCCCATTCTGACATCTTGCTGGTCCGGGCATGTCCCCTCTATCATTATCACCAGCTGATTCAAACTCCTGCTGATCATGTTTCCCGGTCCTCGCCCAGGTGCTTCTAATCACGCCATCACCAGCAGTGTGTGTACTTCGCGGCCGTTTGCCAGTCATGCACTAATGGTCCATAGTATTGTCATCTGAGCTGTTTGTCTGCCAGTATTTTCAGCACTCTCCCGATGCACTAGTCACTCCATGCTCGCCGTGGCTCTCGTGCGTCCTTGAAGCGATGTCCTCTGGGGCGCACCTGTGGCAAACAAGTCTCCTCTCATTCGTTCGCTGGGCGATGTCTGCCCCCGAACGCCATCAGTAAGTGTGTCTGTTTCTTGTACGTCTTCACCTTTCAGGGAACTGTCTTTCTTTCTGTATTAAATGTGCTGTGATGAACCCTGCCCGCAAATCCTCGTTATTTCATCCTCCCTCTCCCTGCCCTGCGTAGGAGCGCACAGAGGGTCATGATGAATGGATTTAGGCGCAGAATTCACCACAGCATATGTATTGAACATAAGAATGATGACAACAGTTCCCAAAAAGGTGAAGACCCACAAAAATAAACAAACACTTACAGTTGGCATTTGGGGCCAACATCGCCCAGCGAACATGGAGAGGAGACATGTTAACCACGGTTGCGCCCCAGGGCCGACATCGCTTCAAGGGGCGCAACAGAACCACGGCTGTGTGGAGCGGCCAACACGTCGTGATAGCGCTGGCAACATTGACTGGCTGACAACACGGCAGATGGTGCACACAAACCATGAACAGCTGACTGTCAAAAAGAGAGGGTGCGTGTGTTCAGACTGTCGAATCTTGGACAGTGCCCACCTGAAAGTGGCTCAAAACACACGTACAAAACAAAAACAACAAGAACTCAAAATATAATCCATAATAAACCCGATGCCTGAGCCACAGAGAATACACTGCTATGATTTTATTGAAAAATCAGGTTTAAATAAATTATATTTATGAACAAATAATTTGTTGCAATATCTGTAACAAAAGAATAACACTGGTGTTCCCCTGCTATGTGTTTGTCGCTGCTGCTGCGGCAGGCATGTGTGCCTCTCCACTGTCACTCTCTGAGTGTAACTGGCTTGGCACAATGCCCGCTTGGCACGGCTCAAACCTATACGGTCTGATGCCCCCAGATTCTTCATTATCATCCCATTCTTTGGAACTATAATTGTCTGAAGATTGGACAACACAAACCAATTCCAGACTACATGTGCTGGAACCATCGTGGATGTTTTCAACCGCTTCCATCCTGTGTGTACAATGGGCAGCCAAGCGTTGTGTTCTCCCGATGACGTGACTACATGGCAGCGGGATTTTCCAGCCACTGACGTAATTGGTGAGGTGGCGCTCATGAAAACGTTGGATATTCGTGTGAAAAAAAGCCTGTTTGACTTAGAACTGCACAGACCAACCTATTTTGTCATATTGCATTATGTGTTGAAAAATTAGATGAAGTCAAAAACATGTCATCAGCACTTCAAAGGAAATTATTCCAACAATTTTGGGGACCTTAGTATCTCTCTGGCTGAAAGGAAGCCACTGCTCTGACAGACCGTACGCACGGTTGAACAAAAGTCCCCCCCACTTCTTCAATCGCAAGTTTTGGAGTAGTGAGGTGAGAGAGGCTGCCCCAATTATAGTCCGGTTTAAAATGGGGGTCACCTGGCACCCCCCCCCCCCAGAACTTGACTTAGGGTCCCCTTAACACGTTTCTGTATGTTAACAAGAAAATAACTCATTTGGACTATTGGTTATGGTCCTTGATTTAAGGGTACCCACGCGTACATTAAATGACCCATGGCTTTTTCAAGTCAGGCTGACAAAAGGGGTTGTTTTGTCCCTCACTCATCCCAGGCAACAGATGTGCTGTGGATAAAACCATGGAAGAGACTTTCCAGAAGCACGCCAAAAGTCGTGGGGCCGGGATGGCAGCTGGCGCCATTGGACTCACCAACAACTATCAAGCCTACCAGAGATGGGTAAGGACAACCCATGAACGCATCAAGTATGTGCAGGCCACCTTGGATCTGGCTGACATGTCGCAGGCCAGTGAGATCAATGATCAGCACCGTGATCTGAGAGCTTCGTCGATTATCAACAGCGAAGACAGTGTCCAGCGAGCCTTGAAAGCCATTGAGGGATTCACCAACCCGTTTGCTGTAGACCCCACAAGACTGGTGATGTTAGCGTCTGGGGCAACTGTGCCCCCTGAGGTTGAAAATGATGTTTTGAATGCAGAACAGCTGGGAAATGCTCAGAAAGAAGCTTCCCTCAAAGAGAGACTCAGACACAAAGAGAAAGGTTTCTTTGACACGATCAAACAACTGAACCTTAAGACTATGTCAAACACAGCCAAACCAGTCAAGTTGAGGTCAACGAACAAAAAAGTCACTGAGTTCAGGCAGCAGGGAAACATTGTGTTTCAGCTCCTTGTAAAAAGCGACGAAGGAAAGCTGGCTATGGGATTGAAAGAAATGATGTCCTATCAATTAACCCCTGTGCCATACAGTCTTGCGACAGCGGACAACTTCTTGACAAAAACCGACAAGAGCAGTGCACTCCACTGCCTCACAAAATCGGTTGAAGACGCTGCCTGCCCTCCTGAGGCTGAAACCATGACAATTATCGACGGCAATGCCGTCTTTCATTCGATGACGCAAGTTCCCACGGCCTTCAGAGATACCTGCAACAAAGTGTTTGACATGATGCCGAGGTCAGCAGACTTTGTCTTCAGCACAGATATGTACAAAGAAGGGTCCATCAAGACAGTGGAGAGACAGAGACGAGGGACTGCAGATAAGATCATCTTGGCTGGGGAATCAACCAAAAGACCAGGAGATTGGCCTGGATTTCTTTCCAATGACAAGAATAAGACACAGTTTGCAAAGCTTATTCTCCGGGTGTGGAGCAAAGACTCACATGCAGCTCGTCTGAAGGATCGACACATCATCTTCGTGTCTGAGGGAAAGGCGTACAAACTTTCATCACCTGATGGTTCGCACACAACACAAGAAGAAACGGACACGAGAGTGATTCTGTACTGCTACTATCCCATTCAGAATGGGTATCGATTCATTCGAGTCAAAAGCCCCGACACGGATGTCTTCTTTATCCTTCTGTATTATGCCCCCCAGATGAAACAGGCCACAATCCTGTTCGACACAGGAAAGGGAAACAAGAAGCAGCTAATAAACATAACAGCACTTGCAGAGGAGATGACTCAGCTCTACTGTTCAGCACTTCTGGGGCTTCATGCCTTTAGTGGATGTGACTCCACCAGCGATTTTAAGGGTAAGGGCAAGGTCAAACCCATGAAGGTCATGCAACAGAAGCCGAAGTTTGTCACAGCATTCGCAAAGCTCGGGGAAAACTGGAACGTGACAGAGGACCTTCTTGATGAGCTAGAGATGTTCACCTGCTTCATGTACGGCCGCCAGCAGTTCCAGCATGTCAACAATCTGAGACACCACATGCTAAAGGAAAAGTGTGGTGAAGTAGGCGTCAGTGCAAATGTGAACATTGATCTGTCAACATTGCCACCTTGCCGCAGAACATTGAAGCAACATTGCCTAAGGGCGAACTTCCAGGCATGTATTTGGAAAAGATCTCATGAGGCAACTCCAGATGTGCCGTTGCCCCAACATGGGCATGGCTGGCAAGTCCAGGATGGTGTTCTTCAGTCCATCTGGACACAGGAAGAGGAGGAACTTGTTCTCCCCCAAGATGTGATCGATGAACTCTTGAACGAAAATCCCGCTCCTGACGAGGACCAGAACGAAATTCTAGATGAGGAGATCTTCTTGCAGGATGGGCTGGATGACTCTATGGACTCTTCAGAAAGTGCAGATGAGGACTAATATGCTGAACAAACATAACTGTATCTGGGAGGACTGATAGTGACTGTGGAGCTTAGTAAATTCATCTTAAATCCTTGTCACTGTGGCATAGCAGAATTGAAATGAAAAAAACAAGAATAGCATCTTTGTATTTTTCTTTTTTAAAAACTTCAATGTATAATGCTGAAAAAATGAATATCAGATTCACTTTTTGTTCTTCTAAATGCTTGTTACCAATCCACAAGAGTTAAATTATTAATGGAGATGTTTGTAGTTTAAAAATGGAAATTTTGCTGTTTTATTTTTTTTTATTGAAATGACACTTTTGGGGGTACGGAAGGTATCTTTAATTTTGTGCCTACAGATATTAACCTAGACAGCAAGAGTGAAGAGAGAATTTCCCCAATACATTGTTCTTCATGAAAACAAATCTAGAAAATCTAATGTTGCTCAACATTATTGTACATGATAGATAGTAAGCATCCAATACTGCAAAAAATGACATTTCACTATTTCAATTTGCGTACGCGTGGGTACCCTTAAATCAAGGGCCATAACCAATAGTCCAAATGAGTTATTTTCTTGTTAACATACAGAAACGTGTTAAGGGGACCCTAACCTACACTCTGGACCCACTGAAGTCAAGTTCTGGGGGGGGGGGTGCCAGGTGGCCCCCATTTTAAACCAGACTATTAGCTGGAGAGTGAAGAGGTTCAACTTTAATCTGGGCAGAGGAGAGAATAAGTAGATTTATTCCTAATTATAAAAGGGAATGTGTTGTTGTGAAAATCCTAGGTTGAGAATATATAAAAATGGGAGTAATTCAAATAGTACTGAAAAAAATAAGAAAATAAATAAATGTGAAAGTTTTGTGCAGGATATAAAGGAAAAGTATGGAGAAGATTGGAAAAAAGAGAAGAAAAAATGAAAGACTGAGAGACTGATGTTGCAATGGTGAAATGAAAAAAAGAAACATGGGAAAAAAAAGAAAAAGACGCTGTTAAATGGTTTGTCTGCTTCTCTATTAATCCAAGACGATGGTGGTGGCTGTGGTTCTGGGCCTGATCCACCTCCCTACTCCAGCGACCGTGTGAGTTCCTCTTCAGACCCACTTGAATTGGATGCATCCACCCCCTCTCCACGCCATCGCCTAACACCCCCCTCCTCCCTCCATGACTAGAGTAAAAGAATTTAAAACAAAGGGACATCAAGTGACGGGACAAAGATAACACTGGTCAACACTAAATTTATTGTCTAAGTTTTTTTTAGCTGATTTAGGACAATTTTGATGTGCTGAATCCAAAAATCACATTGGTTTTGCACAATCAGGTCAACTTTTTGAACTATCGCCACATGTTGTTTTTTACGATTTTGTTTACAAGTATGGGTATTTTCGTTTTATTCATTCATTCATTCATTCATTCATCTTCTTCAGCTTAGTCCTTTTTGGGTCGTAGGGAGGCTGGAGCCTATCCCAGCATCTTTGGGTGAGAGGCAGGGTCCACCCTGGACAGATCGCCAGTCCATCACAGGGCCAACACAGAGAGACAGACAACCATTCACTCTCACAGTCATACCTAAGGACAATTTAGAATCCCCAGTTTTTAATGCCAGTTAACCTAACTTGCATGTTTTTGGCATGTGGGAGGAAACCGGAGAAATCCCGGAGTAAACCCACGCAGACACAGGGAGAACATTCAATTCAATTCAATTCAGCTTTATTTATAATGCGCCACATCACAACAAAAGCCGTCTCGTGGTGCCACTGCCACAGTGCAGAAAAAAAAAAAACCATACAGTCACAGAAAGACTCAGCAATCAGATAATCCCCTATGAGCAAGCACTAAGCGACAGTGCAGAGGAAAAACTCCCATTTGGAAGGAAGAAACCTCTAGCAGAACCAGGGTCAGGGAGGGGCAGTCGTCTGCTGCGACTGGCTGGGGATGAGGGGATGGGGAGGATGGAAAGGACAGACATAAAGAACATAGCAGTAAGATGCCAAGTACAATATTGGAGGTCAACCAACAGTATGGATCAGATAACAGTAGAACAAGAGTGGCGTTAAAAGACACAAAAACCCTCCTTAAACGAAAGCTATATTAAAAAGGAAGGATTTTACCCTGTTCTTAAAAACAGAGAGCGAGTCTGACTCCCGGACCCAGAGTGGTAACTGGTTCCAGAGAGAAGGGGCTTGGTAGCAGAAGGCTCTGCCTCCCACGGTACTTTTGGAGATTCTGGGCACCACAAGTAAGCCAGCATTTTGGGAGCGTAATGCTCTATTAGGATAGTAAGGTAATATCAGATCTTTGATATATTGGGGGGCCAGATTGTTAAGAGCTTTGAAAGTAAGAAGAAGGATTTTAAACTTGATTCTGAATTCAATGGGAAGCCAATTGAGGGGGGACAGAACCAGGGAAATATGAACTCTTTTTCTAGAACCAGTTAAAACTCTAGCAGCAGCATTTTGAATCAACTGAAGATTTTTTTAAAGATACTTTAGGACAACCAGATAATAGCGAATTACAATAATCTAATTGCGAACTGACAAAGGCGTGAATCAGTTTCTCAGCATCACCCAGAGACAAGATGCTCCTGATCTTGGCAATATTGCGCAGATGATATAAGGCGGTCCTAGAAACAGTTTTAATATGTGAATTAAAGGACAAATCCTGGTCAAAAATCACTCCAAGGTTCCTCACACAACTGTTCAGAGTGAGAGTGGCAGCATCTAAATTAAGGGCATAATCTGAAAAGGAATTTCTAAGATGTTTTGGGCCAACAACAATGAATTCAGTCTTATCAGAGTTCAATAGTAAAAAATTACAAGTCATCCAAGCTTTGATGTCCTTAAGACAGGCATCTAACTTGGCCAACTGATCACAATCATCGGGCTTCATTGACAGGTATAGTTGTGTGTCATCTGCATAACAGTGAAAATGTATACAGTGCTTTCTGATAATATTGCCCAACGGGAGCATATATAGACTAAAAAGAGTAGGGCCCAACACAGATCCCTGTGGAACTCCGTGACTGAGCTTAGAGCTGGAAGAAAATCCATTATTGACATGGACAAACTGAAATCTATCAGACAAATAAGATCTAAACCACTGCAACGGAGTTCCACTGAGTCCAACAAAGTGTTCCAATCTATCAAGTAGAATGGCATGATCGATAGTGTCAAAGGCTGCACTGAGATCTAAAAGAACAAGAACAGAGACAAGTCCAGAATCAGAATCAGAATCAGAATCAGGTTTATTGCCATTGTTCATGTAGTACACAAACTAGGAATTTGTCTCGGTACAATGCTGCAACATTAAACATGATAAGATAAGAGAAATAAACTATACATGTAATAAAGTGTAGGATAAGATTAAGTGATACTGGTCGACAGTTAAAATATATATTAGCCAGCAGCAGATACTGTGGTGAACTATATAGTGCAGTCGGTAATGCAGGAAGAAAACAGTGATGATTGACATGAGTCTGGTTGAGCTGCTGTACATGGTGCACGAGAGTCAATAAGTCACTTAGTGTTCAGCAGTCTAATGGCAGAGGGGAAGAAGCTGTTCATGTGACGGGAGGTTTTAGTCTGGATGGACCGAAGTCTTCTACCAGAGGGGAGGGGGGCAAACAGTACGTGACCAGGGTGTGAGGGATCGGCTATGATCCGGCCAGCACGCCTCCGGGTCCTGGAGATGTACAGATCCTGGAGAGATGGGAGCTTGCAGCCGATCACCTTCTCAGCAGTGCGCACGACGCGCTGCAGCCTTAGTCTGTCCCTGGCAGTGGCTCCTGCGTACCACACGGTTATGGAGGTGGTGAGGATGGACTCGATGATGGCTGTGTAGAACTGCACTAACATCTTGGTGGGTAGCTTGAGCTTCCTCAGCTGCCGCAGGAAGAACATCCTCTGCTGGGCTTTTTTGATGAGTGAGCTGATGGTCAGCTCCCATTTGAGGTCCCTGGTGATGGTAGTGCCTAGGAAGCGGAAGGAATCAGCAGTGGTGATGGGAGAGCCTGAGAGGGTGAGGGGGGGCAGAGGAGTAGTGACTTTCCTGAAGTCTACAATCATCTCCACTGTCTTCAGAGCGTTCAGCTGCAGGTTGTTGTGGCTGCACCAGGACGCCAGCTGGGCCACCTCTCTCCTGTAGGCGGACTCGTCGCCGTTGGAGATGAGCCCGATGAGGGTGGTGTCGTCCGCAAACTTGATCAACTTGACAGACTGGTGGCTGGAGGTGCAGGAGTTGGTGTAAAGGGAGAAGAGTAGGGGGGAAAGTACACAGCCCTGGGGTGATCCGGTGCTGATGCTAGTATAGTCTGAGACAGTCTTTCCCAGCCGCACATGCTGCCTCTGGTCCGTCAGGAAGTCGATGATCCACCTGCAGAGGGAGTCAGGCACGTTGAGCAGGGACAGCTTGTCCCGGAGCAGAGCGGGGCGGATGGTGTTGAATGCGGAGCTGAAGTCCACAAACAGGATCCTGGCGTAGGTTCCCGGGGAGTCCAGGTGCTGCAGGATGGAGTGGAGGGCCAGGTTGACTGCATCGTCTACAGACCTGTTGGCTCGGTAGGCAAACTGCAGCGGGTCCAGGAGAGGGGTGGTGATGGACTTGAGGTGGGACAGGACCAGGCGCTCAAAGGACTTCATGACTACAGAGGTGAGCGCTACAGGTCTGTAGTCATTAAGTCCAGTGATCCGTGGCTTCTTGGGGACAGGGATGATGGTGGAGGATTTGAGGCAGGACGGCACGTGGCATAACTTAAGGGAGGTGTTAAAAATGTCTGTGAATACAGGAGCCAGCTGTTTCGCACAGAGTCTCAGGGTCTCAGGGTCCATTATCAGATGCAGTCAGGAGGTCATTAGAGACCTTCACTAAGGCAGTTTCAGTGCTGTGATGAGCTGTGAACCCAGACTGAAACACCTCAAACAAACCAATTCCCTGCAAATGGTCAGATAATTGCAAAGCAACAACTCTTTCCAAGATTTTTGAAATGAAAGGCAAATTAGAGATTGGTCGATAATTGGCCAAAACTCCAGGATCGAGCATCAGTTTTTTAAGTAAAGGTTTAATTACAGCAGTTTTAAAAGCCAGTGGAACATAACCCAGAGTTAAAGAAGAATTAATGATAAGAAGAATAGAGCTACCAATAATTGGGAAAATAATTTTAAATAACCTGGAAGGAATAGGGTCCAGAAGGCAAGATGAAGGCTTAGAAGACGAAATTATTTTATCCAACTCTAAGAGGTCGATTGGAGTAAACTTATCTAAGCAGATATCAATTGAGGGAGTTGCAGTAGTTAATGTACTAGAGTTTACGGTAGGAAGAATCTGACTGATTTCATCTCTAATAGATAAAATTTTAAGATTGAAATAGTTCAGAAAGTCCTGACTAGAAAGCTCCGGGGGGACGCGAGGACTGACCGAGTCATGGCTCTTTGAAAGCCTGGCTATAGTGTTGAAGAGAAACCTGGGGTTATTCTTGTTTGCTTCTATTAATGCAGAATAATAGCTTGATCTCGTTTTTCTAAGAGATTTTTTATAGATTAAGAGATGATTTCTCCACGCCATGTAGGATTCATCTGAATTAGTTGAACGCCATTTTCTTTCCAATTGACGAGTTTTCTGTTTTAAGCCACTAGTTTCTGAGTTAAACCAAGGGGTAAGAAATCTCTGGTTAGACTTTTTCTTTTTTAAAGGGGCTACCAAATCTAGAGTCCGATGCAGAGAGGCAGTAACACCATCAACCATGCTATCAATTACGAATGGAGCAAACTCTCCATCACTTATTTCAGGTGTTTCTGTTGTGTTGACCCATGGCATAGAGGAGACAATCTGCAAAAATTTAGCAACAACATGCAAACTCCACACAGATCACTGTTGGTCGGGGGCCGGGATCAAACCCAGGATCCCCTGGCCAAGGATTTTCGCTTTATATGATGAAAAATTCTTTTTTATTTCTTGAAATTTCTCGAACTCTGAAGAGTTTGCATGCACCAGTTTATGACATGATGTCATAAATTGTCATGATGGCTGATTACTGTTTGACTCTGAAGAGAGATATCCCTGCCGCTGAGCACTCAAGAGGTTCTAATAAACAGAAGCTGAAGCTCTGGATTTTGAACAATAATGACATAACATTCAATTTACATGTACTTACCTTTATCATTGTCTACTATTCAATTTACAGTAATTGAAGTTTGTAACATTTAACCAATAAATTGTGTTAGAAAATGATTTTTTCTCTTAAAAATCTATTTCAGATGAGAACTATTAACAAAAATCAACCGATAATGTCACAAAAATGTAATCGATTTAGTCAGAAGATCAGTTTTTTAAAAATGAACTTAGCATAAAAACCTGACCTGGTCGAGAGAAACGGATATCATTTTTGGATTCAGCAGTCTTTCTTTCTAAAGCCCATCCAGGGACAAGAGTTGCAAATTAGCTAATAGCTATACACTCTTTGTGCAACACATTAGATTGATTGTCATTTGATTAATTGCCTATGTTTATTGCACTGTCCCTGTCAAATAAACAAATAAAATAAAAAATAAAATAAATAAAAAACACAGACAACTTACAAAAAAATTATTTTTGTAACCCTGTAATCAAACCGGCCACACGTAAGTGAAATACATTATATTGTTGTTTTTTCCCATTTACTTTTCTGATAGCGTCTCAAATATTGGATCTCATTCAAGAATATTTTAGTGTTAGTCTGTGTAAATCATGTGCATTTTGCCAGGAAGCTGTGTAATTACTAACAAGCCATTCCAGATTCAACAAACTGCTCATATGTTCTCTAAGCCTGCGTAAACAGCATTCGTGAATCATCTGTAGTAAGCACATGTTCACGAGAATTGAAGACTGCATAACTGACACTTAAAACTACCACTAAAGTTATGTTTCACAGTAATTGATCAGCAGTTTCATTCACTGAAAGTCTAAGAGAGAGAAAGAGAAAAAAAAACAGTGAATCTGGAATTATCCTGTGTGTGAGAGGAAATAATCAATTTAGTGGTGGCAGGAGGGTTTTCTGACAAAAAGACAGCATAAGCCTGATTGTAATGCTATGTTGTAAAAACCATTGAAACTGGATTTCAGATGGGTGCCGTGATCTGCTTTCAAAATTGTACATATCCATATTGCACTGAGCTGAGACTATCCCACCTTGCAGAGTATTATGACACAGTTCAACAACTTGGGTTTAGAATGTATGTGTAAAAAGCAATAAAAATTACTCTTGCTAAAATCTACAGTATAGTGGGGGAATTTTTTTTTCTCTTATTTCCCCAACTCTTCACCCTAACCCAGAAGCAAGGTGCACATTTCATGTCAAAGCAATAAAAATCAGAATTATATCCATCTAATCCTATGTAAGTTGATCAATTAGCAATCATCCAAACGTTATGATTTCTTCCATGGTCATAGACCGACGGAGGCTGATGACGAAGGCTGAGTGACACACACGCCTTCGCCAGTCTTTTTTTAATTACTACTGTTATTTGTTTTGAAAAATCGTTCGCCAAAAACCGCAATCATGGAAGCACAAAACCGCAATAATGGAATTATGTTTTGATCAGGTCGCGAGACCAGAACCACGAGCGGACCAGCGTCGCGTACATCTGACAATGAGGAAGAGAAGTTCGCCAGGACACTGCTGCTGTGAAGAGGTAAGGTGTTATAAGCTAAATTATTCTTTATCCCTGAAAATTGTAATCCAAAATGACTTTTGACCGATCAGTAAACTACAGCTGTGCAGCGCACGAAGTCTGAAGTTCGTGCACCGTGGTACACAGGTCGTTCGCCCGTCCAGACCGTGAACGCCGGCCGTAGTGACTGCGCTGCTGTCGCCACATCGCCATATGAGGCTAATCCATCATGTAGCGATGGGTGATGTTTGTCCTCTGTAGCGGGGGGGGGGGTACAAACCCCCCCCCCCACACACACACACACACACAGCCCTGAGTGTGACCTTTCATTAGAGCCCAAAATGAAGCTTCTACATTGAATCATTCAAAAGTTACAGATATTTTTACAAACTGTGCCATTTGGCACAGTTCCAAAACGCCTGGGAACTACCTGAGGAAAAAGCTGTGTAATATATTCATTTTTTGTGGTATTGTTACAAAATTTGGACCTCAGCTGGATAACACTTGGTTCTACATTTCTGTTGCATTTTCCAACCCGGATCTGAAGCTGTGTGTTATTTGCAAGCATTTGTATCCAAAAAAACACTTAGGCCAAATTTATTTTCTTCAAGTTCACTATGTTTAGATGACTGTAACTCAGTGGCCGGAGAACTTAGAGAGATTATGACTGTTTTGCCAAAAAAATTCAAAGTGTTTTTCTTTTAAATGAGACCAACCCCATGAAGATGCTGCAAAGGGTTGAAGAACAGCTTTGGATTTAATTTGGGCATTTTTTTTTTTGGCGTTTTTAGGGAAATTGACCGGAGTGCAAGGGGTTAACAAACATTTTCTGAAAATCCATCCTCCAAATTTGTCATAAAAAAAACTTGTACTGGTCACCAAGGGGATGTGTGGGAGCATCTGTTCTCTTATCTGATGAGGATAAGAGACATTTTAAACAATGGGGGGTTCCACACATCTCACTGGTCAGACCCAAATACATAGATTGAAACCTCTGCTCAGGAATATAGCCATGCATGGGAAACCACCATCTGACCTTAACATAGAATATTCTCCTAAATTAGAAACATATGCATTGCTACTTAACTGGGTAACCACAGCACAAAAGGCTGTGCACAATGACACCCAGAAATCTTCTACATGACCAAGCTTAACATTAACAGAAGAGAGGGTGAGAAAATTTGAAGCAAATTCTAAATTTATTAAAGTAAAAAAGATGAAACAGATTTTGGTCTTATAAATGGAAGCAAAATATGTCACTAAAACGTTAAAGTTACACAATACCCTCTCCATCTAGAAGCTTAAAGAGGTGTTCAAGCGGTTGTAAAAGAGCTAAAAAAGTATCAGATGGCATAGTTTCATGCTCAGCCTTCCAACTCCTGTGGGAAACATCCTGATGATGCAGGATCTGCAGGAATAAACAAAGCTGTAATTCTTTATGCTCATTGTGTACCAGGATCACACACATTATTGAATGAAGTAGAACTCCAAATACAATTTTTTCACAGTGGCAGTCATTAGCAATGCATTTTTGGCATACCAGTACACCCAAATCATCAATTCTGGTTTGCATTCATATCTGAAAACAAAAAGTTCATATTCACCAGACTACCACAGGGTTACTGTGAGTCTCCTACAATTTTTTCTCAGGCAATGTCAGCAAATTTTGCACATTTTATACCTCCTAATAGGAGCCATTTGCTCCTCTGACATATTGCTGGCATTTCCTGATGAAGAAATATGCAAACAAAACATATCTCTGCAGGCTGGAGTCTATGAGTGATTAAATAAAGGTGCTGTGTTTAATCAAGGTTCCCAAATTTATACCTGACCAAAGGGTAAACCCATCCTCCCACAAAAATTATTTCACTATGTTGCTACTTGAACACAGACTTTGTCATTGTCAACGATAGCCCTCACGAACCATCAATAAAATGCCGAAAGCCAGCTGATGAGTTTGCATAATTTATTAACAAAGGACGAATGACAAAATAATGAGCCACGAGGGGCAAAAAACACATAATATACACATGGAAAAGGCCCAGACTACGAGGAAATACACTTAGTGTAAGTGGGAAATGTCAGGAATCAGAGTCTTAACGAAGGAATGTTTGATGAGGTCGCAGCAAGGAGTAAGCCTCAGCTGCTTCCTTAAATACTCATGACACCCCAATCAATAAAGGAGGAAGTAATCAGGAGAAATGCTGAACAGCTGTCACAACATAACTCGGCTTTGACAGCCGGAAGCCCCGCCGTGAGGCTGTCAGAATTAAAGCCCTGACGGCCATATGGTACACCCGAGAAGAGAACGGGGAACCACCGGACAACCCGAGCGCGGACAGAGTCAGCGCACGGACCATGACAGTCATGTGTTCAAGAGAGGGATGGTGATATTAGTTATTAGTTATCACAGCCTATGAGTTTGAAAATGTTGCTACAAAATTTTGCCAATAATGTATAATTTGTGCGCAAAATAATGCCCAGGGCAATGTCACGACCAAAGAAGGGTAGTTTTCCATCATCAACATACCCATTTCAGAACATTTGCATGGACTTCATTGACCGTGTGTGTTCCTCTCCGGACCCACTGAAATTGGCTCCTCTCCCTCATCACTGACGACCCCTCCTCCCTGACTACAGTAAAGAAAAAATTAAAAAGGAAGGGACATGGAGAGACGGGACAAAGATGATCAAACTGACCACACGTAAGTTAAATACATTATATTGTTGTTTTTTTTCTATTTCCAAATGTGAGGTCTTAAATTTCATTAAACAGCATTAAAAAGGTCTTAAAGTATTTAATTTACTTTTCTGATAGAGGTTCAAATATTGGGTCTCATTCAAGAACATTTTAGTGGTAGTATATGTAAGTCACATGAATTTTGCCAGTAAATCGTGTTCGTACTAACAAGCCACTCCAGATTCAACAAACTGCTCATATGTTTTCCAAGTGCACGTAAACAGCATTTGTGAATCATCTATAGTCAGCGCGTGTTCACGAGAATTGAAGATTGCATAACTGACGCCTAAAGCTACCGC
This sequence comes from Pholidichthys leucotaenia, assembly GCA_020510985.1. Lineage (NCBI taxonomy): Eukaryota > Metazoa > Chordata > Actinopteri > Cichliformes > Pholidichthyidae > Pholidichthys > Pholidichthys leucotaenia. The sequence continues at coordinate 51,969,935 of CM035849.1, read as the reverse complement.
CAAAGTCACGTTTCACAGTAACTGACCAGCAGTTTCATTCACTAAAAGTCTTAAGAGAAAGAGAAGAGGAAAAAAAACAAACTGTGAAACTGGAGTTCTCTTGTGTGTGAGAGGAAAAAAGCAGATTAGTTGTGGCAGGTGGAGTTTCTTCTGCAGCGACTGACATGAAGACACAGCATAAACCTGAATGTAATGCTATGTTGTAAACACCATTTTCACTGTTTTGGAACAGCATTATTTTAAACAACTATGGCATAAAATACACCTGAAATTGGATTTCAGATGGGCGCCGTGATCTGCTTTCAAAACTGTACATGTCCATGTTGCGCTGTGCTGAGACCCTCCCACCGTGCAGAACATTATAGCATACGATAAGATAAGATAAGACAAGCCTTTACTAGTCCCATAATGGGGAAATTCCAGGATTGCAAAAGCACAGGGATAGTAACACTCAGGGCAATAATTCAGAAGATACGATAATAAGAGCATCATCATAGCAGTCTGTCAGGGGCGACAATGACTGTTTCATTTAGGTCTGATCAGATTCCTCCACGCAGTGAATATACATATGTACACAGAAATATACACAGCTTGAAGCATTGTAGCTAGATGAAATAAACAGCATAACGGTCTAATCAGTTACCCCACATGTACCCATACAGCATATTTCGTATTTGAGTCAGCCTAGGGGACCATTATTGTGTTTGTGTTTGTGTTGAACATACCAGAAGTATTTATTTATTATTGTTACAATTATTGTTGGATGTTGGTATTGTTGTCAATATGGACTGTCGTTGTTGTGTCATTTCTGTTGCATAATTTGACTATGGGGTGTATTACGGTGAATGTGGTTGTGGGATGAATGATGACTAAGAGTGATGTTGTAATTTGTTGGGTATGGAAAAGGGGTGGGACTATATAAGTGTTGGCTTCTTCCCACTCCTTTTGAACATTTTATTTTTGGCTTGATTTTTTTGTTTTAAATTCTTTTTTCTTTTGTCAGAATGTTCAAATAAAATCAATCAATCAATCAAAACACATTTCAACAGCTTGAGTTTAAAATGTATGTGAAAAAGCAATAAAAATTACTCTAGCTAAATTTCACAGTATAGTGTGGAAATAAAGATTACTTTTTCCCTTATTTTTCCAACTCTGCATCCTAACCCAGAAGCAAAGTGCACATTTCATGACGAAGCAATAAAAATCAGAATTATATCCATCTGATCCTATGGAGTTGATCAATTAGCAATCATCCAACCATTACTGTCATGTTAAACAAGACATTTCTCACTGCACTGTCCTACAGAATAATGGAGCAGTGTGCCCTTACACATTAATGGGAAAACAACATTTAGAATCTTTTTGCATCTGATATGATTTGGAAGTAGATGAAATGATAATGTTTTAATCATCCTTAATTATTTCTAATTATAACCTGAATCAAAGTATGAAATCTTGTCAAGTTATTATGATTAGTTTATAGGGATTAAACTCTTGGACTTGATTCAGACAAATAAAATGTAGTTATTTAGTGAAAACTAAGGTTAAGATAACAGCAAACTATTCATACAAAACTCTTAGCTGGTCTGGATCACTTGTAAATTTTGTTTGACATTGTACTAAATTTCAAGATATTAACAGACTGGTGTACTGTGTCTGAAGATTAGAAATCTATGTATGAAAGGAAAATAAAAAGTTAAAGAAAAAACCTGCACTTATTTATGTGATTGCTGAACCACGGGGGGCTGGGGTTCCCCATTAATCTGTCTTTTATTAAGGAAGCTGAGAAGGAGGAGGAGTGGGAGGAGAACGGCAGTAGAGGAGGAGGGGTCATGGCCAAGGAAGGAACGCAGCCCCACAGTGGAAATAAGTGCATCAGTGTGGACAATGGAGTCACTGGCCACGGGAGTGTCCCCAAAGGCAAGACCGGCCACTGGGAGGGGGAGGAGCCCATGAGCTACATCCACTACAACAAAACTGGACTGCATGACTGAGACTAAAACAGATAAGTGGACTCACTCCTACACATATACGGGAAATTGACACAGCACACATTTTCCATTTACCTGACTTTGATCTAATGTTAACAATATAGTGTTTACCAGAAGTAATGTTGGATGTTCAAGGTACTACCATTAAATTTGTGTGACGCAGGTGCATGTAGATCTGTAACTTCAGGTAATGACATTCAGGGCTTGGCAAAGCCAGAAGAAAAGGTAACAGTTAAATTTGCAAATGGCAAACTATATTTGTAAAATCTGTGAAAGTAAAGGATCCTACTACCGGTAACACTGTTGAAGGGTGGTTCATTTTGTCAGAGGCTACCCACATGCTGAGGAAGTAAACATAGTTTATGAGCCTTCCAAGCTGAAATACTGATACCCACTCGACCTGGTCACGGCCGGACCATGTTCAGTGATATCAGACCTGGGTAGAAGAACTACACAGCATTTTACATCCACAGTTCCTACTGACTGGTGCTCTCTAGATAAATATCATTGAACAATGCATTACAGGCAATTGAGTGGACCTGATCCAAATAATGAACAAAGATTCTTTGCAAATTGGTCATAAAAAACTTGTACTGGTCATCAAGGGGATGTGTGGAAGCATCTGCTGTCTTATCTGATGAGGATAAGAGACATTTTAAACAATGGGGGGGGGGTCCGTATATCTCACTGGTCACTAACTAACTAACTAACTAACTAACTAACTAACCTGCACTTATATAGCACTTTTCTAGTCCCAAAGACCACTCAAAGCGCTTTCACTAGTACTAACCCTCTATTCTAAGGGCCTATAGGAAACAGATATCTAGGAACAATTTAGAACAACCAATTAACCTAACATGCATGTCTTTGGATTGTGGGAGGAAACCGGAGCCCCCGGAGTAAACCCACGCAGCACAGGGAGAACATGCAAACTCCATACAGAAAGGTTCCAACCCCTGCCAGCCTGGGGATTCGATGGTCAGACCCAAACACATGGATTGGAAAAATGGAAAAATGTTGGACATTTTGTCACCTCTGCTGAGGAATATAGCCATCCATGGGAAACCAACATCTGACCTTAACATAGAATATTCTCCGAAATTAGAAGCATATGCATTGTCTCTTAACTGGGTAACCACAGCACAAAAGGCTGTGCACATTGACACCCAGAAATCTCCTACATGACCAATCTTAACATGAACAGAAGAGAGGATGAACAAATTTGAAGTTCAAATTCCAAATTCACTATAGTAAAAAGATAAAACAGATGTTGGTCTAATAAAAGAGAGCAAAATATGTCACTGTAACATCAAAGGTACACTATAAACCATATAAAAGACAATATCCTCTCCATCTAGAGGCTCAGAAAGGTGTTAAACAAGTCATAAAAGAGCTAAAAGCAGCAGATGTCAGTGTCATGTTCAGCCTCCCCATTCCCGTGGGAAAAGCTCTGCTATCCTGATGATGCAAGACTTTTTTTTTTTTTTGGACTTATTTTGTACCCGTAGGTAGATTTGTTCTGCAGTCCGGTGACAAGCCACCAGCTGCCGGTTGCTGCGTGCGCAAGCGCCCCTTAACTCCCTAACCTGCATGTTTTTAGCATGTGGGAGGAAACCGGAGAAATCCCGGAGTAAACCCACGCAAACACGGGGAGAACATGCAAACTCCACACAGATCACTGTTGGCCGGGGGCAGGGATCGAACCCACGATCCCCGCGATCCCCCGGCTGAGGGTAAACTGTGCTGCCGCGGTGCTAACCACTGCACCACCATGCAGCCCTGGTAATTCCTGCAGACTTGCAGGAATTAACAGAGCTATAATTCTTTTTGCTCATTGTGTACCAGGATCACACACATTGTTGAATGAACTAGAACTCCAAATGCAATTTTTCACAGTGATAGTCATTAGCAATGCATTTTTAGCATACCAGTACACCCAGATCATCAATTCTGGTTTGCATTCACATCTAAGAACAAAAAGTTCATATTCACCAGACTACCACAGGGTTACTGTGAGTCTTCTACAATTTTTTCTCAGGCAATGTCAGCAATTCTTGCACATTTCATACCTCCTAATAGGAGCCAATTGTTGCTCTGACATATTGCTGGCATCTCCTGATGAAGAAATATGCAAACAAAACATATCTCTGCAGACTGGAGTCTATAAGTGATTAAATAAAGGTGCTGTGTTTAATCAAGGTTCCCAAATTTATACCTGGCCAAAGGGTAAACCCATCCTCCCACAAAAATTATTTCACTATGCTGCTACGTGAACACATGGACTTTGTCATGTGTCCAAGGGAGGGGTGGTGTTATTGGTTATTAGTTATCACAGCCTATGGGTTTGAAAATTTTGCTACAAAATTTTGCCAATCATGTCTAATTTGTGCACAAAGTAATGCCCAGGGCAATGTGAAGACCAAAGAAGGGTAGTTTTCCATCATCAACATACCCATTTCAGAACATTTGCATGGACTTCATTAAACTAAACAAGTGTGAAGGGAAGAGATATTGTTTAGTTTTTCTTGTAAAAATCTAAATGCAATTAGAGTAGCTAAAAACACTACTAACAGACATTATTCCAAGGTATGAGAGCTGAGAGAAAATTTATTTAGATAATGGTACTCAATTTGTAGCCAAAGTCCAATAGTGATTTGAAACACCATGCACCATATCACCCACAGTCTGCAGGATTTGTGGAACAACACAACTGGACCATTATAAATAGATTAAGAAAACTGGCACAAACAGGTCAGAATTGGAATTATTGTTTACCATTGATACTATTTTATATGAGAATAATGCCTACAAAAGAAGGTTTATCACCATTTGAAGTTGACAAGAAAAGCTTTAATTAATACCCCCTCTTAGACCATTCAACCCAGAAGATGAAGAGATTTGTTTAGTAGATTACATGTTTAAAATGTTGACTCAAAAAGATTCTGTTCATGCTATTCCTCCCTAGGAAGGAGCACACAGAAGGAAGCATCACAGTGAAACCAGGAGACCAAGTCCTCACAAAGACCGTTAAAAAAAGAAGACCAGGTAAGAAGCCCCCTGGCAGGGGCCACATATGGTAATATTATCAATTCCAACAGCTGTAAAAGCACAAGGCAGAGACACTTGGGTACACCTTACATGCTGTAAATTATTATCTAAACAAACCATAGAAGCTATAGGGGGAAAGCCATAGAGAGTGTTGCTGCTGTGGAGGAAATCTGGGTCTTCAAAGGGAGTCAGGTATTTTAGTTGACCTGATTTGTCTCAAACATTAGTGAAGAATTTAGAGTCCACAGCAGATAGAGTACACTCAAAATGGCTGACGATGAAAGACCCCTTAGAGAATACTGATGTAGATTCCAGTTTTTATCAATGGCTCACATGTGTTCCTCATGCTTGTCCTTGTCGTAGTACTCCTGAAATGGTTGTTGTGCATCTCAGTAGCTATTTTAAAGGTAACTGGCAGATCAATAAACCTTTTCTTTCTTTCTTTCTTTCTTTCTTTCTTTCTTTCTTTCTTTCTTTATTTATTTATTTATTTTATTTAATATGACATAACAAATTACATTAGTACAATCACAACGAGAGACCAGATGTTTTGCATAGGTGTATGTAGCACAAGTGCTAATTCTCAACACCAGTCCATAGGTGGCTTATATAGGTCATAAATTAGGCTGTACAAACAAAATTTACAAGTTAATTAAAATTACAAATACATTACAAATTATAAATAGAGCAAGAGCTCCATGATCACAACAAACACAATTCAGACTAGGCATGCACACATTGCTGGTGGGATTTTAGCCAATTTTTAGTGCCTCAACATTAAGGATGAAGGGACACCACCCACCATAACGTGCACTGAAGATAAAGCTTGTATAGTCCAGTTTGACTATTTTGAGATATATATAATTGTGACTATAGAGTGATGTCTGATGTAAGGCATATAAAGTGATGATATAGAGTGAAGTACGTGGCGGTAATGCACCTCGAAACATGAGCACAGAGTGATGATATAAAGTAAAGTACGTGGCGGTAATGCACCTGTAAGCTGGTTGCCAACCGCCAATCAAATCTAAAAGAAGAAGAAGAAAAATTGTGACTACTCTGCATTATGGATCTGAGTCTGATGTATGAAAAGAGTCATAAGTACACATGCACTCCTCCATGTAACTGGGCTGTTGTGTTCAGTCACACAAGACTCTTAATACTGACTCTTAATACTCTAACACCCATCATAAATTAAGAAACCACATATGCATTATACAGTCACCCTACCATGGGGCATGTGCTGCGAGCATGAGCTTCACATACGGCCGTAAGGAATGCACAATTTGTAACCCTATCAGAATAACTATAACATCTCCGAAGTTGTTTGACGCTGAACAATATTATGTTGGAGTAAATGTACCTGGAAAAGAACACTTAGAGAGCGTAGGCATGGTCTACAATTCATCCTAATACTAATTGTGACGCAATAACACTATATTCAACCACACACCAAGATATGTAGAACATTTGGAACATGACTGGTTACCTGATCCACATCACCACAGCAATGTATTCACAACTAACTATTGGTGGGGTTATGCAGAGTTCCTTGCTAGTAGGACAAATAAAACAAATTTCTCCTACTCAGGACTTGGGAACATTTCAAACACTTCCTCCAAGCCATTATCCGCAGTCGTATTCCTAGTGTCAATGACGCCAGGGCAGAACAACACCTCTGAACTAAATGAAGGATGGTGGCTCAGTGGGCATAGGGTCTACTCACACCTGCCCTCTAACTGGGAGGTGTCTGCGCCCCTATGTGACTGACTGACCACGCTATCATGATGTATCTGGATTAAGTCAGACAGTCAGGGTGTTGAAAGAGGGACCTGGAATACAAACCACATGATGCAGTGTGGGCAACGGATACCAGCTGAATTTAAACATTGGAGCATTGGCCAAAAGGTCACACTCACACTATTTCCTTGGACAGGGATTGGAAAGAATATTCTTAGGACTGAGTTTGGCCAAGATACTGGGTATGAACCCGATGTCTTCACTGCCTAGCTACAGTCCTTCTTTGGACAGTGGGCAGGAGTGATAAAAAACATAATATTATCCCTTATTACCTCCGCCAAAGGGGGAGGTTATGTGATCATCGGTGTTGGTTTGTCTGTTTGTTTGTCTGTTTGTTAGCAAGATAACTCAAAAAGTTATGGACAGATTTTCATGAAATTTTCACAGATTGTCAGAAATGGGGTATCCTACAGATGATTAGATTTTGGTGAAAACCGCCATTACGGAAAATGCCATTTTCGTGAATAACTACTGAACCACTAATCCTATCATTGTCAATCCAATTGCTAGTCATATGTTTTCATGGTCAAGGAATCTGAAAATGTACACACAAACACTGTATGGGGGGAACTGTGGCCGCCATTACGGAAAATGCCATTGTCGTCAATAACTACTGAACCACTAATCCTATCATTGTCAATCCAATTGCTTGTCATATGTTTTCATGGTCAAGGAATCTGAAAACATACACACAAACACTGTATGGGGGGAACTGTGGCCGCCATTACGGAAAATGCCATTTTCGTGAATAACTACTGAACCACTAATCCTGTCATTGTCAATCCAATTGCTAGTCATATGTTTTCATGGTCAAGGAATCTGAAAACGTACACACAAACACTGTATGGGGGGAACTGTAGCTGCCATTACGGAAAATGCCATTTTCGTGAATAACTACTGAACCACTGCTTGTCATATGTTTTCATGGTCAAGGAATCTGAAGACTGTATGGGGGAAACTGTGGCACTTAGCGGAGGTCTGTGCTCTCCGAGTGCTTTTTCTAGTGATTAGAATTGCCATCTTTATGTGTGTAGGATGTTGCTGCATTCCCTCTTGTAGAGGCCTTATTGAAAAAACAGTACATGCTGCTGTTGCACGCCAGTATCTCATATAAGCTCAGCAGGAGGATGTCATGACCTGGCTCTCACAAGCCAGAAAGGAGATGCGAGGGCGACCAGTGAGTTTGCATAATTTATTAACATTCACACACAAAGAACAAACACAAAGTAAAGAGCCTCGTGGGGCTATAACACACATAACACTAGACAACAAACTGAAAGGAAAAGAGCCACGTGGGGCTAAAACACACACAGAACACAAGACAATGTACAACCCGGAAAGAATGGCTAGAGAGGCGGCGAGAGGAAACACGCCGAGTCGCAGCACTTACTTTGGGGGTAGCGCCGAGGTAACCGCGGACTGAAGCTAGGCTTAGGAGCTACAGCCGTGGAAACACAGGGCACGTCTTTCCATAGCGAGGTCGCAGCGACGAGTAACTCTCGGCTGCTCGCTTAAGTGGGGAAGATGATTGATAATGGGAGACAGCTGTCCCAGCGCAGCTGAACTAGACAGCTGGGAATCAGCTGGGCGCTGTCAAAGTACGGGCCTTGGAAGACCCGGCACGGACTACCACGGAGCAGGAGCGACACTGGACAACCTGAACGCAGAGAAGGATAGCGTTCAGGTCGTGACAGTACTCCTCGCCTCCTGGCGCAAGCTTAACACCCCCCCCCCCCCCCCCGAGGGGAGACCAGGGAGGGCGGTGGGGCCAGGTCTGGGGGAAAGTGAGGGACAAGGAAAGGGAGGCAGGGAAGAAAAAAAAAACCCAGGTAACAGCATAGGATCAGATATCATAATAATAGTTTCAAAAACAGGGAAAAAAAAACCATCACCCCCTCCTCTGCAGAGGCCAGACAGTCTATGCAGGTGACCACAGGAGGTGGGGAGATCAAACTGCAGAAATATAGCGACATAGTCATGGAAAAAAAAAGGTTCACAATAACTTAGGGCGAGGACAATGCAAAACTCATGTCCCGAAGACCAAAAAAAACTACAAAACTCTGTGAACATAAGGTTGCAGAAGACTTACACATGTAACCCCGGCCAGAAACAGAATATATAAAGGAAACAATCCGGACATAAGACCTAAAAATAAAGCCTGAGGCCGCTAACTGGCATAAGGATACAAAAAAATCAACTCCTCAAACACGAATTAGCACAACACAGAAAATCAAACAGTCTGGAGGAGGATATAAATGCAGATGAACAAAAACTACTCTGAATAAGGCCAGGCAATGTGAGGCAAAAGCTACTTAAAGGGCTAACAGAAATAGGAGATCATACTGGGAACATAAACATAGAAAATGGTCTAAGGAATCTTAGTTATAATGACACCACAATAAGAACTCTAGGGCAGAAAGTTCCTCGATGTCCTGAATGGAATTAAATAATGAAGGGCAAACAAACAAGGCTATGAACAGTCAGTCAATCTTTCAGGAACGTCAGCAGGTGGAGCAAGGCAGGCGGTGACAGCTTGTCCGGCGGGCGACCCGAACTCCACCAGGCCAGGAACCACAACACCAGTTCGGGCGGCCTACCAGAGTCCCAGGCTAGGAGACACAGTTTCTCCGGAGGCCGACCCAGATCACCGAACCAGCCCGATGGCTCCCCAGGCGGTCGTCCCGTGACCTCAGACCACGGAGAGCAGAGGGAGAAGTCTTGGTGCAGCTTCCTCCCTGAGGGAAAAGGCAGGAGGAAACTGACCCAGGTGAGAAAAACCCCAACAGTAGTAGGGGGAGAGGAGATGGAGGCAAGGGGCAAAGTCAGCCTGACATCTAATGAGAACAAGGGCAGGGGGAAACTGGCCCGGATGAGAGGAATCCCAACAGCGGCAGGAGGAGAAATGATGGAGGCAAGGGGCGAAGTCAGCCTGATGTCAGGCGAACACAATCCTCCAGCTCCCTCACTGACCTTTACCCGGGCCGGCGCAGCACCCCCGGTGGACCCCGATCGGGCCGGCGAAACACTCCCGGTGGACCCCGATTGGGCTGGCAAAACACTCCCGGTGGACCCCGACTGGGCCGGAACAGCACCCCCGGTGGACCCCAGCTGGACCGGAACAGCACTCCCGGTGGACCCCAACTGGACCGGCGAAGCACCTCCGGGCGCAGCATCCGAGGCGAACACCGTACGGAGAACCGGAACCTCCGAGGTGGCACCCGGGGCAGGTTCGTCTCCAGTGACCCTGGGGAGAGGCTCAGAGGGACAAAAGGAACTGGAATTAGGATCACCGGCAGCGGCAGAGCCCGGCGAGACAGGCTCGAGCGCAGCAGAAGGCTGCACCCGGCCCGCCCCCCCCGAGAGACAGGCGATAATGCTCCAGAAAATGAATGAAAGAAGGAAAATAGAGCACTCGCCTGATCTCAGGTTCTACCACCATCCAGGACTTCGATGCTCCGGGTTCAGCGTGCAGGACTCCGTCCTCCGGCTCCAACTCGACTGCGAATGGCTCCGCAGCCGGCATGATGGTTTCCACAGTCAAACGACCTCCAAGCGCCGAAGACCGCGTCGACAGCCCGCATGGTGTGGAGGCAGGAGATCTGGGCTCTGCTGGGCCGAACCATTCCTCCGTGGAGACCCGGGGATGCTTAATCGTCGGCGCTGGCTCCAACAGGTAGTTCGACCTTCTCCTCTGCCCATGACGTGGCTGCGGGGCTGGGGCAAAACCTTCCAGGGCCGCAGGCCTCCTCCTCGCACAGCGGTGCACACCTGGCACCGGGGCACACTCAGGGGGAAGAGACACAGAGGATGCAGGTTCATATTCAACTTTTGCAGCGGGAGGAGAGAGCTCAGGGGACTGTGAACCCTGAACTCCTCCCCCAGGAATCAAACAAGGCAATTCACTCATAATGGGAGGAGAATGAAAGGACACTTGCCTGATTCCCGGAGGGCCGGTGGAATCCGCTGCAAGGAACTTGAGTCTTTCCTCTCCCAGCCGGATAGAAGTAGAGGACCCCCCGGACAGACGAGGTGGTGCCACTCGCACCGGATCGGGACCGGGAACACCTGGAGGCGAATTCGCGCCGTTCTCAGCAGCCGGAGTGAATGACGAAGATGGGGGAGAAACAGCTGAGGAGAACCGGGGGCCCAAAGCTGATGGGACAGTGGGGAGAGCGGGCCCAGGAGCGGGAGCAGCTGATTCGCTTCTTCGGCAAGACACAGGAGCAACAGCAGGCTGGGAGGCGGAATTCATGTGGTTTCCTGGAGCGGGATCCGGACGGGGCTCTCGCTGAGATGAACGGGGAATTTGGGAGCGGCGTCTTCTGAACATAAAGTCGGGAAAACGCCGCTCCTGTACGGAGACCGAAGCCAACAGGTCAGCGTATCCCGGATAATCGTTCAGCTCAGGGTTCTTCTCTACCAGCCTGACCGCCGCTATCACGTGCTTCATGGCTACGGGAGGATAGGCGGCGGAACAAGGGGCTGCCACTCGGTCCGCAATGCGAATCGCTGTTAACCTCATCTTCTCCGGGGGAACCCCGGTTGACGTCACTCTATCTTGGGGATTACCCCTGGGTGAGGCGAACTCCTGGACTGGTTCGGCGGCAGGAGCGGGATTCCGAAGCGAGGAGCGATGGTGTCCTGTCTTCGGCTTCCTGCCGGGGTTCTCCTCCAGCCTACGGAGTCTCTCCCAGGCCACAGAGATGTCTGCCCTCCTCGCCTTAACCTTGGGGAGATGGAAGTAGCGAGGGAAGTTGTTAATCATATTCTCGGCGAGCTCCAGGCGCCAGCGTATCTCGCTGGGCGAATCGTAGAGGTCCGTGGTGAACAGCATTCCGTCCACAAGGTCCAGAGCCTCCGAGAGATCGTGGCCTGGGTGCCGCATACGCCTCCTGGAGGGAGACATGATACAAGCCTGCCTGCACCCAGAGGAAGGAAAAAACGATGAGTCCCACAGCAAACTCACGGTCGCGGACATCTCAGTCTGGCTGCGACCTACTGTCATGACCTGGCTCTCACGAGCCAGAAAGGAGATGCGAGGGCGACCAGTGAGTTTGCGTAATTTATTAATATTCACACACAAAGAACGAACACAAAGTAAAGAGCCTCGTGGGGCTATAACACACATAACACTAGACAACAAACTGAAAGGAAAAGAGCCACGTGGGGCTAAAACACACACAGAACACAAGACAACGTACAACCCGGAAAGAATGGCTAGAGAGGCGGCGAGAGGAAACACACGCCGAGTCGCAGCACTTACTTTGGGGGTAGCGCCGAGGTAACGGCGGACTGAAGCTAGGCTTAGGAGCTACAGCCGTGGAAACACAGGGCATGTCTTTCCATAGCGAGGTCGCAGCGACGAGTAACTCTCGGCTGCTCACTTAAGTGGGGAAGATGATTGATAATGGGAGACAGCTGTCCCAGCGCAGCTGAACTAGACAGCTGGGAATCAGCTGGGCGCTGTCAAAGTACGGGCCTTGGAAGACCCGGCACGGACTACCACGGAGCAGGAGCGACACTGGACAACCTGAACGCAGAGAAGGATAGCGTTCAGGTCGTGACAGAGGAGAGCAACAAGAATTCATATGATGAGGACAGTCAGGTTTAAACCATGTCTACCAGTGTCTCTGCAAGAGAAAAATGTTGGTATTGACAATATGCCTATAATGGCTAAAGCATGATGTAACAGCTGAACATTGTTTAAATACATTTATTTGAAGTTTTTTAAGTTTTTATTTTTGATAATGAAATTGTAATACTGTGTCTGTAAATGATGACTTATTTTTATGGTTGCCAAAGGTAGTACAAATGAGGTGAGAATTTTTCCTGTATGCTCAAGGAATGAAGACTGAAAAGAAATTGCATTACAATGATTACTCATGAAATTATATCTTGCTTATAGGTTTTTCACTCATCACACATGAAAATAACATCAGGTGTCCGTTTATTATAGTTGTTGACACCATGAAAATTGAGTCAAGAGAGGAAGTTGTTATAATAAATAGTGAAGATTAGTTAATTAGATATTACACAAAGTGCTTGTATACACGTTTTAGCTACACACACACACACACACACACACACAAGTTCAAACCCACAAATACACCATTTACACATACACATCAGTTGCTTACACACATACACACAGGCTGCACACACACACACACACACACACACACACACACACACACACACACACAGAGGCTCTGCAAGAGGTCTCTTTTCCTGCTTCCATATATGGGCATGAGGGGTGTGTAGGACTGAAGTGGAAGCCATAAAAGTGCTGAGATGAAGACGTCTGGAGAGGATCATGCTGAGTGGACCGGTTGAAACCAGTTTGGCCAAAAACCAGACTTTTGTTGGGGACTGTTGTTGGAAAGTTACTGGGAAGCGCCCAGTCACTTACCTATATGTAGCTGTGGATTCCTTTGTGCTGGGTCTTTCTACAAGAGGGGGCTGGGAAAGACCCACGGCCATGTTCTCTGACTCCCTGCGTGATTCAATAAAAGATAAGCTGAGAAATAGTATTTCTTATGTGATTATTGGTTGGTGATTATAATTTTAGATTACTAATTATTAATTATTAATATTGATTATTATTTTTTTTACAGTACGTACAGTGGATATAAAGTCTACACACCCCTGTTTAAATGTCAGGTTTTTGTGATGTAAAAAAGGAGACCAAGATAAATCATTTCAGACCTTTTTACAGCATCAATGGGACCTATAATCTGTACAACCCAATTTAAAAACAATCCGAAATCTTTTAAGGGGAAAAATAAAAAATCTTACAATATCCTGGTTGCATAAATATGCACACCCTTAAACTAATACTTTGTTGCAGCACCTTTGGCTTTTATTACAGCACTCAGTCTTTTTGGGTGGGAGTCTGTCAGCATGGCATATCTTGATGTGGCAATATTTGCCCACTCTTCTTTCCAAATCTGCCAGATTGCGAGGGCATCTCCTGTGCACAGCCCTCTTCAGATCACCTCACAGACACAGACCTTAGAAATACCTTTCCAAATCAAACTCTTTTTTTGGATGCAGTGACTCTTTCTCTTAATAGTTCTGTGAGGAACCTTGGAGTTATTTTTGATCAAGATCTGTTTTTCAATTCACATATTAAATTTGTTTCTAAGACTGCCTTCTATCATTCGCATAATATTGCCAAGATTAGGAGCATCTTGTCTCAGAGTGATGCTGAGAAACTGATCCACGCTTTTGTTAGCTCTAGATTATATTATTGTAACTCTTTATTATCAGGTTGTCCTAAAACATCTTTAAAAAGTCTTCAGTTGATCCAAAATGCTGCAGCAAGAGTTTTAACAGGTACTAGAAAGAGAGATCATATCTCTCCGGTTCTGGCCTCCCTTCACTGGCTTCCCATAGAGTTTAGAATTAAGTTTAAAATCCTTCTTCTCACTTAAAAAGCTCTAAACAATCAGGCCCCTTTTTATTTAAAAGATCTGATACTACCCTATTCATCCTAACAGAGCACTACCCTTCCAAAATGCTGGATTACTTGTAATACCTAGAATCTCCAAAAGTACAATGGGGGGCAGAGCCTTCAGTTATCAAGCTCCTCTCTTGTGGAACCAGCTGCCAATCTGGATTCGGGAGTCAGACTCAATCTCTGTTTTTAAGAATAGGGTTAAAACCTTCCTTTTGTCATGGCCGCCAATCATGGCACCTGTGCACGCACCTGCCTGTCATCTCCTGCGGCCTATTTATTCCACCAGGACCAGTGCTGGGTGCGGAGTCATCTGATTCTCTATGCTGAATCTGGTTACGCCTGCCTCCGTGCTTCCCAGCACTCTACTCTCCAACCTTCGGCTTCCTAGCCCAGCTGAACCTCGTCTGGGCCGGTTCCACCCGGACCACCTACCAAGTAAGCCTACTCACTTCTCATCTTGTCCGATTCCCCTGTGCACAGGCGGAGATCCGCGGCGGCGGTCCTCCATCTCCCTCCAGGTGGCGGACTCATCCTCTCACCTCCAGCTAACCAGCCCAGCAGACACTGTCTGCCTGGCTGCAGCTTCGGCGCTACCTGAGCTTCTCCAACATCTCTTGACAGTAAGCACTGTAACATCTATCGTGCTGCATAGGTTGAACTGTAAACTAACGGCTCTTGTCTCATTACAGGGTTGCCAGGTTGTACGGTGCTCTGCCGGCCCCAGCTGGATATTACGGATCGCACTACATGACATTACACCATATACCCTGCACTCACACACCCACTCACTCACGTTTACAATAAAAGTACGTTAACTGTATTTACCCTGAGTTGTGTCTGTTCTGTGGGTCACGTGAACCATGTCAGTACGACTCCGCCAAAGTGACCCGGCAGACAGCGCGCTCGCGTGCCGAATTAACCATCTAGAGTCTCGGGTAGATCAATTAGCGTATCAGCAGCAGGTGATGCTAACTCAGCTAACCCACATCACCGACAGGTTAGATCAATTGGTTAGCCGTTGGGGTTTTCCCACAGCTCTAACTAGCTCCTCTGCTCCCGCTAGCTCTACCGCTAGTTCCACCGCTAGCTCCACATCTAGCCCTTCCTCTCTGGGCCCCGCTTGTCGACTCACTCCTGTCCCTACTCCCACTCGCTTTAGAGGTGTTTGGGGGGAGGCCAGGGGGTTCCTTATGCAGTGCGATATAGTTTTCCAACGGGTACCCAGGGATTTTCCCACTGACCAGAGCAGTATCAGCTATATGATCAATTTGTTAGAAGGACAGGCTTTAGCTTGGGAATATGCGGTAATGGCTAGGGCTGATTATGCTTCTATGACATATCTACAATTCAAACGGGAATTTCAGGAGGTTTTCAGTCACTCGGACCGGGACGACGTACTCACCTCTCGTCTACTAAATCTTTGGCAGGGGTCGAGGGTGGTCGCCGATTATGCCGTGGACTTCCGGGTCGTGGCTACGGAGGTCGGGTGGGAGGATGCCTCACTGAGCAGTATATTCCTTAGAAGTTTGAGCCCTAGCCTGCGGGACGAGCTGGCCCGCCTGGAGAAACCCTCTACGCCGCATGAGTGTATCTCCCTGGCCATTAGCATTGACAATCATCTGAGGGAACGGGCGGCTGAGCGCAGAACTTCTGGCCGCTCGGGTAACATTCCGCGCCGCTCCCTCCAGCCCCCCTGCTGGCCCTCCCGTCAGCTGACATCCCGGAGGACCAAGAACCTATGGTCATGGGTGGGTCGAAACTTCCTGTTGCAGAGAGACAGCGCTGCCGAGAGTTGGGGTTGTGCATCTATTGTGGGAGCGAGGAGCATGACCTTGATTCCTGTCCCAAGCGGCCAAAAGGGGGAGTCGGTGCATCGCAGTAGGGGGTCTCATGGACATAACCCACAATAATCCCCTCACCCGCTTTTAATCCCTATCCGGTTTTGTTTGGGTCATAAGGAACACAACACATATGCACTCATTTACTCAGGGGCTGAGCAGAGCTTTATTTCTAGAAGCCTGGCAACCCGTCTGGGTCTCCCTATGCAGCCGTTGAAGAATCCTCTCAACCTGATAGCCCTTTCAAAAGCCTCTTTGGCCACCGTCACTCATCGGGTCACCTCGGTGCCAGTTATCATTTCAGGCAACCATCAGGAGGCGTTGGACCTGTATGTCCTGCTGGTGTTGTCCTCTCCGGTCATCCTGGGCTATCCTTGGTTGCGCTTGCATAACCCGTAAATTGACTGGCGTTCGGGGAATATAGTTTTGTGGAGCCCTTTCTGCCTAAGTGCCTGTTTGCAGTCTGCTGCATGCTCGCCTGCCACGCCTCTGTATGTCCCTGCCTCTTCCCCTCCTGACCTGTCGAAAGTGCCACCGGAATATCATGACCTTGGGGCCATCTTCAGCAAATCCCAGGCCCTTTCCCTTCCCCCTCACCAGCTGTATGACTGTGCAATCAATCTTTGGGCCGGCGCTCCGCTGCCGTCTAGCAGACTTTACAACCTGTCTGCTCCGGAGTGCATGGCCATGGACTCGTATATTAAGGAGTCACTCAGCTCAGGCATAATTAGACCATCATCTTCGACAGTGGGGGCGGGGTTCTTTTTTCGTGGGGAAGAAAGACGGCTCTCTCAGGCCCTGCATTGATTTCTGGGAGCTGAATAACATCACCATTAAGGATAAGTACACCCTCCCTCTTCTCAACTCGGCATTCGATTTCCTCCGGGGGGCTTGCTGCTTTACCAAATTAGACCTGCGCAATGCCTATCACCTGGTGCGCATACGGGAGGGGGATGAGTGGAAGACGGCCTTTAGGACCCCTAGCGGGCATTTCGAATACCTGGTTATGCCGTTCGGGCTGACCAATGCCCCGGCCTTTTTCCAGCGCCTTATTAATGATGTTTTGAGGGATTTTCTGAGCACTTTTGTTTTTGTTTACCTTGATGATGGTAAATGGTAAATGGCACTCACTTATATAGCGCTTTTATTCTCATCTCTTGATGACCAAAGCACTTTACAGATCCTGCTATCCACCCATTCACACACACATTCACACACTGATGGCGGCATGCTGCCACCTCATGAAATCCTCATTTTTTCTCAGTCCATGGAGGAGCATCGCATTCACGTCAGGCGGGTCTTGCAGCAGCTGCTGGAGAATAGACTCTTCATCAAGGCAAAAAAGTGCGAGTTCCACGTCTCCCGGACTTCCTTCGTCAGTTTTATCAACGCCCCGAAGGAGATTATCCCGGACCCAGCCAAGGTGAAGGCGGTGGTGGACTGGCCTACTCCCTCGTCGAGGAAACAGCTCCTGCAGTTCCTGGGTTTCGCGAACTTCTATCGCCGCTTTGTCAAGGACTACAGCCGCATCGCCCTCCCCCTCACCAACTTGACCTCCACCAAGGTGCCATTTCGCTGGACAGAAGAGGCGGACGCTACGTTCTCTGAGCTGAAGGTCAGGTTTTCGTCGTCGCCAATTCTGACGCAGGTTGATCCCGCTCTTCAGTGCCTGGTGGAGGTGGACGCCTCAGGTTCTGGGGTGGGGGCGGTTTAGTCCCAGCGCTCTCTGGCTGACGGTAAAATCCACCCCTGCGCCTACTTCTCTCGTCGCCTGTCCCCAGCAGAGCGTAACTACAACATCGGTGACAGGGAGTTGTTGGCGGTTAAACTGGCCCTGGAGGAGTGGCGGCACTGGTTGGAGGGAGTGTCACAGCCGTTCATCGTCTGGACTGACCATAAAAACTTGGAGTACCTTTGGACAGCTAAACAACTGAACGCCTGACAGGCCCGCTGGTCGCTCTTCTTTGGTCGATTTGACTTCACCATCACCTACCGCCCTGGGTCAAAGAATACCAAGCCCAACGCCCTGTCTCGTCAGTTCGCCCCGGAGATGGCAGAAAAGGCTGAGCACCCCATCCTTCCCCCAGCATGCATCGTGGGCGCCCTCTCTCGGGGTATCAGGGATAAGGTCATAAGGGCGCAGTCTGATGAGGCCAACCCGGGGGGGGGGGGGGGTCCAGCGGGCAAGTTATTCATCCCTGCAGCGGTCCGAGGGGAGGTCATCAAATGGGGGCATACCTCCAAGTTCGCCTGCCACTCGGAAGGCCACGCACTGCGGCGCTCCTACAGAGGTCGTTTTGGTGGCCATCCCTCCAGAAGGACGTGGGGAAGTACATCCGCGCCTGCCCTGCGTGCGCAACAGGGAAGACATCCTCTTCACCGCAGGCCGGGCTGCTTCATCCCCTCCCCGTCCCTGGCAGGCCATGGTCCCACATGGCGCTAGATTTCGTTACAGGTCTCTCCACGTACAACAACTTCATCACCATCCTCACGCTGGTGGACAGGTTTTCGAAAGCCATCCACTTCATTCCTCTGCGTGGGTTACCTTCAGCCAAGGAGACGGCCAATCTGCTGGTCCAACATGTTATTCGACTGCACGGCATCCCACAGGACATCATTTCGGGCCGAGGGCCCCAGTTCATCTCCAGGGTCTGGAAGGCATTCTGCGCCGCTTTGGGGGCTACAGCAAGTTTGTCCTCTGGTTACCACCCTCAATCCAATGGGCAATGTGAACAAGCCAAGTAGGAGGTGGAAGCAACATTGCGGTGCGTCACTGCCACCAACCAGTCGTCATGGAGCACACACCTCCCCTGGATCGAATACTCCCATAACACGGCGGTGTCCACCATCACCGGCATGTCCCCCTTCGAGGCCTCGTTGGGTTACAACCCCCCACTGTTTCCTGAAGAGGAGGGGGACATCGCCGTTCCATCGGTTCGTGCCCACCTGAGGTGTTGTCGACGGATCTGGAGGATGGCCAGAGTGGCATTACGACGGACGGCGGAACGCAACACCACGGTGGCCAACCGACGCAGGGTGCCAGGTCCGGTTTACCAGGTGGGTCAACAGGTATGGCTTTCTACCAAGCACATCAACCTGAAAGCTGAGCGGAAGAAGACTTCCCAACAGTTTATTGGTCCATTTCCCATATGCTGGTTCATTAACCCAGTGTCTGTGTGTCTAACTCCCCCCCCCCCGCATCTGTCCAACCTTTCATGTCTCTCAGGTGAAGCCCGTCTCCTCCAGCCTGTTGTGTCCCCCCCCCCAGGTCTCCACCTCCACCGAGGGTGATCGACGGCGACCCGGCATGGTTCGTCTCTTCCATCTTGGATGTCCGCCGCCGGGGGCATGGCCTGCAGTACCTGGTGGACTGGGAGGGCTAGGGGCCGGAGTGGAGGTCCTGGGTGAGTCCTTCCTTCGTGCTCGACAAGCAGCTCATCAGGGACTTCCATCGGACGCACTCGGGTAGGTTGGAATGCCCGCTGAGAGGCGTGCCATGGGGGGGAGTACTGTCATGGCCGCCAATCACGGCACCTGTGCACGCACCTGCCTGTCATCTCCTGTGGCCTATTTATTCCACCAGGACCAGTGCTGGGTGCGGAGTCATCTGATTCTCTATGCTGAATCCGGTTACGCCTGCCTCCGTGCTTCCCAGCACTCTACTCTCCAACCTTCGGCTTCCTAGCCCAGCTGAACCTCGTCCGGGCCGGTTCCACCTGGACCACCTACCAAGTAAGCCTACTCGCTTCTCATCTTGTCTGATTCCCCTGTGCATAGGTGGAGATCCGCGGCGGCGGTCTTCCATCTCCCTCCAGGCAGCGGACTCATCCTCTCACCTCCAGCTAACCAGCCCAGCAGACACTGTCTGCCTGGCTGCAGCTTTGGTGCTACCTGAGCTTCTCCAACATCTCTTGACAGTAAGCGCTGTAACATCTATTGTGCTGCATAGGCCTGGATTAGCCTGGTTCTGCTGGAGGTTTCTTCCTGTTAAAAGGGAGATTTCCTCTCCACCGTTGCCAAGCGCTTGCTCACAGGGGATTGCCTGATTGCTGGGGTCTTTCTGCAGTTGTGGGGGTTTTCCCTACAGTTGAAAGTGCTGTGAGATGACTGTTGTTGTGAAATGGCACTATATAAATAAAGTTGAATTAAATTGAATAGATGTTCAATTGGATTCAGGTCTGGACTCTGGTTGAGCCATTCAAAAACCTTAATCTTCTTCTGGTGAAGCCATTCTTTTGTTGATTTGGATGTGCGCTTTGGGTCATTATCATGTTGAAAGATGAAGTTCGTCTTCAGCTTCAGCTTCCTAGCAGAAGTCTGAAGGTTTTGTGCCAACACTGACTGGTATATGGAACTGTTCATAATTCCGTCCATCTTGACTAAGGCCCCAGTTCCAGCTGAAGAAAGACAGACCCAAGGCATGATGCTGCCACCACCATGCTTCACTGTAGGTATGGTGTTCTTTTGGTGATGAGCAGTGTTATGTTTGTGCCAAATATACCTTTTAGAATTATGGCCAAAAAGTTCAACCTTGGTTTCATCAGACTATAACACATTGTAGCATTAACCCTTTTGGTTCCAATCCATAAAATCATTATTTGCTGAAGACAATTGTTTCAACTCAAAAGTCTGGTCATGAACTGCTTCTATCACAGTGTCATCTGGTGGACAATGCAGGAATATTTAATATTTTTTTTTCTCTCTCTCTGAAATGGAATCTCTGCAGCTGTGAACAATAAACTAATTCATATTCTTTCTCTCAAGACAGCATCTGCTACTGAAGACATGGTTGCACTCTGGAATGGACAATTGTGGTTTCAAATGCTTTTATTGATGTGATTTGAAGTGTTGCTTTATTTTCAGGAAGAAAGTAATTTTTGCATGCTTACTCACACAAATTAATTACAGTTACAATGCAGAGACATTGTATGTTCCCTTATTATTAAGTAGAATATCTTAGTCACTAAAGTTTAAGGAATTTATGTTTATTCAGCAGCTTATGTGTCTTAAGGGGGGGTCTCACTTGTCATATCAAATGCCTCTCCCCCTCCTCTTTCTGCTGGGAACTCACAAAGCCCTGAACTTTGAATTGACCAATGGGCCTCCAAGCTCCCTCACATTTCCTTTTTTTAGGTTGAGTTTGACTTCTGCTGGTAAAAGAAGCAATGTAATTGGGCCAGCTCAGATTTCATGAAAGTCAGTGAAATTCTGCCACACCTGAAAAAAATCTCCTTTTGTTTCTGTTTTGGGGCGGTGGTCCAGCTACGTATAAGGAGCAGACTTCTCTGCTCTCCCATTTTTTTTTCTATCTTCCAAGTAAGGACCAGAGCCTTTCATGCTCTGTGAAAAATTCTTCTTTTCTTTAAAGTTCACTTTTTCTTATTTTAATCTTTTTCGTAAAATTTCCTTACAAGAAGATTTTGTTTGATTTTTTTTTTTTTTTTTAGCTTAAACCAATTCATTCCAGCCACAGTACATCGGAAGAAATGGATCGGTGGCTTGTTTTGGTCTCAATTTGATTTTCTGATGGGATGGGATGTATAATAAACAAACTCCTTTTTCAGTGCATAAGAGAAGACCACAGCCAGCCTGCTGAAGAACCAGCCCCTTTGTGATCTTGGGAGTAGGCCATAACCATGGTAAAGAGCCTGTCTGCCAGTCTTCTAACAAAACCCACACCGGTCCAGTTGAAACAGAATCCAATGGACCGCCTGCTCCCCACTGGCACACAATGATTCTGTGTGGCTGACGGTCTGTTGTTTAATTTAAACTTAATTCTTCAGAATATTCCTGGTGTAAGTTCTTTAAACTTAATTTCATGCAACTCCTATCAGAATTTCAAAATGTGCTTTGTCCTTTCATTAATTTACATTCTTTTTAAGAGTCACACCAATTTTCCATTTTTATAAATAGTTTAATCATCATTTTCTTCATGAAACTGCATCCACTTTTTTTTAACCAATGCTATTTAATGGTTTTCCAATTTCCAGTATACTGACAAGTTAAACTGTGGTGTATTTGGTTCCACAAATGCTTGATTCACAGGTTATGCTCAGTAATTCAATAACCATCTATGATGCCCATGATACATGTTGAATTCTTTGTTTTAAAATCACCCAAATGTGTTAACCTAAATGTGTTAACCTATTCTGACATTTCTTATTAAACTATTGAAAGACAAGAATTGAATTGAAAGAATTGCTAATAAAATTGTCCATTATCTGGACTGGTGCCCTACGAGGATGTAACAGTAGGAAATTTTCATCCCTACTCACATTCATATTTACATTAATACTTGTACCAACAATAAAACACCTATAAAACCCAATTTAAATAAATCCACTACACACATTTTCCCAAATGCTTTTGGGAGATTTCAAATGTGTTTTTGCAAAATGTACAGTAGCCGGGCTTGGATGTTTTTCCTCATAAGATAAGGCTTCCGTCTTGCCACCCTACCCCAAGCCCAGATATATAAAGAAGATGAGAGATTGTTGTCACATGTACTAAACAGCCAGTACTTGCCAGAAATTCCTGCAGCTCCTTCAATGTTGCTCTCAGCCTCTGGGCAGCCTCCCTAACCAGTTTTCGTCTTGTCTTTTCATCAATTTTGGAGGGACATCAGGTTCTTGGTAATGCCACTGTTATGCCATATTTTCTCCACTTGATGATGACTGTCTTCACTGTGTTCCATGGTATATTTAATGCCTTGGAAAATCTTTTGTACCCTTCTCCTAACTGATACCTTTGAACAATGAGATCCTTCTGACGCCTTGGAAGCTCTCTGCAGACCATGGATTGTGCTGTAATATGTGACTTCAAAAATGTCGGAAGCTGACTAGAACAGCTGAACTTTATTTGGGGTTAACTGGAGGCACTTTAAATGGTGGCAGGTGTATACTGACTCCCATTTAACATGAGTTTGAATGTGACTGGTTAATTCTGAACACGGCCACATCCCCAGTTATAAGAGGGTGTGCATATTTATGCAACAAGGTTATTGTAAGTTTTTTTATTTTCTCCCTTAAAAGATTTCAGTTTGTTTTTCAATTGGGTTGTACAGGTTATAGGTTACATTAGTGGTGGAAAAAATTTTGAAATGATTTATCTTTGTCTCATTCCTTTACATCATAAAAACCTGGCATTTGAACAGGAGTGTGTACTGCAGAGTTTATATCCACTGTATCTATGTATATATATTCTAAGCCAGTCATCCTTTATTTTTAGTTAGTTTAGTGTGTTTAGCTTTTCGAGGTAATTCCTTTTTCTATTTTCTTTACTATTCTATTATGCTGTGGGTATTTCTGTCTGTTTAGTGTATGTCATGCTGCGGTTATACTAAAATTTCCCAGTTTGGGGTCAACAAAGTGTGTGTGTGTGTGTGTGTGTGTGTGTGTGTGTGTGTGTGTGTGTGTGTGTGTGTGTGTGTGTGTGTGTGTGTGTGTGTGTGTGTGTGTGTGTGTGTTTTGCACTGACCAGAAGAGACCAAGCACTCAAAATCAATTTTTATCAAAAAGTTCACTTTATTAAATGGACAATTAAGTGACAAAACTGCAGGGCTTGCTTCTGGAGCAGAGTCAAGCAAAGCCACTTTCTTCCCAAGTCTTCTCTTGCTGCTGGTTCCTACCTGCAGATGGTTACTTCTGTAGGCTTTCAGCAATGCTGCAATCACTCCATCTCAGTTGAGCCTGGAGTCAGCAGTAACTCTTTCTCAGAAACCTGCACAGGGTAGAAGACACTTAGCATCAACATGTGTTAGTTTGGTTTTGTGCCTCCTTACAGTGGTGTGAAAAAGTGTTTGCCCCCTTTCTGATTTCACATTTTTTTGTGTGCTTGTCACACTTACATGTTTCAGATCACCAAACAAAAATATTAGACAAAGATAACACAAATAAACACAAAATCCAGTTTTTAAATGAAGGTGTTTACTATTAAGCGTAAAAGAAAAATCCAAACCTACATGGCCCTGTGTGAAAAAGTGCTTGCACCCCCCCCCCCCCCACCAGCAAACCACAGTGAGATCCATTATCAACAAATGGTGAAACTATGGAACAGCAGTGAACATTCCCAGGAGTGGCCAGCCGACCAAAATTA
Organism: Pholidichthys leucotaenia; assembly: GCA_020510985.1. Taxonomy (NCBI): domain Eukaryota; kingdom Metazoa; phylum Chordata; class Actinopteri; order Cichliformes; family Pholidichthyidae; genus Pholidichthys; species Pholidichthys leucotaenia. The sequence goes on along the minus strand of CM035849.1, from coordinate 51,945,705 downwards.
CCCGGAGTGCAGCAATGACTCATCCAAGAGGTCACAAAAGACACCACAATAACATCCAAAGAACTGCAGGCCTCACTTGTCTCAGTTAAGGTCAGTGTTCATAACTCTACCATAAGAAAGAGACTGGGCAAAAATGGCCTGCATGGCAGAGTTCCCTCAACTGTTTGCACAGAAAGAGTAGCACACCAACAGTAATACAGCTGCTGCTGTGTCTCTGCACCTTACTACAACCATTTGCACAAATGCCATACCTGCTGCTGTCTGTTATTGCAATATTGATCATGTGCAGTCCAGTCTGTCACCGTCTGCACCTATACTACCACATCGAACTTGCAACTACGAGTATTACAGCTCTACCTTTTTCTGTATATAGGATTGCTGGGTTTTATTGTTTATTTGCACTACAGGATGTCTGGGTTTATCTTTTGTCATTATTTGCACTACGGGTAGCATTACTGTACATAGACTGCTGTTGTTGTTTTTCCAGCCTTATTCCTTTTTTATATATTGAGCACACCACTGAAGAGAAGGAAAATGGCATTTCAATTTTCCTGTATGTCCTGTACGTATCGTAGCAGTGACAAATAAAATCTTTGGATTTGTGGGCTATAATTTAACGGACTACATCTGAATATTAAAAGATTTAAAGACCAGAGCAGATAAAATCAAAAATTTTAGCCTTGACCATGAATGTCTTAAATTAGAAAAGCAGTCACTTAATCAAGCAATCAGAGATGAAAAACAATCAGAAATGTTATTAAAACAAGGTAAAATTGGCTCCCTATACGTTGTTGTTTACTTAATTCTTTTTTTTAATTTTATCTTATTTATTTATTTTTTTTTTAGGGTAAAACGTTCATATTATGCAGGATTGAAGCCAGTTGTATGGGAGCATTCTGTTAGGATGAAAATAGAGCTGGAGATGGAGCGGTTGCTGTTTTTTTGCAACCGGCTGGAGTGTTGTTATAGGTTTGGTTGTTGGATTTTTTTTTGTTTGTTTTTTATTATTTTTTTTTTGTTTTGTTTTTTTTGTTATGGTTTTATTTACACCCCCCTTACCCCTTCCTTTTCTTTTTTTTTACCCGTACCTCACTTTATTCTTCTTTGGGCTACACAACATAATATATAAATTTTACTCTTTGAATGAATAGTAATCTTACTTTGGTAAGCTGGAATGTGAAGGGGTTGAACCATCCAATTAAACGAAAGAAAGTCATGTCACGTCTAAAGCAATTTAAGCCTGGGGTACTGTTTTTGCAGGAAACCCATTTGCAGGATTCCGACCACTTGCGTTTGTCAAAATGTTGGTCAGGACAATTTTTTCATTCAAATTTTAAAGCTAAGGCCAGGGGCGCTGCTATTCTTATTGATCGAAATATCCCATTTATTCCCTCTAATGTTGTATCAGATAAAAATGGACGATTTGTAATAGTATCAGGTAAACTTGGCGATAAACATGTCACTTTGGCTAATCTGTATGCACCGAATTTTGATGATGTGCACTTTTTTCGCAACCTTTTTTTGCAACTTCTAGATTTAAATACTCATTCTCTAATTCTTGGGGGTGACTTTAATTTGTATATGGATCCGATCTTAGATCGCTCATCCTCAAAACCTGCTAGTCTTAATAAATCTGCAACTTATGTTAAGTCTTTTCTTGAGGAATATAGCCTTACAGATCCTTGGCGTTTTTTACATCCTAACGGCAGGGACTATTCTTTTTTCTCTCACGTACACCATACTTATACCAGAATAGATTATTTTTTTGTTGACAATTTATTAATTAATAACCTTTGCTCTTGCAGTTATGATAGCATCTCGGTTTCTGATCATGCCCCTCTTGTACTTAAAATGATCCTCCATGGATGTGACTCCATGAGAAAGCATTGGAGATTGGATCCATTATTACTTACAGATGAAAAATTGGTTGCGAATATTTCTTCTAAAATTAATTTTTTTTTGAAAGAAAATAAAACTCCTGGTATGTCAAATAAAACGATATGGGAGGCCATGAAGGCATTTCTTAGGGGGGAATTTATTTCATTGGCAGCATTTAAAAGACGATCCTTAATACAGGAACAGAAGGCTATTTTAGATCAAATCCTGGACATTGACAGACAATATGCTCAATCTCCATCACCCGCTCTGTACAAGGAACGTATGACATTACAAACTAAACTTAATTTACTTTCTACTCGACAAATTGAAGGTTGTTTAATAAGGAACAAGAGTGAATTTTATGAACATGGCGAAAAAACCAGTAAACTTCTAGCTAATCAACTACGTGGTATTAGAGCTAAGCAAATTATTACTGGAGTTAGGACAGATAAAGGAGAGGTGACATCTGACCAACAAGCGATTAATGATATTTTCAGGTCATTTTATTCCAAATTATATACCTCAGAATATACAACAAACTTAAAGGATTTGGAAATTTTTTTTGATTCTATTGATATTCCTTCGATTTCTTCAGAATCTCGGCAAATTTTAGAAGCTCCCATCACAAAAGAAGAAATTCAGCTGGCAATATCATCCATGCAATCAGGAAAATCTCCAGGACCTGATGGGTTTTCCGCTGATTTTTTCAAAAAATTCTCTGATGACCTCGCCCCTTTCCTTTGTCAAGTTTTTACAGAGTTGCTTGACTCTGGTACACTTCCTCCTTCATGCTATCAGGCCTGTATCACTGTGTTGCTTAAAAAGGATAAGGATCCTGTTGATTGTGCTTCTTACAGGCCTATTTCCTTGTTAAATACCGATGTTAAAATTTTGTCAAAGTTGTTAGCTTCAAGGTTGGAAAAGATTCTTCCTTTTATAATTTCACAGGACCAAACCGGTTTCATTAAAAATCGCCATTCTTTTTTTAACTTGCGGCGGTTGTTTAATATTATTTATACTCCTCACCACAACATACCTGAATGTCTTATTAGTTTGGACGCTGAAAAGGCATTCGATAGGGTTGAGTGGGAGTATTTGTTTTTTACTTTGGAGAGGTTCGGTTTTGGTCCTTCCTTCTGTTCCTGGATTAAACTTCTCTATGCTAGTCCTTTAGCTTCAGTGTTAACTAATTGTCGCTATTCTGACTATTTTAGACTTTACCGTGGTACGAGGCAAGGCTGTCCTTTGAGCCCGTTGCTCTTTGCCTTGGCAGTTGAGCCGTTAGCTATTGCAATCCGTGGGAGCCGGGACTTTCTAGGCATTCGTAGGGGTGGCATTGAGCATAGGGTTTCACTCTATGCTGATGATCTTTTATTATTTCTCTCCAACCCACTTACTTCATCACCCGCTATACTTAATATTTTGGATAGTTTTAGTAGGTTTTCTGGTTATAAAATTAATCTTAATAAGAGTGAACTGTTTCTGATTAATGAAAAGATTCAAGTTCAGGATTTTGAAAATTTTCCTTTCAAGGTTGTTATTGATCATTTTAATTATCTTGGGATATGTGTCACTAAACAATTTAATTACTTGTTTAAAAATAATTTTCTCCCCTTACTTGACCAGTGCAAGTTAATACTTTCCAAATGGTCCCCATTATCCTTGTCTTTAATTGGCAGAATCAATTCTGTAAAAATGATGTTACTTCCAAAGTTTTTATATTTGTTTCAATGTCTCCCCATTTTTATTCCTAAATCCTTTTTTAAGTCTTTGTACTCTCTGATTACCTCATTTATTTGGAATGGTAAACATCCGAGATTGAGGAAAGTTTTTCTTCAAAGACCCAAATCAGTAGGTGGCATGGCTCTGCCTAACTTTCAATATTACTACTGGACAGCAAATATCAGGTGCATGTTATATTGGAAACATTTTTATCTGGAACCCAAATCACCTATTTGGATCCTTATGGAGTCACATGTGGACAATCAAACTTCCCTACCGGCAATTTTAGGTTCACCACTTCCCCTTGCTTTGTCTACACTGGGTAATAATAAAGTAGTTCGTCAGTCTCTTAGAATTTGGTCTCAATTCAGGAAAAATTTCGGTCTTCAGTTTTTTTCCATTAGAAGTCCAATTGCCGCAAATCATTTATTTACCCCATCAACTATTGATAGTGCATTTCATATATGGCACAGAAAAGGTTTAAAATCTTTTGTGGATTTATATTTTGATGGTCAATTTGCAAGTTTTTCTCAACTTTCCACCAAATTCGACATCACTTCTACACATTTTTTCCGCTTCCTCCAGGTCAGACATTATGTGCAAACCATGACAAAACAATTCCCTCAAAAACCTTCTGATAATCCTCTAGATGATTTTTTAATAGTTAAACCAACTTCTAAGGGGGTAATGTCAGTTTTATATAATTTAATTTCAAATTTACAATCTTCTTCTCTGGCCGCTATCAAATTGAACTGGGAACAAGATCTTAATTTTACTTTTACTGATGAACTGTGGGACTCTATTCTTGGCCAGGTTCACACTGTATCAATGTGTGCTCGTCACGCTCTTATTCAATTTAAGATTGTACACCGGATGCACCTGTCCAAGGTTAAGTTAGCACGTATTTACTCGGATATAGACCCAACTTGTGAAAAGTGTGGTAGCGCTCCTGGCACTTTGCTTCACATGTATTGGTCCTGCCCTGCATTGATGAATTTTTGGCATTCTGTTTTTATCACTATGTCTGAAGTCCTGCAATATCAAATTAAACCTGATCCATTATGCACCATTTTTGGTGTGGCTCCAGAACTTGTCTTGCCAAGTTCCAAATTAAAAGTATTCAAATTTTCATTATTATTGGCCAGACGTGCTGTATTACTGAAGTGGAAAGACTCTTCGCCCCCTTCACATTTACAGTGGATAAAAGATATAATGTCCTGTTTGGATTTAGAAAAAATCAGATATACAGTCTGTGGCTTTGAAAACAAATTCTATAAATTATGGCGCCCGTTTCTTGATTTCTTTGAAAGACCCACGATTATAGTTTCTGAGTAGCTCATATCCCCTTTACCCCACCCCCACTTCACACACACAATTTTTCTTTGTATTTTTTTTTTATTGTTTATTTAAAGGTTTTTGTGCTTTGAAGCATTTACATTTGTTGGCTTTAAGTTCTAGTTTTTTACTGTTTGGTTGAAACAAAAATGAAAATTTCTAATACTTTGTATTGTATTGATACTTCAATTAATAATAATAAAAAGACCTTTGAAAGAAAAGAAATGTTATGCCACATACACAGCTTTTAACCCCTTGCACTCTGGTCAATTTCCCTAAAAACGCCTAAAAATAACATACCCAAAGTAAATCAAAAGCTGTTCTTCAACCCTTTGCAGCATCTTCATGGGGTTGGTCTCATTTAAAAGAAAACACTTTGAATTTTTTGGCAAAACAGTCGTAATCTCTCTAAGTGCTCCTGCCACTGAGTAACAGTCATCTAAACGTACTGAATCTGAAGAAAATAAAGTTCGCCTGGATGTTTTTTTAGATACAAATGCTTGCAAATAACACACAGCTGTCAGATACTGGCTGGAAAATGCAACAGAAATGTAGAACCAAGTGTTATCAAGCTGAGGTCAAAATTTTGTAACAATACCACAAAAACTGAGTATATTACACAGCTTTTTTCTCAGGTTGTTCCCAGGCGTTTTTGAACTGTGCCAAATTATGCCAAATGGCACAGTTTGGAAAAACGTCTATAACTTTTGAATGCTTCAACATAGAAACTTCATCTTGGGCTCTAATGAAAGGTGACACTCAGGGCTGTGGTTGTGTGTGTGGGGGGGGTTGTTTATTCATGAATGAATGAATGAATGAATGAATGAATGAATGAATGAACAAACAAGTCCCCCACACACAAAGAAGCATGCCACGTAAAAAATGTGTGGCCTTTTTTTTTTACAAGGAAAAATAACCTACAGTGCAATAAAAATTATATTAAAATATCTGCAATGTAGAGGATAACAACTCCCCCCCCCTCACTACAGAGGAGCTCGGCACACAAAAAACGGTCCGTCATGTGGCCATGATGCACCGTTGTAATTACCAATTGGTCAAAAGTCATTTTTATTACTATTTTCATTGATAAAGAATAATTTAGCTTATTAACACTTACCTGTCCACAACAGCAGTGTCGTTGGCGAACATCTGTTCCTCATTGTCAGACGAACATGAAGCTGGTCTGCTTGTTACGGACTCGTGGTTCTGGTCACGCGACCCGGTCAAACCATCTCTGCTTCCATGATTGTGGTTTTGGCAAACGATTTTTCAAAACAAATAAGAACAGTAGTAATAAAAAAAGACTGGCAAACGCTACCGTTACACACAGGTCTCAATGTGTGTCACCCAGCGGCTTAGGCAAAACAGATTTTACGCATGGAACGCACGCATTTCAATCGTTGAACTTCTCTGCTTCAATTGGCTCGTTGTATTCGCGGTCGTTGGTAGGCAGGTCCTTCTTGCTAGGTTTTCAGTCATTGGTTCTTCATTGTTTCAGAAACCCAATTCAAGGCTCTTATTAGTCGAATGAGAGGTCAATCAAATCTAAACCAATCAAAACACTCCTTTGGCTTTCTGTTCGCGGCTGTGTCTGTACTGGAAGAACGGAAATGCAGCTTTTTTTTTTTTTCAGTGTGCACTGAGACGCACAGTGCGCACTGAGACGCACTAGGATGCAGAGACGTGACCGCCCGCGGTATCCCGGAGTGCAACAGGTTAATAAACACACAAAAAAAACAAAAATACAAGTAAAATACATGTAAGTGTTGAATAACAGAATCAGAATCAGAATCAGATTTATTGCCATTGTTCATGTAGTACACAAACTAGGAATTTGTCTTGGTGCAATGCTGCAACATTAAACATGATAAAAATAAAGATAGAAATAAAAAACTATACATGCAATAAAATGTAGAATATGAATGAGTATAACTAGTCAAGCAATTTTTAAATATATTAGCGAGCAGCAGATATTGTGGAGTACCACATAGTGCAGTCGGTAATGCAAAAAGAAAACAGTGATAATTGACATGAGTCTGGTTGAGCTGCTGTACATAGTGCACGAGAGTCTAATAAGTCACTTAGTGTTCAGCAGTCTGATGGCAGAGGGGAAGAAGCTGTTCATGTGACGGGAGGTTTTAGTCTGAATGGACCGAAGTCTTCTACCTGAGGGGAGGGGGGCAAACAGTACGTGACCAGAGTGTGAGGGATCGGCTATGATCTGGCCTGCACGCCTCCGGGTCCTGGAGATGTACAGGTCCTGGAGGGATGGGAGCTTGCAGCCGATCACCTTCTCAGCAGCGCGCACGATGCGCTGCAGCCTTAGTCTGTCCCTGGCAGTGGCTCCTGCGTACCACACGGTTATGGAGGTGGTGAGGATGGACTCGATGATGGCCGTGTAGAACTGCACCAACATCTTGATGGGTAGTTTGAGCTTCCTCAGCTGCTGCAGGAAGAACATCCTCTGCTGGGCCTTTTTGATGAGGGAGCTGATGGTTGGCTCCCACTTGAGGTCCCGGGTGATGGTGGTGCCCAGGAAGCGGAAGGAATCTGCAGTGGTGATGGGAGAGCCTGTGAGGGTAAGGGGGGGCAGAGGGGTTGTGACTTTCCTGAAGTCCACGATCATCTCCACTGTCTTCAGAGCGTTCAGCTGCAGGTTGTTGTGGCTGCACCAGGACGCCAGCTGGGCCACATCACTCCTGTAGACGGACTCGTCGCCGTTGGAGATGAGCCCGATGAGGGTGGTGTCGTCCGCAAACTTGATCAGCTTGACAGACTGGTGGCTGGAGGTGCAGGAGTTGGTATACAGGGACAAGAGTAGGGGGGAAAGTACACAGCCCTGGGGTGATCCGGTGCTGATGCTAACAGAGTCTGAGACAGTCTTACCCAGCCGCACATGCTGCCTCCAGTCCGTCAGGAAGTCGGTGATCCACCTGCAGAGGGAGTCAGGCACGTTGAGCAGGGACAGCTTGTCCTGGAGCAGAGCGGGGCGGATGGTGTTGAATGCAGAGCTGAAGTCCACAAAGAGGATCCTGGCGTAGGTTCCCGGGGAGTCCAGGTGCTGCAGGATGGATTGGAGGGCCAGGTTGACTGCGTCGTCCACAGACCTGTTGGCTCGGTAGGCAAACTGCAGCGGGTCCAGGAGGGGAGTGGTGATGGTCTTGAGGTGGGGCAGGACCAGGCGCTCAAAGGACTTCATGACTACAGAGGTGAGCGCTACAGGTCTGTAGTCATTAAGTCCAGTGATCCGTGGCTTCTTGGGGACAGGGATGATGGTGGAGGTTTTGAGGCAGGTCGGCACGTGGCATAACTTCAGGGAGGTGTTAAAAATGTCTGTGAAGACAGGAGTCAGCTCTTTCGCACAGTGTCTCAGGGTGGAGGGAGACACGCCGTCCTGACCGGGGGCCTTGCGCGGGTTCAGTCTGGAGAACTGTCTGTGCACGTCCTGCTCACTGATGACAAGGGCCGGGGGGTAGGAGGGGGGGCGCCTTTGATGAAGTGGGGACCGTGGAGGCAGTGGTGCTGGGGGGAGGGGGGGAGATGGATACAGCTGACGAGGTGTCAAAACGGGCATAATGTTGGGACAGTCTTTGACAAAGGGCTTTATCATCCTGACCTTTAGAAGCCTGAGGCCGATAGTTGGTGATTTGCTTCAGTCCTCTCCACACAGAAGCAGAGTCGTTAGCAGTGAACTGTTGCTGGAGTCTCTCAGAATACACAGATTTAGCTCTCTTCAGCTCTCTGCTAAACCGATATTTGACCTCCCTGTAGCAGTCCCTGTCTCCACTTTTCAACGCTGCTTCCTTCTCCTTCCTGATCTGTCTGAGCTTAGCAGTGAACCAGGACTTGTCATTGGAGTACCTCACCCTGGTGCGCGATGGAAGAATGCTCTCTTCACAAAAGTGGATATATGAGTTCACAGTGTCCGTGTACTCATCCAGATCATGCGTGGCTCCTTTAAACATGCCCCAGTCAGTTATTTCCATGCACGTGCTCAGCTTCTCCCCAGCTTCACTGGTCCATTTCCTCGTAGTGCTCACAACAGGTTTAGTGAGCTTCAGTCTCTGTCTGTATGTGGGAATCAGGTGGACCATCACGTGATCAGATAGTCCGAGCGCAGCGCGGGGAACAGCGCGATACACGTCCTTCACTGTAGTGTAACAGTGATCCAGCGTGTTCTTTCCTCTGGTGGGGCATTTAATAAACTGTTTGTATCGGGGGAGATCGTGGCTCAGGTTGCTCTGGTTAAAGTCGCCAACCACAATAACCAGAGAGTCCGGGAAAGTTCGCTCCGTATGTTGAATGTGATCCGCGAGGGCGCGCTGAGCCTCGCGCGCGTCCACGTCGGGCGGGACGTAAACAGCGGCCAGGATGAATGAAGTGAACTCACGCGGGGAATAAAAAGGCTTGCAGTTAATGAATAAATATTCCAGAGCGGGAGAGCAGTGTTGGGAGATCACCGTTACATCAGAGCACCAGCTGCTGTTGATGTAAAAGCAGACTCCTCCTCCTGTAGACTTACCGGAGAGCTCTGTGTCTCGATCAGCACGAAACAGCTGAAATCCCTCGAGGAGGAGCGCTCTCCGGAGTCACTTCCTTAAGCCAGGTCTCAGTAAAACAGAGGACACACGAGGTAGCGAGGTCCTTAAATCGCATCAGCAGTCTCAGTTCATCTACCTTGTTAAAGAGAGAATTGACATTGGACAGAAATATGCCAGGCAAAGCCGTGCACTTGCCCCTCCTGCGAAGCCGCACGAGAGCGCCCGCTCACCTTCCTCTCTTTCGCCGTCTCACTTTTTGGACTAAAAAGTGAACCAGATCGGCGGCAGGAGCCAAAAAAACTGGGAGTAGGTCCGTGGGAGTGAAAGTCCTGATATTTAGTAGCTCTTTACGGGTGTAAGAGCAGGCAGACACACAACTGACGAACAAAAACATACAAAGAAAAGCGCAGCGAAACACTGTGGCGACCACTGTGGGCGCCATCTTGAGAACACAATGCGAATAACTCAAAATATGTGCAATCTACAGTTTAAGCTGTGAGTCTAACAAGCACAGAGCCTGAAACTTTTATCTATCATCTTGAAGGTCAGTACGTCCAAACAGAGGAAAAAGGATACAGCTTAACATGAGAGAAAACTCAGGTTATCCCACTTGAGGCACATATAATGGATAAAACTCAAAAAGGTGAAGCTCACACATAAAATGACTTTAAATCGTGAAATGAGTAATATAAGACTAGATTTTAAGTGAAAACATGTGAATGTTCAAGCATTTTAATTTATTTCTTCTGTATGTTCTTTTTTATGTATGTAAAGCACATTGAGTTGCCTTTGTGTATGAAATGCACTAGTATAAATAAATTTGCTTGCTTGCTAAAATTCCTGTCCGCTTTGGTAAGCCTCAACTTCGCAGGTCTAGTTTTGGCATTTAGATTCTTCAAGGTGACTGAAGCAGGTGAGAGTTCATGGGCTCGGTTGTGCAGCATCAGAGGCTGTAGTGAGGCTGTAGTGAGCCGAGTCTCCGCTGTCCGACGGGAACCCGGCTTTCTCTTCAACATGTTTCAACTGTCATCTGCAGTCTTCTTCAGAAAGCACTGTCTGACATCCGTGACGTGTCACAGCATGAAAATCAGCCAAATTACCGGAAAGAAACATGACCAGAAACAAAGACAATGCTATAGACACACTCAGAAAAGACGACACAATCATTATTTTACCAGCAGATAAAGGAAGGATGACAGTCATCATGGACAAAGGAACATATGAAACACAGATGGAAAACATGTTGGCAGATAAAGATACATATGAAATCCTCAAAAAAGATCCCACTGAAGAAAAGAAGAGAATTCTAAAGGCCCTACTCAGACCCCTGCTGTCAGGTTCTGAGCATGGTCGGGGGACAAACCTTACAGTTAACGACATATCACAACTCTTACAGTTTGTTGCCAAATCCACCTACTTCCAACTCAAAGCCAAAATTTACAGACAAAAAGGATTCGCAAAGGGAGACATCACCACAGCCTCCACATCACGCAGACCCACGTTTTGGAGAAGATATGTGGGTGACATCCTGGAAAAAATAAAACATGGACATACGCAAGACCTTACAGACCTCCTGAATACTATAGACAGCACTGGGAATATCAAATTCACACATGACGAAGAAACAAACTGGACCATAAACATTCTAGATATAAAAATTCACCATAAGGATGACAGCAGTATCAAAATCACAGTATACAAGAAACCAACATACATGGACCAATGCCTACTCTGGACATCTGAACATCCCATGGTACACTAACTGTCAATTGTGAGGACATTATATGAATAGACCACCATCATCACAGACGAGGAGGACAGACAGAAGGAAGAACGGCACATACAACACACACTCATGGACTGCCAATACCCAACATGGACAATAAACAAAGGAAAAGGTTCCTTCCTCAAGGTTCAATTTTAGGTCCATCACTTTTTAATCTCTATATGTTGCCACTGGGTGAGTGTTATGTCCATAAACCTGGTGACGAATGAGGCAAAGAGAGTGGTAACGTTGAACACAATGTTATGGATAGGGTCCAATTTGAGCTAATGAAATGCAGTACACATGATCCATATCAGCACTGTAGTACCAAACCTACTGCCAAATAGTGTTTTTTTATATTTTTTTTATTATTATTTTTTAGATGTTGGTCTTCATGTAAAACACCTGGTTGACCTGATTAAAATATAAATTGAAGTTGTTTTTCTTCAAGTCTCAGATATCTTAGGTGTGTAGTTAAATGATAAATACAGACAAATAACAATTCTAATAATACATTTGACTTCTCTCAGACATCATTACACAAAGCATGGGTCTGCAGCCTTGACTATGGACATAGCCATTTTGGCCACCTTTTTTTTTACCCTGAATTTCTACCCAGAGCCACAAAATATACTCACGAGCCACTTTAATAGCTACACCTTGCTATTACTGGGTTGAATCCATATTGCCTTCAGAACTGCCTTAATTATCTACAACCCCAATTCTGGTGAACTTGCAACGTTGTGTAAGATGTAAATAAAAACAAAATATAATAATTAAAAATCATTTCAATCTATATTTATTTGAATACACTACAAAGATAAGATATTTAATATTCAAACTGATAAACTTTATTGTTTTGTTGCAAATATTCACACATTTTGAATTTGATGCTTGCAACATGGACAAGTTCAAATTTGGGTGACCTCTCACCTTTAACATAGCTAAGGGATCAGGGTCACCTGATCTCACCCTACCTATAGGCTTACTATAGGCTATGTCAAAAAGGAAGGTTTTAACCCTATTCTTAAAAACAGAGATTGAGTCTGACTCCCGAATCCAGATTGGCAACTGGTTCCAAAGGAGAGGAGCCTGATAATTTAATGATCTGCCTCCCATTGTACTTTTACAGATTCTAGGTATTACAAGTAATCCTACATTTTGGGAGCATAGTGCTCTGTTAGGATGATAAAGTACTATCAGATCTTTTAATAACAAGGGCCCTGATTATTTAGAGTTTTGTTTGTGAGGAACTGTGTCAGGTTAGTGAGGTGTGTCAGCTCAGGCATTGGCTTGCTTGCTACCGGATAACCATGAAAACCGGTACTACCTGTCTCATGGGTCGGGCCGTCGGCGACTCAACCAGCATCCCTGCCCTTCCGAGGGCGTGGAAGGTGAAACAGAGCATCATGGCAGAACTAAAAACAATATCTGCCACAGGTCTGTGGTGGACCACTCCCAGTTACACAGGGTGAGACTGGACATCCTGGCAGATAAATAAACACATCTGTCGCAAGGTCTGTGGTGGACTGTGCCAGTCGGTGCATTGTGACATGCACTTCACAAACAGCAGAGATAAACAAACCTATCATCTGTTCAGTCACTGCAACAGATACTGGAGTCAGTTTGTCTTGGCTTGTCCTTGCCACTGATAATACTGTCAGAAAATTGTAAATACATCATTGTTTATCATTTTATAATTGCTATTACTAACATCATTATCATTATCATTGCATAACCATCTTGTATGATTAAAATGCATACTGCATGCATCTTCTATGAGTTTATAGCATACTGTATTGTTTCTGGGTAATAAGTGGACCTATTGAGTGTCCTTCATTAAGATGTGCATAGAAGTCAAAGTGTCTCACCAGACCAGACTATGTGCATGATAAGGGGTCTGGGAGTGAGGGAGAATTAATCTTGTTTTCCTATGAAATGCTGTGACTATGATTAACTTGGAGTCTGGGGCACACCTGCAAGGCCATGTTGTTTTCAGTCCAGGCCAATGTTTTGTATACTCATATTATGACTGTGAATTGTATCCAGTAGATGTTTGTGTGACGGACTATGTATAAATACTTCCTGATTGTTTTTTATTGCCAGTGCTGCATTTTCTGTTAAAGGTATTGCACTCCTTGCAAGTAAAGAGCTCATATGAGGAATATACTTGTGTCATGAATCTTATTTGAGGTAACGAACCAACAAACAATCACTCTAAAGTTTCAAGATTCTGACATACTTGGTGCCATGACCCGGATGGGCAATATCTGGATGGCGGATAGAGGCGACGCGCTCTCCAGGTTGGAAATCCATGTGCATGGTCTGACTGCATACAGTCAGTATTGGACTCCCCATTGAGGAAATTTGGACTGTGCGGGACTCTAGACGTCGTCTAGTGAAGCCCATCCTCCTCGATTAAAAGAAAGAAAAGTAAATGACGTCTTTTTTATTATTTACTATATGTGCGTTTAGAAGATTCTCTAAAATCGAGCCTTGAGTGAGTAATGTCAAACATGTTACAAGAATCTCCAAATTCAACTACGAGTGACTAACGCAAAAAGTAAATAAAGTGCGCGGAAGTAGTTGCAACGAGGTAAAAAGTGGGTTGAAATCCCCGGTCAGGGACAAAAATAAGTTTTGGGTCGAGATCCCCGAGTTTTGGAACTGAAAATAAATTTTGGGTTGAAATTCCCGGGTTTGGAACTAAAAATAAATATCAGGTTGCGGTTATGCTGTAATGGTAGTGTGACGGCACTTCACACTTTTCCTGGTAAAGCATTTTAATTCCTGTGGAATTACCAAGGGGTTTAAAAAATAATAAAAACAGCAAAAAAAGGGAAAAATGGGTAACTGTGTGGGGAAAAAAGAGAATAAGCAAAAAACTAAACAGCAGAAAAGGGAACAGACAGCGCGTCGAACAGTAAAAATTACAATGACCGGTTAAAAGAAAAGACCAGATAAAGGATCCTGAAAAATATCTAAACAAATGGGAAAAAGACTATTCTTTCAAACCCACACTGGATGTGGATGAATGCGCAGCCTTGGTGTCGACAGTAAAACTTACAACTAAAATAAAGATAAAAACAATAAGATAAGTATCAAAACCAACCGAGCATTTAACCATTATTAAATGAAAAAGATAATCCTCCCCCAGCTTAACAATGCTGCAATCCTAAGGAGGGTCCATACAACAAGTTATTAAAAGAAGCCCAAGAGGTTGGGAAAAGGAGGAAGTAAATAAAATTATAATAATAACTTTATGTTATAAGATATTGATACTAGACTATAAGATCTAAAGACGGTCGGGTTAAGTGGCAACAGAACTGGATAACGCTAAAACGGACAATGAGAAACAGTTATTTTATTTTTGTGTGTGTGAGCCTTAGACAGAGGCAGCTGCAGCTTGGATTGTTTTTGTTTCTGTAAATGGCTCCAGTGTGAGGAAAAGGGATGAGAGTTCTGAGTTCTCTGCCAAGGCGGAGGGAGCAGGTTTTTAAACTGTTTGTAATTTTTGGTATAAAAGGATTGATTGTCTAATTGTTATCCTTCTGAGAAATGTTTGAAATTATAGGTATCTGAAAATAGTGGCCTTGAGCAGAAGGAGTTGACTAGTTTTGTGTTATGGCAGAGTGTGGAGAGAATGGAAGGAGCTGCTTCGACCTTGTAGAAATAAAAACAATCCTCTGTATGTGTGTGGTTGATCTGTGTGGAAAAAGTGGTCTAAATATGGGTATTTTTACAAGGTTTGGGTTTTTTATCTTTTCAATCTAACTTTGTGGGGTCTTGATTAATGTTGCGTACGTGATAAACTGTTTACATATTTTTAAAAAACAATTTTGACGCATTACTGACCTTTTTCCTTTGACTGAAACATGACAGTGCAGGACTGACGTGTGACACATATGATTTGCCAGGGGCTATGGATTATCAGACAAGGATCTTGGAGAAAGGATCCTTGTTGATAAACATTTTTTGAAGCCAAGTATGACTTTGTATGACATTGTAGATAACATAAGGTGTACTGATTCAAATGACTTCAACTTTACAAATGTAATGTTTATATGATTTTATATTGATATTACTCACCACAAATGGTGCAGCAACATCATATTTCAGAAATGTGACCGTAAGGAGGAATGTGTTTTTCCTGATTCGGCAGTGGCCAAGCTGGGTCAGGGTAAACTACATTCACCCCATAATTTACCAAGGAATATATAAAAATCATTTTGTATATTCCTGGTAAAAATTTAAATCAAGTTCTAATTAGGCAAAAGGTCCACCTTTCCGTTGACTGAAAGAGTGTGATGCAATCTTTATCCATTTATTCAAATTCAACCCATCTGTGTTCAACTGGACAAACTGATCTTATTCACCAATGCAAATAATTAGTAACCCTCAGAAAAATAGAGGCAACTTTATTTACATAAGCGCTATTTCATAACACCTCATTGCACTTTGAGCTATAGGGGGAACCCCCATACTTGCACCTCCCATATTTGCACCTCCATACTTGCATAACTGACAGCCTAGCTACAGTGCTGAGAAAAGAAGAAAGAAAAAAACTGAGATTACCTTTGTTTTCTTCTATTAATGCAGACTAATCACTTGTTTTTTTCTTTTCTTAAAAAAAAAAAATCTTCAAGTTAAATAGATCTCATCTGAATAAGTGAAGTGTCATTTTCTCTAAAGAGGAGGGAAAATGAAGAAAAATTGCTACAGCATATGACATTTTGAGGAGAGAAGAAAAAAAAATGCAAACGTTACACCAGCCTCCAACTTAGAATTGAGGACTGAACATAAAGAGCTTATTGATGCTTATGTGTGTTAGCCTTGCTAAATTAGGACAGGACTTTTATTTTATTTCATTTTCTGTTTTTCTGTAGTGCCCAGGATAAGCATATTGCTGCAATTATAACTCAAATACATGCTGGGCAATACAGACCACTTTCTTATTATTTATGGGATAATAGTAAGATCAGGCCCTCTATTATCCTACACATTCCCCACGCCATGGAGGGAGTTTCACAGCAGGATAACCATTCCATATTGTCACCAGCTAGACTGTTGTCGTCACAGCCATACATTCCTTGTAGCTATTTACTGATGGCTCATCTTTAAAAAAGCCCGATGGGTCAACATCCGCTGCTTATGCTGTGACAACATTGTCTGGGGTCCTGATTGTGTAAAATTTCACAACCTGCATCACCTCCAATGGCTGAACTATTGGCTTTACAGCACTTACATGAGCTACTAACCTAAAATGCAACTATATGTACAGACAGTAAATATGCTTATAACGCATGCTGCCTGCATACCGCTACCTTGAACCTGCGGGGTTTGTCACCTTCACAGGAAAACCAGTAATCGTTGGCTGATATCGCTGCTCATTATACTGCTATTGATTTTTTAAGAACCGTCTGTTTTTTGGGAATGATGTTGATGTTTTAAAAGACTCTTAAAATAATTTGGACCTCCCTCCTGTTACATGTGACTTGCCTGATGGAAAAAAATTGTTTTGCCACCCACGTTATACAAATGGGTGGCAAAACAATATACTGTCATTCAATAATATACAATATACAACAATATACTGTCATTCCCTCCTGTTGGCCGTTATACAATGGCCAACAGGAGGGAATGATGAGGATGTTGAGAAAACTGTCCTAATATTTTGAAAGAAGTAACAAAAACATGCCAAAAGTGCATCATTTGTTTATAAAATAATGCTCAAGGAGGAATGGGAAGCTACAATATTGCTTGGTGTTGATTGACACCCTCACAAGGTGGACAGAAATTCACCCCACATCCTCAGCAAACGCAGCACATGAATCATGTTTTTCCCGCCGTTGGGGTTCCAGAACTGATTTATGCAGATAATGGAACTCATTTTACGGCACAAACAGTTCAAGACTTAATCCAAGCTGTAAGAAGTAAGATCAAATTTCATAGTGCCTACCACCCACAAAGTACAGGTTTTGTAAAAAGAAAAATGGTACAATCAAACAAATGTTGACAAAGACCACACATGGAAAGGGTATCACTTGGCCAGAAGCCCTGAAATTAGTCAAGCTAACCATTAACTCTATACCAGATCATAAGACAGGATTGTCACCTTTTGAATGTGCTTTTCACCGTCCTTATGTATTGCCTGTCCTCTCACCACTAACCATACCTAACAAATACACTGATCTTGGTGTACATCTTAGAGAATGCTCGAAAAAGAGAGAATATGTTGATTCTGTTCGGGCTCTTTCTGCTCCACAGGAGGAAGCGGATAACCCGTTACAACCTGGAGATTATGTCTTCATAAAGAACCACCACCGACAACACTGGACACTCCTACCCCCACTGCCATACGTATTGCTGAACGACCATCTTGGATTCACCTTTCACACGTTAAGAGACTACGGGTGCCTGTAAGTGAACTAACTTGTTTCCCTGAGTAAGTCCAGCTACAAAGGGGGCTTGGTCCTTCTAAGGACAGAGCCGTCTCAAACCTGGTCAGGTCTGATCGTCACTTCCTTGTGGTAACGTATCGTCACTTCCTGTTTTGCTGTCTGCCTGTGTGGTTTGCTCTCCAGCTCTCTAGCCACTAGCTATGGCTACTACCTCTCTTTCCTCTCCTCCTCTGGTGTGCTCTCTCTGTCAGATGTTTAGCTACACCTCTGCCTCTTTTAGTGATAACGGTAAATGTAATAAATGTTGTCTTTTTGAGGCGCTCGAGGCGAGGTTGTCTGATTTGGAATCCCGGCTCCGCTGCATTGAAACACCGTCTGCGCCAGTTAATCTCGACGGATGCCCATTAGCTGCAGCGGAGCTAGCTAGCTTAGGTCCCACTGTCAGCGGTTCCCCGGCTCTCCTCAGCAGCGAGGAGACTGGGTGGGTGACGGTGAGAAGGAAGCCTAGTCGCAAAGCCCTGGTTCACCACCAACCTGTTCACGTTTCTAATCGTTTTTCCCCACTCAGCGACACACCCGCTGAGGAAAAAACTCTGATCATTGGCGACTCTGTAGTCAGAAACGTGAACCTAGAGACTCCAGCGGCCATAGTCCAATGTATTCCTGGGGCCAGAGCAGGCGACATCGAGTCAAATTTGAAAATGCTGGCTAAAAGTAACTGTAAATACTCCACAATTGTTATTCACGCCAGCATTAATGACATCCGTCTCCGGCAGTCGGAAGTCACGAAACTTAATATAGAATCGGTTTGTGAGTTTGCAAAAACGATGTCTGCCACTGTAGTATTCTCTGGGCCCCTCCCCAATCTGACCAGTGATGACATGTTTAGTCGCTCGTCATCCTTGAACCGCTGGCTGTCTGTGTGGTGTCCTAAAAATGACGTGGGCTACATTGACAATTGGAGCTCTTTTTGGGGAAAACCTGGTCTTATGAGACGAGACAGCATTCATCCCACTTTGGATGGTGCTTCTCATTTATCTAACAATCTGGCATCTTTTTTATCCAAATTTCCAAAACCTTGACTACTCAGAGTTGGGACCAGGAAGCAGAGTCGCAGTCTTACACACCTCTCTGCAGCTCCTCTTCATCCGCCACCCCTCAGCTTAGCCCCTGACTTCCCCATCAGAGAATCGTTGTCTGCTCCCTCCAAAGTAAATAAAAATATAATGTATAAGCATCCCAAAGTGATAAAGCAAAATATTGGTAAAACTCAAATTAAACATAAAGCCTCTAAATTGAATGATTTGGCCTCTCTTCCTCCTCATAATTTAAAAATTAAATGTGGTTTATTAAATATTAGGTCTCTAACTCCCAAGTCTCTGTTAGTCCATGATCTGTTAATTGATCATCAGATTGATTTAATTTCCCTTACAGAGACTTGGTTAGGGCAAGAGGATTATGTTGGTTTAAATGAATCAACTCCCTCTGGTTATTTAAACTGTCAAAATCCCAGAAGTTCTGGTCGTGGAGGAGGAGTAGCAACAATTTACCATTCCAAATTACTAGTTAATGTAAAGCAAAAAACATGTTATAATTCCTTTGAGGGCCTGGTCCTCAGTGTTGGGCACTTTAGCAATTTCAGGTTAAACCCAATTTTATTTGCCATAGTTTATCGTCCCCCATCAACCTATTCAGAATTTTTATCCGAATTTGCTGATTTCTTAGCTGATTTAGTGCTGAAATCTGATAGAATAATTATAGTAGGGGACTTTAATATACATGTGGATGTAGATAGTGACTGCCTTAATGTGGCTTTTAATTCAATATTAGACTCGATTGGGTTTTCTCAGAAAGTAGGAAATTCTACTCATTACCTCCACCATACATTGGACCTTGTTCTGACATATGGCATAGAAACAGAAAATCTTGTAGTGTCTCCTCATAACCCTGTACTGTCAGACCATTGTCTGTTAACCTTTGATTTTACTATTTCTGACTATTTGGCTCCTAAAGAAAAATATTATCACAGTAGATGCCTCTCAGATGATGCTGTTTCCAAATTTATGCAGATTGTTTCCTCTATGCCATGTGTCAACACAACGGAAATAAGCTATAGACAGCTTACTCCTTCTGTAATTGATAACATGGTGGATAGTGTTTCAGCTTCTCTGCATCAGGCTCTAGACTTGGTGGCCCCCTTAAAAAAGAAAAAGTCTAATCAGAGATTTTTAACTCCTTGGTTCAACACAAAAACTCGTAGCTTAAAACAGAAGACTCGTCAATTAGAAAGAAAATGGCGCTCTACTAATTTAGATGAAATCTATTTAGCTTGGAGAAATCATCTTTTAATTTATAAAAAATCTCTTAGAAAAGCTAGAACGAGTTATTATTCTGCATTAATAGAAGAGAACAAGAATAATCCCAGGTTTCTTTTCAGTACTGTAGCCAGGTTGACAAAGAGTCAGGACTCTGTCAATCCTAGCATCCCCTTAGAGCTTACTAGTCAGGACTTTATGAACTTTTTCAATAATAAAATTTCATCCATCAGAGATAAAATCAATCAGATTCTTCCCACAGTTAACTTAAATACTGTAACTATTACAACTCCTTCTATTGATGTCTGTCTTGATGAGTTTACTCCAATCGACCTTTGTGAGTTAGACAAAATAGTTTCCTCATCCAAACCTTCAACTTGTCTTTTAGACCCTATTCCTACCAGGTTATTTAAAGAAGTCTTCCCACTTATTGGTAGCTTTATTCTTCATATAATCAATTCTTCATTAACTTTAGGCCATGTACCGCAGGCTTTTAAAACAGCTGTAATTAAACCCTTACTCAAAAAGCCAACACTAGATCCAGGAGCTTTAGCTAACTATAGACCAATCTCTAATCTCCCTTTCATTTCAAAAATCTTAGAAAGAGTTGTTGCTACGCAATTATTTGACCACCTACAGGGAAATGGTTTACTTGAGGAGTTTCAATCTGGGTTTAGAATCCATCATAGTACTGAAACAGCCTTAGCGAAGGTCACTAACGACCTCCTCATTGCATCTGATAATGGACTAGTTTCTGTACTTGTCGTTTTAGATCTTAGTGCAGCTTTTGATACTATTGATCATAATATTCTACTTGATAGATTAGAACACTATGTTGGACTTAATGGAACTTCGTTGCAGTGGTTTAGATCTTATTTATCTGATAGGTTCCAGTTTGTTCATGTAAATGATGAGTTTTCTTTCAGCTCAAAGCTTAGTCATGGAGTTCCACAGGGATCTGTGCTAGGCCCTACTCTTTTTAGTTTATATATGCTTCCGTTAGGCAACATTATTAGAAAGCACTGTATACATTTTCATTGTTATGCAGATGACACACAATTATACCTGTCAATGAAGCCAGATGATACTAATCAATTAGCCAAGTTAGAAGCCTGTCTTAAGGAAATCAAAGCTTGGATGACTTGTAATTTCCTGCTATTAAATTCAGATAAGACTGAAGTCATTCTTGTTGGTCCAAAAAACCTTAGAAATTCCTTTCCAAATCAAACTTTCAGTTTGGATGCAGTTACTCTTTCTCTTAATAGCTCTGTGAGGAACCTTGGAGTTATTTTTGATCAGGATTTGTCCTTCAATTCACATATTAAATTTGTTTCTAAGACTGCCTTCTATCATTTGCGTAATATTGCCAAGATTAGGAGCATCTTGTCTCAAAGTGATGCTGAGAAGCTGATCCACGCTTTTGTTAGCTCGAGATTAGATTATTGTAATTCTTTATTATCAGGCTGTCCTAAAACATCTTTAAAAAGTCTTCAGCTTATCCAAAATGCTGCAGCAAGAGTTTTAACAGGTACTAAAAAGAGAGATCATATCTCTCCGGTTCTGGCCTCCCTTCATTGGCTTCCCATAGAGTTTAGAATTAAGTTTAAAATCCTTCTTCTTACTTACAAAGCTTTAAACAATCAGGCTCCTTTTTATTTAAAAGATCTGATACTACCGTACCATCCTAACAGAGCACTATGCTCCCAAAATGCAGGATTACTTGTAATACCTAGAATCTCCAAAAGTACAATGGGAGGCAGAGCTTTCAGTTATCAAGCTCCTCTCCTGTGGAATCAGCTGCCAATCTAGATTCGGGAGTCAGACTCGATCTCTGTTTTTAAGAATAGGGCTAAAACCTACCTTTTTGATATAGCCTACAATTAGGGAGGGATCATGTGTTTCTGAACCCTCCCTTAGTTATGCTGCTAATAGGTTTAGTCAGCCGGGGGACCTCCAGTAATGCACTGGGCCTCACTCCTTTCCTCACTCTCTATGAATTTTTTTTTTTTTTTTTTTTTGCTGGTCATTAACATTTGTTTGTTCTCTCCCATAGATTGAGTCCCCATCGTGCTGTTTGCTCTCTACATGTCTGTTCTTTTCTTCTTCTCTATCCCCTCACCCCCCAGCCAGTCGCAGCAGATGACTGCCCCTCCCTGAGCTTGGTTCTGCTGGAGGTTTCTTCCTGTTAAAAGGGAGTTTTTCCTCTCCACCATCGCCAAGTGCTTGCTCACAGGGGATCACCTGATTGCTGGGGTCTTTCTGCAACTGTGGGGGTCCCCCCTTCAGTTGATAGTGCTATGAGATGACTGTTGTTGTGAAATGGCGCTATATAAATAAAGTTGAATTGAATTGAATTGGTGAAGATAGGGACCCGGCTGGGTACTCTCTCAGGTGGAGGCATGGCACCAAAGGTACTGATGACTCTGTGTTCCATACTTCTCATGACTGTGGGGTGGGGGACCATTTCTGATTCCAGGACGAGGAGCCCGCAAAACATGGACAATGGACAATACGTGGACTCTACGCACAACCTGTGGTACCAAACAATGGTGGTTTCGGTGAGAGGACTGGGAATCAACACTTCTTGCTATGTGTGTTCATTGCTACCCCATTCACACAAGACTGCAATCCCCATGATCCCTGTGCCACCGAAGAGCGAAGAGGAGACAGCCGGAGTGACAATAGCGATGACCTCACATCTCAATCTGCTTAATTCAAGTAATGGTGTTAGACATTGGTTGGTAAGAAATTTGTCTGAAGGATATCTGAATAAATTGAATGTCACTGTTACTGATTACACTGGGTCTAAGTTAAGAATATTCAATACTACTGGAATTGGAAGGTCTTTGCTTGCTGTTAAAAAGCCCCTGATGAAGGTAAATCCTACACTGTTTACTTCACCAATCTGTCTTAATAAAGCTTGTAATGAAAATAATTTCAATCCAGGTTTTTCACCAAGGTGTAATGATGTGAAGAAGGCAACCTGTGGAGTAAGATACCATGATTCTGTTTGTAGAAATGCATTTCACTTTCCCTATATTGCTACTGGAAATTTTACCTTCAAGAGCAAAAATCGTACTTTTAACTGTAGCAATAATCCTACTGTTTTTTGGCCAAATGATGATGGGTATGGATGTTTAGGGGCTAATGTTTACTCATTACTTCCTCCAGGGTGGTGTGGCAGATGCTACATGGCTATTTTGATCCCACACATTAGCATAAGTTCAAACCTGACACATAGAATGAAAACATCATACTCCCATTATTACCATCCTGATCAAACTGAAATTCACACCAGGGCACGGAGAAGTACAACCCCAGATATGCAACAACTAATAGGTAGGCTGTCTGGGAAACAGAGGATTAGCGATTTCAAAATTGTAATGAGTACTCTTTTTCCAATGTATGGCAGTTACCTGGCTACATATCACATAAATGCATTAGCATGGACAGTGGAAAATCTAACTGACGGAACAAGGTTTTACAGCTTTAACTGAGGAACAGAAATTCTCAAGGATGATGACTTTACAAAAGAGAATGGCTTTAGATTTAACATTAGCTGCACAGGGAGGGGTGTGTCACATTATTGGTCAAGAGTGCTGCACATACATACCGGATTTAAATCAGAATCTTTCTCACGTTATTAGCCATTTAAATGACATTCTACACTTACAACACACTTTGGATGAAGATAAGGGTTGGAGTCCCTGGGATTGGTTCCAAAGTGGAGCTTGGTGGCAGATTCTTCTGAAGTGGTTAACCCCATTGATTGTAATATTGGTCTTATTCAGTGTGCTCTTCATGTGGGTTATCCCCTGTGTGAGATCTATGATTACACAGGCCATTGCTCATCATACTTTTCTGTTGCAAACTGCTATGTTGAAACTTGAGTGTAAAGGACAATATGCAGCTTTTTCAAAAACTGATGATGACTGTGAAGATTGTGAATAATCTCCTGTATAATTGGAATATGATGCAAATGACAGGCATGTAGAAAATCGAGAGAAGTTACATGTTTCTGATGAATAAAGGCATCCCTAAATAAAAACTGTGATAAAAATGATAAAACAGGAGGGAAATGTCAGAAAATTGTAAATACATCATTGTTTATCATTTTATAATTGCTATTACTAACATCATTATCATCATCATTGCATAACCATATTATATGATTAAAATGTATACTGCATACATCTTCTATGAGTTTATAGCATACTGTATTGTTTCTGGGTAATAAGTGGACCTATTGAGTGTCCTTCATTAAGATGTGCTTAGAAGTCAAAGTGTCTCACCAGACCAGACTATGTGCATGATAACGGGTCTGGGAGTGAGGGAGAATTAATCTTGTTTTCCTATGAAATGCTGTGACTATGATTAACTTGGAGTCTGGGACACACCTGCAAGGCCATGTTGTTTTCAGTCCAGGCCAATGTTTTGTATACTCATATTATGACTGTGAATTGTATCCAGTAGATGTTTGTGTGACTGACTATGTATAAATACTTCCTGATTGTTTTTTATTGCCAGTGCTGCATTTTCTGTTAAAGGTATTGCACTCCTTGCAAGTAAAGAGCTCATATGAGGAATGTACTTGTGTCATGAATCTTATTTGAGGTAACAAACCAACATACGATCACTCTAAAGTTTCAAGATTCTGACAAATACCTTTATCTGCCAAGAAAGTGCTGCTAGTCCAGCAAAAGCTAGCAGTACTCAAATACTTTGCAAGCAGTTTCATGAAATGGTCAATCAGAAAGCAACTCATACCAGCTCGGACGTCGCCCGGGCTTACAAGGTCCGCGCTGATCTGTTCACACTCTGACACGCAGTGAAACGTAAGCTCGGAGCAGGAAGACAAAAGAAGAGGAAAACGGCAGCCTTGTGTGTAGCAGAATGGAATGTTCGCACTCTGTTGGACAGAACAACATCACAACGCCCAGAAAGACAGACCGCGCTTGTGGCCCTGGAAATGAACAGGTACAATGTAGACATAGTTACACTTAGTGAAACAGGATTGCCTGGATATGACAGCTTGGAAGACCATGGGTATATCTTCTTTTGGAGTGGGAGATCAACTCAAGAAAGGAGAGAAGCAGGAGTGGGCTTTGCAGTTAGAAAGGAGATAGCAGCAATGCTTGATGAGGAACCAGTGCCAATCAATGACAGGATAATGACTATAAAACTCCCACTACAGCGGAAGATGTATGCCACACTCAGTGTATATGCCCCAACAATGACCAACACAGAGGAGGTGAAGGAAGAGTTCTACAGTGATTTACGTGAGACTATCAGGTGTGTACCGACTGATGACAGGCTGATACTCGTTGGAGATTTTAATGCCAGAGTTGGTTTGGACACTGAGAAATGGAAAGGAGTGCTAGGTAGTCATGGAGTAGGCAAGTGCAATGCTAATGGAGAACTTCGACTTGCACTATGTTCAGAGTACAACCATGGGATAACCAACACTCTATTTAAACACAAGGACACACACAAGAAGACATGGATGCACCTAAGATCCAAGCACTGGCACTTATTAGACTACATCATAGTCAGGCAGAGAGACATAAGGGATGTATTGGACACCAGAGCAACGAGAGGCGCGGACTGTGGTACTGATCATGTTATGCTGAGATCTAGATGAAGGATTTGCAGACGAAAACAGCACTGCAGGACGGGTGCGAAACCACCACGGAAGCTAAGAACAAGCTGAGAACAAGGAGAAACTTACTGGGAACACGGAGGATCAAGGGAGTGACTGAAGCCAGGGTTAGGGGCTTCAGCCAAACGTCGGGGAGACCAACGCCGACATACTGTATGTGAGGTCGCAGCCCGGAGTAACAGAAGCTGCTCCCTTAAATAGGGCAAGAGGACTAATCAGCTGATGAGGATGTCATCAGCTGAAATGTCAAACAGCTGTCACCGTGGAGCTCAGCTCTGACAGCCAGAAGTCCCGCAGAGACGCTGTCAGAATAAGAGCCCGGGAAGGCCATAAGGAAAACTACTACAGAATGGGAGGAAAATACTGCATGACCCGAGCGCGGACGATATCAGCGCTCAGACCATGACATGAAGCCACCACGGAAGCTAAACACTAGTGCACTGAAAGGCCAAAAGAAACAGGAAGAACTTACACAGGAAATGGATGAAAACTTGAAAGACTGGGACAGCAACAACTCAGAGAATGAAATAGAAGAGAAATGTTCAACACTGAAGGATACAGTGTATCAGACTGCGAGTGATGTATTAGGCTACCCTGAGAGGAAACATCAAGACTGGTTTGATGAGCATGATGAACACCTGAAGAAACCACTAGAAGTGAGATACAGCTAGGCAGGAAAACTTGCAGTGTAACACAAGGTCGAAGAAGATGAAATACTCAAAAGCTCAGAGTGAGCTACAGAAGTACAGCAGAGAGATGAAGTCCAACTGGTGGGATGAAAAAGCGGAGAAACTTCAAACTGCCGCAGACAGGAAGGACATGAAAACATCCTCCACAGGTTTGAGAGAAATCTATGGCCCTAAACCAAGAGGATTGATCCAACTAAAGGCTATGGATGGTGAAACAGTTTTGCAGGAGAAAGACAAGTTCCTGGACAGATTTGCAGACCACTTTGACCAACTACTAAACAACCCTGGAGATCTCACTGAAGAGGCTAAAGAAGCTCTAGTGCAGTGACCAGCTGTATCAAATCTGGATGAACCACCAAATTTTGATGAACTAATGGCAGCTATCAGGACAACAGAGGATGGTAAAGCTCCAGGAAGGGATGGAATTCCAGCAGAAGTGTGGAAATTTGGTGGTGTTCAGCTGACCAACTGCCTGCACAAGCTCATCCAAGAGATATGGGATGCCCAGAAAGTACCTCAGGACTGGAAGGATGCAAGTATTGTGCCTTTGTTCAAGAAAGGTGACAGGAAAGATTGTGGAAATTACTGAGGTATATCACTGCTAGCCACTGTTGGTAAGATTCTCTCACGTGTACTACTTAACAGACTCAGTGAACACATCTCACAGAATGTACTACCAGAAACCCAGTGCGGCTTTAGAAGTGGAAGAAGCACAATGGACATGATTTTCTGCTTGAAACAGGTTCAAGAAAAGTGTATCGAACAGAACATGCCGCTTTATGTAGTCTTCATAGACTTCAGTAAAGCCTTCGATACTGTTTCACGACAAGGACTTTGGCAGGATGGATGGAACAAAGAACTATAAACAAAAAAGCTACCACAACAATAATTTGAGTGGGAAAGATGGAACCGGCATGGGAGGCCCAGGGCAACCCCTCAGTAGGCGCGCCCCTCGAGGCAACAGGCCCCCGGAGCAATGGCCAATCTTCTGGATGACAGAGCCCGGATCCCAAACCACCTTCACTGACTCCCATCCAGCCTCGCCACCTGGAGCATCCTCCTGGACACGCCATAGCTGGTTGGCATGCCTCATCGAGCCGTCAGACAACCAGAAGCACACCACACCCAACTTCACCACTATCCACAGATGTGCTTGATGTTTCGCTGGCTATCGTCTGGCCCATCTTCACCGTGGTCATTCATCACCTCGAACCAAGTCCATAACCTGAAGTGGAACCTTACTCGGTCTGATGTGCTGCTGCGAGTATGCGGTAACTCCATGCTCGTCAGTCTGGCCCAGTCCTCTTCTGTAAACGTTGTAGTGTTCACCATCATAGCTGCAGACCCCCCACCCAACTGCGGCCAAGTACCGGAGGGATCTGGGGCTTGCATGGTGTTGCTCATCGGCACAGGTACCAACACAGCGAGAACTGGCAGACTTGAAAGCGAGGGTGTCCGTTAGCTCTTCGTCCCAAACTACATCCTCCTTGATCACCAGAGCCTGCGAGCCCCAGTGACCATAACCAGACCATTCGTTCCCACTGCTGTCCGTCAGGGGCGGGCGGGGTGATTTCTCCCATGGCCTCCCCGGGTCAGACAAATGGCACACTATGGCGTAGTGATTCAAGCATCCACATCTACTACAATGTATTACTCTTGCCAGGCACTCCCTGGCTTTATAGCAATGTGTCGCAGACCCACAACCCCTGCAACAGGGGTTTCCCAGGGCAGACTTTCAGCTGGCAGCATTGGTTTCCAAATAATCTTTGTCCAAGCTATCCTCGCTATCAGGGTCTGCAACATTAGCTGAGGTGGGCAGCTCCAGAGTCTTCTGTGACTGGCACCAGTCTAGCTCCAAAGCTAGCTTATCGATGGCCTCCAACCGGAGAGCTAGCTCAACAGCTCTAGCTAACGCCAAGTCAGTAGGTGCCATTAATAGCCTAGCACATAGCTCAGCGTTGCACGTGTGCTCTGCTAGGTGGTCGTGTACCATCTTATCTTCAAGCGGCCTAAAATGACACTCGCTAGCTAGCTGCAACAAATCAATGACATACTGGCGGATAAGTTCACCAACACGTTGGTGTCTCTGGCAAAAGTGAATTCTCCAAACAGTCACGCTGTCTGAGGTTGACAAACGATTAGCTAGCAGCTCCACGACGTCCTCATACGAGTCCGACACACCAAGCATCCGTAGGACCCGCCGGCCTTCAATACCCAGTTTGTGGACAAGGAACGCACATGCCCTCACCTTATCAAGCTTCCTGAGGTCTAGCGCTGTAATGTACATTTGAAAGGCCTCCAACTAATGCGGCCATGGCACCGGTTTCTCACCCTGGAGCTCAAGGAAGGGACGGAGTGGTGTAATGCATGCCTCCATATGTTAATCCTCAGTCACCAAATGTTATGTCCACAAACCTGGTGATGAATGAGGCGAAGAGAGTGGTAGCGTCGAACACAGCTTTATTGATGGTAGAATGAAGCAGTACACGGTAAGCACCCAGCGGAATCATCCGACACAAGAGGAAGTGCCTATGGCGGCCCTCCCCGCTATATAGGGCAGTGTGGTGAGGCAACAGGAAGTTGGTGTCACCACACTGCACTTCACAATAAGAGCCGCCATCACAGTGAGTTCATCAAGAGGCACGGCTTAAATTTTCACAGTTATGCTAATGACACCCAGCTGTACATGGCCGTGTCTCCTGATGACCCTGGACCTATTGATTCTCTTTTAAACTGTATTTATGATATTAAACAGTGGATGGAAGACTATTTTTTACAGTTCAACCAGAATAAAACAGAACTTTTAGTTATCGGGACGGAAACTCAAACTGGGTCCACCAAAACTGGGAAAAATCTGGGAGAGATCTTTGACCAGAATCTTTGGTTTAAACCACACATTAGAAATGCAACTAAGGCTGGTTTTTATCATCTAAAGAATATCTCCAGAGTACAACAGTTTCTCTCTCAAGCTGATGCAGAAACATTTTTACATGCTTTTAATGCTTTAGAATAGATTATTGCAATGCTCTTCTTTCTGGTCTTCCTAAAAAGACTATACCCCCCCCCAACACACACACACACAACTACTCCAGAATTCTGTCGCCCAGGTTCTGACCAAGATGAGAAAGAGAGCACTCATAACACCCATTTTAAAGTCTTTGCACTGGCTTCCTGTCAGCTTCAGAATACATTTTAAGATTCTTTTATTGGTTTTTAAGGCTCTTAATGGTCTTAGCCCTGATTATTTATCGGAATTGCTTTTACATTATGAGCCTTTTAAGAACCCTCAGGTCTTCAGGTCAAGGTTTTTTAATCATTCCTAAAATCAGAACTAAAACTCACGGCGAGACAGCCTTCTGTCATTATGGTCCACATCTGTGGAGAAGCCTTCCTGAAGACCTGAGGGCTACAGAGAATGTCGATACTTTTAAAACCAAACTAAAGACCCACCTTTTTGACCTGGCTTTTATTACCTCTGCCAAGGAGGTAATGTTTTTACTGGGGTCTGTCTGTCTGTCTGTCTGTTAACAACATAACTCAAAAAGTTATGAATGGAGTTTGATGAAATTTTCAGGAAAGGTGTGTATTGGCACGGGGAACAGATGATTAAATTTTGGTGATGATCTGAGAGTGCATACCTCCACCAAGGGCTTTGTTTGTATTTGTGCAGCAGGATTACACAAAAACTACTGCATGGATTTGGATGAAATTTTCACCAGAGGTGGTTCTTGGGCTAGAGAGGAGCCCATTCTATTTTGGTGATGATCTGAGAATGCATACCTCAGCCAAGGCACTTATCTTCTCACAGTGTGTTAGCAACAGTACTCCAAAACTGATGGACAGACTTTGATGCCATTTTCACCACAAGTGGCTATAGGCCTACACACAAACCCATTACATTTTGGAGGTGATCCATGACAAATGGAAGGAGCCTTGGCGGAGGTATGCGCTCTATGAGTGCTTTTCTAGTTTAAATTTATTTTACTTTCCCCCTTTTTTACTTTTTCTTACATCTTTTTATCCTGTTTTAACTATTTTTTAACCTGTTTTTATTTGTATTTATCCTGGTTTAACTTTTTTAACTTGTTATTGCTTGTTTTCATGTCTTATTACCTTTGGTTTTTCCTCACTGAGAGTTGACCTTCCTCAGTTCATTTTTAATGTGTTTAACCCCTTGCACTCTGTTCAATTTCCCTAAAAACGCCTAAAAATAATGTGCCCAAAGTAAATCAAAAGTTGTTCTTCAACCCTTTGCAGCATCTTCATGGGGTTGGTCTCATTTAAAAGAAAACACTTTGAATTTTTTGGCAAAACGTCATAATCTCTCTAAGTGCTCCGGCCACTGAGTGACAGTCATCTAAACATACTGAACTTGAAGAAAATAAATTTCGCCTGGGTGTTTTTTTGGATACAAATGCTTGCAAATAACACACAGCTTCAGATTTGGGCTGGAAAATGCAACAGAAATGTAGAACCAAGTGTTATCCAGCTGAGGTCAAAATTTTGTAACAATACCACAAAATATGAATATATTACACAGCTTTGTTCTCAGGTAGTTCCCAGGCGTTTTTGAACTGTGCCAAATTGTGCCAAATGGCACAGTTTGGAAAAACGTCTGTAACTTTTGAATGATTCAATATAGAAGCTTCATCTTGGGCTCTAATGAAAGGTGACACTCAGGGCTGTGTGTGTGTGTGGGGGGGGGGGGTTGTCCCCCCCCCCGCTACAGAGGATGGACATCGCCCGGTGCATGGGTTAATGCGCCGCGGTCCGTCATGTGGCGATGACGCACAGTTGTAATTTATCGATCGGTCAAAAGTCATTTTTGACTACAATTTTCAGGGATAAACAATAATTTAGCTGATAACACTTACCTGTTCACAACAGCAGCATAGCTGGCGAACTTCTCTTCCTCACTGTCAGACAAACATGAAGCTGGTCCGCTTATTATGGACTCGTGGTTCTGGTCTCGCGACCCGGTCAAAACATAATTCCACTATTGCGGTTTTGCGCTTCCATGATTGCAGTTTTGGCGAACGATTTTTCAAAACAAATAACAGTAGTAATTAAAAAAGACTGGCGAACACGTGTGTGTCACCCAGCCTTCGGTCTATGATGACCATGGAAGAGAATCCTAAACGTCTATTCTGCTGGGACAGCACCGCCTGTGGCTGAACAGGCCGATGCGCGAATGGCAGTCCCTGTCACACAGGTCGCACTTGTGGGTGGTCTCCGTGCTGCTGGGTCTGTGGCGGTTCTTCCTGCAGGTCCTTTTTTCATCTGCTGCAGCAGTCAGTCTCTCTTCACCCAGCCTTACACAAAACAGCTTCCGAACTTCTGTGTTTCAATTGGCTCGCTGCATTCGCAGCCGTTGGTAGGCGGGTCCTTCTTGATAGGTTTTCAGTCATTGGTTCTTCAAGGTTTTAGAAACCCAATTCAAGGCTCTTATTAGTCGAATGAGAGGTCAATCATATCTAGTCTGTTCGCGGCTGTGTCTGAAGTGGAAGAACGGAAATGCAACTTTTTTTTCAGTGCGCTCTAGGACGCAGCGCCCTCGTGCGCTCTAGGACGCAGAGACGTGCCCGCCCGCGGTACACAGAAGTGCAACAGGTTAATATGTTGGGGGGTTTTTTTAGTCGGTGTGTTGTGAGTGTATGTGTGTGTGTGTGTGGGTGGGTGGGTGAGACTATGTTTTGGCTTTTGGTGTATGTTGTTTATTATTTTGTGCAGCAGTTTGAGCTGCTGCACTGTATGAAAAGTGCTTTATAAATAAAGTCTTATTGATTGTTTGATCGAAAATGTCAAGTCCAAAACAAAGACCAAGAACAAAAACAAAAAGGAAAAAAAAAACACACCAAAAAGAGAAAACAACAAAAACATAGTGACCCTACAATACATCCAGGGAATAAGGGTGCATTCAGAGGACCACTGTTTGGTCTGGACCAAAGGACCAAACAGTGGCTTCCGCAGATAGTTCGGTTCGTTTGGTGCAGTCTGAAAGCGCGTTGGAACTCTGGTGTACAACAAACAAGCAAAATCTGGTCCCCCTGAGAACGGGGGTTTTGTTTCTCTTGCAAACAGTGGTGGATCCTCAGGGCCAGCAAAGCCTTCTCTGCTGGCCTAAACACTATCAGAGTTACATTTACAACCTTTACAACATATTTATTCCATGTGGATGTATTAAATTATTCCCAATAGTCTATTCTCTTCATTTTGTAGTGTTTCTCTTGGTTACACTCCTTCCAGTAGTGTAATGCATGTTAGAGTTTTTTGTCCAATCATATTTCAGCCATCTGTGTTGCAAGGGTCAAGCAAATCTGCCTTGGGCCTTTAGGAAATAACAGTGCAGCTCTGTAGGTTAAATTAACTGTTAAACTTATCCTGTTGCTTTAACCAATCAGATGTCTTCTGTGCGTCCAGGGGTACGCATAGAAGGCATCCGACAACGTCGGCATTTTTACATCTTTTGATTGGATCGTTAGACTCCTCCACCCACAGTGTAGAGGATCCTAGCTAACAAAACGCCACTGCAAGGACTTGCTTAAGCGGTTACAATATACTGTATCTGTTTAAATATAATGGCTGTTTTTGCACCTACAGTGGCTGACAGGGGAGAGGAAAATGATTTGGTCGCTGATATTTTAAAAAACTAATTTTCCAGATGAACTTTTTAAGAAAATCTGGTCATTGTGAAGAGACACCCCCCCCCCCCGCGCCCCCAGAACCCCAAAGCTAGCAGGCCCGTCTCAGGAAAGGATTTGTCCGTCACTTCCATATTAGCGAGTGGTATCCTTGGATTACAGCTTCTGAGAAGTGCTGCAAATTATCTTGCTGGGAATGCCTGTTGTTTGCAACTGATCAAGTAGACACTTGGAGCCAGACAGGGTTTGCAAACTTGTGCTGTTTACTGTCACACCATGACAACTTATGCAGCATTTGCCAAACATAAAAATTAGTTTAAAACGCTGGGATACGTTGAAATTTTTACTTTTGGCCGTGTGCATCGCGTATCCATAACGACTTGGACATATAAAGTAATAGTAACTTTAACCAATTAATGCTTAGCGTGTTGCCGACATTCACAATTTATGTGCAACAATAGTCTAACTTCTGCATAATGCAGTCATGCCAAACTGCCGTTGCCTCCTGATCCATGAATCCTAGTTTTTGGAGAGATGATCTCTGTTCAACCAAGATGATTCTCCCCTCCAGCTAACAGCAAAGTAAACAGCTGTGCTCTGCGCTTCAGGAGATCAGCTGATTGAATCCTCCTCCTCCGGTGTTCTGACATTTTGGCATATCTATCAGAACAACACAGGACAGACAATCATAAAGACTTCAGTTAAATGTAAAAGACCCTGACAGGTCCCGTGTGTTTAGCTCTCTGGGCGTGTGTGTCTGTCTGTCTGTCTGCACGTGCTTTGCAGGCACAGAGCTCTGTATGGGTTTTTCCTGTGAACCAATGCTGCAAATGTGCCATTTGCTCCACAAATGTGTGACATTATCAGCCATACGCTTGATATGTCGGAAAATTTTCAGCATGCTGAAAATTAATTTTTTCAGAGGAGCTCGGCAAACAATGCCGTATACCAGCGTGCTTCAGCGTGCTCTTAACTTAGACAAAACTTAGCCATAACTGATTCACATATCCCAGCATATTCTCCAAATTTTTCCCATACGTTTTGCAAACACTGCCTAAATCATCTAGGTGTGACAGGACCTTAACCAACGCAGCAGCGAGGCACCAAAGCATAGCCACCAGTAGGACAAGCAACTGTACTTTTAAACCTCTGGGGAAACAAGAGTGGATCTGCAGCTCAACGAAGAAATGCTGCATGGAAATGGAGCTCTACAATGAAAAGGTAAAGATTTTTAAAACTATAATTTTATAAGTAAAGTTATCTTTAATATGCCTTGTGTGGACGGCCCTATAGGCTATTTTTATGGCGTTTGGTATGAATGACACTTAAATCAGGTAGATCACCATTGAAGGCCTAGTTGTAAAATACACGGTCCACCACTGCTTGCAAATGATATCTGGTGTACTCTGCTTGCAGTGTGAATCAAAACGGACTATCCAGCAGACCAAAGCACAGAAGTGCCCCTTGGTGTTTGTGTAACCATAGCAACACATAGTCTGAGAGTGGAAGTGACGTTTACCGTAGTGGATTTGGGGTAGAAAATAACAATAAAAACAACCACACGAATCTGAGAAATCCTTTTACCAGTGAAAGCTGACGAGAAAAGTTTAAAAAAAATGTCTCGTTTGTGGTAGACAGACAACCTGGCTGAAGGGAATGGATTTCCGTTTTTGGTCCTGGCCAGTTGATGAGCCTGATTTTTTTTCTTTGCCGGCATTCCCCACCCAGTCGAACCGAGACCCCCGGACTATCTTGGTCTGAATGCAGCCTAACTGAACCCATACAAAGAATCATGAAAAAACATGGATTAAACACAGCAATAAAACCCCACGCAAAACTGCAGCAGTTTTTGGTTCACCCCAAGGACAAAATAAAACCAAACAAAAAATGCAACATAATTTATCAAATACCATGCAAATCTTGTGGAAAAACACACATAGGAGAAACCGGAGAATGTTTGCAACATGGAAAAGGGAACACCAAAAAGAATGTGAAAAAGAAACAGCAGGGCGACTCACAAGAAAGCAAAAAGAAAAGGCAGAACAGGAAAACCTCAAATCAGCAATATCAGACCACTGCAAGATAAACAACCACATCATGGACTGGGACAACGCAAAAAAAAAAAAAAATTGGATCAGAGGACAACAAATACAAACGCTGGATCAAAGAAGCAATTGAAATCACGAAGTGAGCCCACAACACCATGAACCAAGATGATGGAGCCTTCATGCTCTCACACACACGGGGACTCTCTCCTCCAGAGACCATCACAGGCGTGACTGACCTGGCAGATTTGTCAATTCTGTCAGGTCAGTCACACCTACAGAAAGGATAAAACAGCTGATGTGACACATCACGGACGTCAAACGACGCTTTCTGAAGAAGACTGCAGATGACAATCGATACATGTCAAATTTATGAGACATCTCTTTGCTCCTTGCTTTGTCATAAAAGAAGAACATGATCAATTTTATCATTAAGAAGACAAAATGAACCTGTCTGAGATACTAACACCTTTTCACCATCTTGCAATCTACTCACAGACACACGCACAGAGTCGTGCAACCCACACCCACTGACCTACACATGTTCACCAGAACTAATGCAGCACAGCAGACTTGTGAGCACTGCAAGCATTGAGACAGTCGACCCTGTTCCATAAACCTTTTTCATGTAAATTGTTCACTCTCATAAATGAATGACTTTTCTTGTAAATTTACAGCATTCATACAGATGCTGGTTTAATTTTTTTCTCTCTTGGTTTCTTTTTTTTTGGGGGGGGGGGGGGGTTGCCAGTTTAAGGCTTTGAACTCTTACCCATTCCAAAACTAGAACCCCCTCAAAAACAATCTCACATAAGTTCCCCACAAAAATTAGAAATGGCCTTGGGTTTATGAATTGAAAATATAAATTATGAAGTGCAGTTTTGGATAAAATTATGTGACATAATGGGAACCTTTTTGATGGAATGCCATTTTAGTATCTTTGTAATCTTGGGTATCAGTATTTGATCCTTTAACTCACCTGCTGAGTTCTGACACAGCAGTGGAAGCGGACATCGTTGAGAGCAGTATCATCACCCCTACCCTGTCTCCTCTCTATCTTGGTCTCAATGCCACAGATTCCGCCCTCACTGCACGTCTCGCTCCAGGAGCCGTATGCTCCCCAACTCATGCCGGAACCCTCCAGTATGGTATTGTAGCTGCTGCAGCGGAACCTGATGTTGTTAGCAGCTGTGTCGTCACCATCCGAACCCTGAGCGGGCTCCACACGGAGCTGGAATGTGGTGATGAAGCCGCTGGGGCAGTACTGGGGCTGGGTCCATTTACCCCAACTGTTGAAAAACATGGGTGAAAATGTTAAAACTTCTGATTCCCTAATCTGGACAGTCATGAAAAAGTTAAGACAGGACACTGAAGCTGCACTGGGCAGAAATCTGACAAACCAGGAGAAAAACCAGGGTTTGACATTAACTTTTTTACTCACCAGCCACTGCGGCTAGTGATTTTCCAAAGTTACTAGCCACTCAGCCTTTACACTAGCCACAATTTTGTGGTTGGAAAATTATATTTAATATGATCAAATATGACTATGGCATGCTAAAATTTACTGGAACTAAATTTACAACATTTTTAAATGTAAATGACCCTTTACATACATAAAAAAAAATCAAGAGAAACACTGTTTTATTAACAGCAGTAAATACTGTAAAACAGTAAAGAAAAATATTTGTAATGTGAGAGTGAAGCACAGGTAGATTTGGGGTGTGTCCCAATTCTCATTTGTACCGCTACCCCTTCCCCTACCCCTATGAACTGAGACACCCCTTCAGGGCTGCACTATGTCAATAGTAGTTGCTGATGAATTTAACCTGTTTTCACCAGAGAAAAAAAACAAAGAAAACGAAAACTGATTAGAAAAAAGTTTCATCCTGAGGAGAAAAATGTCTCAAATTTACATGAACTATTCTAATCAGTAGAAAAGGTCAAAAATTTACTAGAAAGAAAGCTGTAAATTCACAGAGAAAATTGTGGACCCCCTGACGGCCAGTTTTGACCCACGGGCCATATGTTTGACACCCCTGAACCATCCCATTAAAAATACATATTTAGATGATAAAAGAGAGCTTCTTGCTCTAAAAATAATCATGTTTAACCACAGAGGTAGGGGCTGATGTGCTGATGTGGGGGGCGGGTGGGGGGTGGGGGTTAGCTACTCATCACCAGGACAACGAGGGATCGGGGCAGTTCTGGTAATCTGACCGCTGAGAGCGGGGACGGATGTGTTCTGCCAGCTGCTTTCCGTTTGTCGCCCTTTCTCCAGACTGGCTGCAAAATTAGCTCACCGCGGATGGAGTCTGGCTCCGCTCCGTACTCTGTAAAGGAGAAGCTACCACCCATCACAGCATTTCTTCCCACCAGGCTGCGGTGTGAACAGAGGCAGGACAGGAGACCGACCCGCGGAGTAGACAGACCGTGCCTTCTCCAGACTCCGTCCGTGGTGACAGTGGACCAATGAGCACGCACTGTGTGCCAATAGCGCTTATGGGATTGTAGTTTCATTGTCATGGCTGCCAATCTGTCACACCTGTGTGCGCACCTGCCTGCCATCTCCCTCTGCCTATTTATTCCATCAGGTCCAGTGCTCGGTGTGGAGTCATCTGGTTCCCTACCTAGAAACCTGCTATGCCAGCCTTCAAGCTTCCCAGCCTCATTGTGTGTTTCCATGTCGGCTTCCAAGCCATCGTTTCCCTCTGTCCGGGCCTGCGCATTCCGGACCACCAACTATCAAGTAAGCCACCACGATTCCTTCTCACCCTGTCAGCTTCCCCTGTGCACAGGCGGGGATCCGTGGAGGCGGATTATCTGCCTCCCTCACCAGCATCCAGCTCACCGGCCACCTGTGGGCACTATCCTCCTGGCTGCAGCTTCAGTGCTTACCTGGGCAACTCTATACTACCTCAGACAGTAAGCACAATTCCATCCAAAGTGCCTATCGGGCTTAAACTGTTATTAACGCCCTCTGTCTCTTCCCAAGGTTGCCAGGTCGTATGGTGCTCTGCCGGCCCCAGCTGGAACTCCTGATTACACTACACTACACTACACAACCCTGCATACACGCATCCACTCACGCACACTTTATCAATAAACATATCAATATCAATCATATCAATATCCCACTGAGTACAAAGTTTGAAAAGCGAAAATCTATGTTTTTTTGTTTGTTTTGTGTGAATACAAAAAAGAAATGTCACTTTATATTTGCTAATAGTATGATTAATACAGTTTGTACATACTAGTGTGCTTTGTCTCCACAGCATGTTCAGTCATGGGTGTTTCTAGAATCCCATCTCAAACACACGTACAAGAAACAAGCTCCTACTGCAAATTAAAAACTTTTGTTGTAGGGTCAGTCCATAGTGAGTGATTAAGTTTTTAAAAAGTGCTGAGCTGCAACGTGTTGAGTCTTAGATAAGATTTCTTTGTTGTGTCACTAACGATGAAATAACAGAGTTGTAAATCATTTTATTAAACTCCAGCAGTCCTACAAGCTGTTCTCAAAATCAGCTTCTGTAAACTCATACCTATAAAAAAAGAATCTAATCAGCAGACAAGAAATTCTGACTCATATCAGTCTTTTGATTCTTTTAAATTATTTAAAATAAACTTAAGTTTTAGAAAGTGCTGTTGTTATTCAAGTGTTAGACACTAACATTTTCAAGATTTACCATTAAGACCTGGTATAGTAGCAGAGGCACAGGTGCTGGTCTCTAAAGACAAAGGATTGTTCATGTAGACTGAAAATAAATTAAGCTATACAAACATTAAGCTGAAGAGAAAATATCCAATGTAAAATGTTAAAACACCAGCCTACTGACATGTTTGGTTGACCCAGAAGCAGACTCGGACTCGAAATAAACACAATTATCTTTTATTGTACAGTGTATGTGTGAGTGTGTGCGTGTGTGAAGAAGTGAACAGCTGGGCGAGCAGAGCACAGTTCAGACTGGCAACCCTAGGAGAGAGAACAGACAAGCGGATGAGTACACTGAGGTTTGGAGGAATTAACCGGTGAATGTTCAGTCTTACAGGTTGGATGAATGGCTGGAGCCCTGAAGAGCTTCCAAAGGTCCTGAGCCAGCTGCTCCATGTCCAAGCTGCTGCCGATGACGAAGCGAGGAGATGCAGGTGAGTAACAGAGCGAATGCAGAGTGCGGGTTAGAGCCCAGGTCCGCTGCCA
Organism: Pholidichthys leucotaenia; assembly: GCA_020510985.1. NCBI lineage: Eukaryota > Metazoa > Chordata > Actinopteri > Cichliformes > Pholidichthyidae > Pholidichthys > Pholidichthys leucotaenia. Next base: position 51,906,519 of record CM035849.1, on the reverse strand, counting down.
GGAGGCTTCCACCTGTGCACAGGGGAGAAAAAGGAGTAGTGTAAAAGGGAAGGAATCCCGAAGGCTTACTTGTCAGTGGGGAGCTCAGACTCCCAGAAGACTCAATAAGCAGGATGAAGCTGAGGAGGCAAAACTCCAGAGCAGGACGAGAAGAACGGACGAGGAGGTTTTACCAGACCATTGGAGCGTAGACGTCTCTGTGCAGACCGGAGGGCAGCGCGGCTTAAGAAGGCTGCCTAATCCTAATGAGAGGATCAGATGTGTGCGCAGCTGTGGAGGCAATTAGGGCAGCAGGCATGCACCAACATTTTCACGATTTCAATTAGGGCAGCAGGCATGCAGAGTGGATCACTACAGTAACCCCCCCCCCACCCCACCCCACGGGACGCCTCTCGGCAGCCGATCCAACCTATCTGGGTGCATCCAGTGGAAGTCCCTGATGAGCTGTGGATCCATCACAAAGGAGGGACGCACCCAGGACCTCCATTCTGGACCATAACCCCCCAGTCCACCAGGTACTAGAGGCCACGACCCCTGAGTCGGACGTCCAGGATGGAGTTGAATTTCCAAGCAGGGTCACCATCGATCATCATCGGTGGGGTGGCATCTTGGGAGGGGGGCACAGAGGGCTGGAGACAAACAGCTTGGCCTGAGAGACGTGGAAGGTGGGACAGATGCGGAGGGAGGGGGGAGAGCCAGGCACACAGCGACAGGATTAACAATGTGGGTAATGAAAAAAGGACCAATAAAGCACTGCGATAACTTCCTGGATTCAGACTTAAGGTTGATGTTTCTTGTAGACAACCATACCTGCTGCCCGACCCGGTAGGGCAGAGCCAGGGTCCTCCGGCAGTTGGCAATGTCAGCGTTGCGGTCCACTGTGCACTGAAGCACGGCCCGGGTAGCCTTCCACAGCCGGCAACAGCGCTTCATGTGGGCCTGCACGGAGGGCACCGTGATGTCTTCCTCCTCTTCTGGAAACAGTGGGGTATTGTATCCAAAGGAGACCTCGAATGGAGAAAGACCTGTTTCAGAGAAGACCATGGTGTTATGCGCATACTCGACCCAAGGCAGGTGGGAGCTCCAGAATGCTGGGTTGGAGGCAGTGACGCACTGTAGTGCTGCCTCTAATTCCTGGTTGGCACACTCACACTGGCCATTACTCTGGGGGTGGTATCCCGAGGACAGACTTACCGTGGCCCTGATAGCCTTACAGAAGGCTCACCACACCTGCAAGACGAACTGGGGCCCACGATCAGACACAATGTCCATCGGAATACCATGGAGCCGCACCACATGGAGGACGAGCAGGTCTGCTGTCACCTTGGCTGAAGGGAGACCCTGTAGGGGGACAAAGTGAGCCGCCTTGGAAAATCTGTCCACGATCGTGAGGATGACAGTGTTGTCAGCAGAGGAAGGAAGACAGGTCACGAAATCCAGAGCAATATGGGACCACTGTCTGCCGGGAATGGAGAGAGGATGAAGCAGGCCCGCCGGAGGAGAGGAGGACATCTTGCAGGTGGCGCACTGGGGGCAGGCTTGAATGTAATCCCCGATGTCCCTCCGTAGTGATGGTCACCAGAAGGTTCTCTGCAGTAGGGCCACCGTCCGTGTCATCCCAGGGTGGCACAGAAGCTTGGAGGAGTGTGCCAATCAATGACCTCGCCCCACACCGCAGAGGGCACATATATCCTCCCCGCTGGCTCCCCGCCCGGGTCGGCCTCGGTCTCCTGTGCTCTTCGAACCTTCTCCTTAATGCCCCACGAGAGGGCGCCCACGATGCATGAAGGAGAAACCACGGGATGTGATGGCACCTCCGCAGCATCAGAGGAGAATTGCCTGGACATGGCGTCTGGCTTGATGTTCTTATACCCCGGGCGGGAGGTGATGGTAAAGTCAAACCTGCCAAAAAACAGGGACCAGCGGGCTTGTCGCGCGTTGAGTCGTTTGGCCGTCATGAGGTACTCCAGATTCTTATGGTCGGTCCAAACGACAAATGGCTGGGAGGCCCCCTCAAGCCAGTGACACCACTCCTCAAAGGCTAATTTGACCACCAGCAGCTCCCTGTCCTTGATGTCGTAGTTCCTCTCCACAGGGGATAGACGGCGGGAGAAGGATGCGCAGGGTCATCCACGGGAGAACATTGAGACAACACCGCTCCCACTCCAGAGTCCGAGGCATCCACCTCCACCAGACACTGTAGCACGGGGTCCACCTGGGCCAAGATAGGAGGAGAGGAGAGCAATGATTTTAATTCAGTAAAGGCTGCATCCGCCTCCCCCATCCACTTGAAGGGCACCTTGGTGGAGGTGAGGCGAGTGAGGGGTAGGGCAATGATGTTATAGTTTTTGATGAAGCGGCGGTAGAAGTTGGCAAAACCCAGAAACTGCTGCAGTTGTATCCGGGATGATGGAACCGGCCATTCTACCACCGCCTTTACCTTGGCCGGGAGTGCGATGATCTCGTTTTGAGAGATGACGAATCCCAGGAAAGTGGTGGACGGGGCGTGGAACTCGCATTTCTCGGCCTTGACAAATAGTTTGTTTTCCAGCAGGCGCTGCAGAACCCGCCTGACACGTACCTGATGTTCATCGAGGGACTAGGAAAAGGTGAGGATGTCATCCAAATAAACACAAAAGAGCACAAGAAATCCCTCAATACATCATTGATCAGGTGTTGGAACACTGCAGGAGCATTAGTCAGACCAAAAGGCATCACCAGATATTTAAAGTGGCCACTAGGAGTACGGAATCCCGTCTTCCAATCATTCCCCTCCTGGATTCTCATCAGGTGGTAGGCGTTGCGGAGATCTAGTTTCGTGAACACGGAGGCCCCCTGGAGGGAATCAAAGGCAGTGTTAATTAGGGGAAGAGTGTACTTATCCTTGATCGTGATGTTGTTCAGCTCTCTAAAATCAATACAAGGCCTCCAAGAGCCATCTTTTTTCCCCACAAAAAAATCTCGCCCCCACCACTGAGGACGATGGCCGGATAATGCCCGAGCTCAGGGACTCTTTGATGTATTTTTCCATCGCCTCCCGCTCCGGGGCCAAGAGGCTGTAAAGCCGGCTAGATGGCAAAGGAGCCCCCGGTCGGAGGTTAATGGCACAATCGTATGGGCAGTGGGGGGGAAGTGACGGCGCTTGAGCCTTGCTAAAGACGGTGCCCAAGTCATGGTATTCGGAGGGGACCAAGGAAAGGTCAGGCAGGGGTGCGTCAGGGAAACAGAGGGGAACAGAGGGAGAGCAAGCAGCAGACTGTAGGCAGGCACTCAGGCAAAAGGAGCTCCATGAAACAATACCTCCCGCTCGCCAATCAATGACCGGGTTGTGCAGCCAAAGCCAAGGGTAACCCAGAATAACTGGGGAGGCCGAAACAGCAAGCACAAAAAACTTAATTTGCTCCCGGTGATTGCCTGATACCAGAACAGAAACACGAGCAGTGTGTTTGGTGACAATGGCGAGCAGAGCCTTAGACAGAGCGATCAGCTTCAATGGAGTCTTCAGCTGGTGGCAAGGAAGCCCCAGCCGGGTTGCCAGGTTCTCAGAAATAAAGCTCTGCTCAGCCCCGGAGTCGATGAGTGCGTGGGTGGAAATTTCACTGTGATTATGTATGAAACGGATGGGGAGCAGAAACTTAGTAAGGGAGTTTTCTCGGAGTGAGTCCGTGAGTCCCCCTACTGTGACCCATGGACCCCCCCTTTTGACCAAACGGGGCAGGAGGTCAGCTCATGTTCCTCACTAGCATAGTACAGGCACAGCCCAAGCTCCCAGCGGCGCTGTTTCTCAGCCGGGGGCAGCTTAGACTGGCCCATCACCATAGGTTCCTCAGTGTTTAAGGGATTGCGGGGGGGAGGGCTAACGGGGGGGCTGTGGGAAGCGGCGAAACTGTGAGCTCAGCCGACCGGGAGGTCGACACTCACTGGCTTGCTCCCTCAGCAGGTTATCAATGCTGATGGTTAGGGAAATTAGCTGGTTTAATTTACCTGTCTTATCTACACGGGCTATGTCTTCGCACAGGCTAGGGCTAAGGCTGCGAGTGAATATTTTTTTTTTTTAATTTTGTATACTTTATTGATCCCCAGCGGGGAAATTGAGGGCATCCACCTGGATGGATGAAGCAGCCACGGTACGGCGCTATCCCTTAACCATTCACACACACATTCACACCTAGGGCCACTTTAGAGTCTCCAATTAACCTAACCTGCATGTTTTTGGCCTGTGGGAGGAAACCGGAGAAATCCCGGAGTAAACTCACGCAGATACGGGGAGAACATGCAAACTCCACACAGATCACTGTTGGTCAGGGGCTGGGATTGAACCAGGGATCCCATGGCCAAGGGTGAGTTGCTGTGCTGGCGCAGTGCTAACCACTGCTCCACCGCACCGCCAATATGCTGCAGAGGGAGGCATTCTCCCACCCCACCTCCACTGTCACCACCCAGAAGTCTACTGAAAAGTCAGCCACAGACTTATTCCTCTGCTTAAGCTTGAGTAACCGGGTGATGAGCACACTATCTCAGTCAGAGTGGTCGAACACCTCCTTAAACTCACTTACAAACTGGTCGTAGGTCAAGCTAGCAAAGTCTGGCCGAGCCATCTCCGTGTAAGCCCAAGCTAAGGCCCGCCCCTCCAGGAGATTGACAACATACTCAAAGCAGCTATGACTAGTGGGAAAATCCCCTGGCACACACCGGAACACTATCCCACACTGCATCAAAAAACCCCGTGCCTCCCCTAGCTTACCGCTGAATCGTGTGGGGGTGGGGACTGGAGTCAGCCGAGACTGCGGGGAGGGGAGAAAGGGTGGAACTGGCTGGCCCTGCCACTCTCATGAGAGCAGGTGGAAAGGGCTGAGAGGATGTAAGGCGATCCAGGCGAGTGTTGATCTGCATTAGCTGTGTGAGTATGACCTGTTGCTGGTGGGATAACTGGTCTACCCGAGCCTCAACGATGTTAAGTTTCTGTGCGAGAGCACCATCTGCTGGGTCAGTCTGACGGAGACGTACTGACATGTTTGGTTGGCCCAGAAGCAGACTCAGACTTGAAATAAACACAATTATCTTTTATTGTACAGTGTACAGTATGTGTGAGTGTGTGCATGTGTGAAAGGAGTGAACAGCTGGGCGAGCAGAGCACAGTTCAGACTGGCAACCCTAGGAGAGAGAACAGACAGGCGGATGAGTACACTGAGGTTTGGAGGAATTAACCGGTGAATGTTCAGTCTTACGGGTTGGATGAAGGGCTGGAGCGCTGAAGAGCTTCCAAATGTCCCGAGCCAGCTGCTCCGTGTCCAAGCTGCCGCTGATGATGAAGTGAGGAGGCGGCAGATGAGTAACAGAGCGAATGCAGAGTGTGTTTTAGAGCCCAGGTCCGCCGCCAGGAGGAGGGGGTCTGCTGCCAGGAGGCTTCCACCTGTGCACAGGGGAGAAAAAGGAGTAGCGTAGAAGGGAAGGAATCCCAAAGGCTTACTTGTTGGTGGGGAGCTCAGACTCCCAGAACACTCAATGAGCAGGATAAAGCTGAGGAGATGAAACTCCAGAGGAGGACGGGAAGAAAGGACGAGGAGTTCTTACCAGACCATTGGAGCGTAGAGGTCTCCGTGCAGACCGGAGAGCAGCGTGGCTTAAGAAGGCTGCCTAATGAGAGGATCAGGTGTGTGCACAGCTGTGGAGGCAATTAGGGCAGCAGGCATGCAGAGCAGATCACTACACCTTCCAATTCAATAAAAGATGCATGACTGTTTTCTAACCATAGTGCGTCTTTCAGGTTGGGTGCACTGAGTCTACCAGCGAAGGGAACAGCCCCATACTTTGCAGGTTGCTATATACATGTACATCCTTATGCTGACTATGAGTTTCTGTGAATTTACCAAAATGTGGGAAAATATCAAATCTAAGGCCAGCCTCCCCTACCATTTAACAGTCTGCTCCTCAAAAGGCTCTGGAATAAACACGGTTTACCACAAATTTCTGAAAGTGGTCCAGTGGATCCTTATGAAAACCTTACAAGGAGCCAGTGTACCCAAAGGACCCACATGGGTCTGCCTGCCAGTGGCGTCATCACCTTCAGGAGGGATCATGGGGCTATGTGAAGTGGGCAGCCAAGTGTCAGGTCAGACACTTCACTGAAGGCCATGCCGGTTCGCTGCAAAAACTGCTTCTGCTCACACAGCCCATTGGACAGCACAGCCAGGAGGGTCAAAACAGTGAACAGGCTCATCATATGGGCAACAGTGACTCAGTGTTAGACTCTGAAATGAAAATATCAAGAAAAGGGAGTCTGGGCTCAAAGCTTTTATAGAGAACGGGCACTGATGTCACCGCCACAATGAATTGTGGGATAGATCCTCCATGTTGGCAGAGTAGGCGCAGCACCTGCAGCATGTAGAAGAACACATGGAGGAATAGCTATTGAAGTGTTATGTTTTTTAGGCTGTTGTGTTTTTCCCAAAATCAGAAAGGATTCAGTATTATGTTGCAGCTCCCATGACCAGTGCACAAAAACAAAATTAACCAACAGAATGTCATTCTACGGTTTCTGTGCTTGGAATCGTAGGCTACAGTCACACTGCAGGTCTTAATGCTCAATTCCGATTTTTTGCTGAGATCCGATTTTTTGTGTGTGTGGGGGTTCGCATTATAATTTAAATGTGACCCCCATCAGACTCCAGTATGAACGGTCTACAGCTACGAAGTGACCTGCATGTGCAGAAGAAAATGTAACGTCAGACACAGCATTGTGTTTACGGAAGTAGATACAAGCCCCGAATGATTGAGGGGGACAGAACTTCTTCACCTTGATGCAGCACAGCAAATTAAAAGGTTAAAATCATTCAGAATTATGCACAAAATGAATATGAGACCAGCTTCATTACTCTACATGCCAGATGACTGCTGTGATCAGCTCTGCTTTAACAGAGCTGATTGATTAAACAGCTCTCTTGAAAATGACACCCAGTGTCTTAATGGGATTATCTGTATCCACCTTACTCCTAGCCCCCATGATGCTTTGCAGGAATTGTGGCAGCGACTTCCAGTACTAGTTTAGAACATATGGTTGTAACTCAAACGGGACACTTTTCCTTGTTAAAAAATAATGACTTCAGCATCAGAAATGTGGGAACATGGCCTCTTGCACCTCAAAACAGTAACATAATCATACCACTTCCCACAACTATCGAGGGATGGAAAGATGATCTTAAAAAGTGGCTTCATTCACCGTAGTTCCGTTAGTTAGCACCGCTACTAAGATTCTAATGATGTAAACAATATTTTAGCTAGGTTGAAAACTTGCGTCCGATGGGTCGGGAGTTATGTCTTGCGCAAAAACATAGGTATTTTTAGAAAGTACAATTTCTAAGCCTTAAAATGATACCAGACACTCTGGGGTTTCCTGGGACTTTGCCGCTAGTAAAGAAAGAAAGAAAGTCATAATTAATGACTCCCCGTTGCCTGTAGAGTTCGTAATGGCACCGTGCACATTTAACACCGTGCTGTGGTGACATTAGTTGTTGATCTCACACACAAATTTGATCTTTTAATGTGAAGGTGGAGTTTTAATGTAAAGGCGGAGTTTTTCCGTTTTGGACGGAGATAAAAGGAGGAAGTGGAAAAATGTAAATAAAGTTTTTTCAGACAGACTTACGTGTGTTCTGTCTGTTTTTCTGCAACTTCCACATTGGTGACCCCGACGTTTGAAGAATATCTATCCAAGCGACCTTTTCTGATATCGCCGCCACGGCGTTTGTATCCGCCGCGGCTCCCGCACCGGCTGTTTTCGCGACTACCATTAAATTACCGGACTTTTGGCAGCACGACCCGGAGCCCCGGTTTCAGCATGTTGAGGCTCAGTTCCATCTGCGCGGAGTAACCACAGATGACACAAAGTATTTCCATGTCGTGGCAGCTTTGGATTGTGCCACTACTCGCCGTTTGATGGGACTGCTCCGGGACCCGCCTCACGCTGACAGGTACGTCACTCTGAAGAGGGCTCTTCTGCAGCTGTACCAGCTCTCTGATATAGAGCGCGCTCATCGTCTTCTGTCTATGACTGGTTTGGGGGACAGCAAACCTTCTGAGCTGATGGAGAATATGTTGGCACTTCTTGGTTCAGGAGACAGCTCATTTCTGTTCATCTACCTGTTTCTGCATCAGCTTCCGCCTCCAGTGCGCACTGTCCTGTCCAGCTCGCCCCTCATTCGTACTAAGGATTATCGGGGTTTAGCTGGAGAAGCGGACAGGCTTTTGCTGGCTTCTCGTCATTTGTCGGTGCATGCATTGCTGCCTGGGCAGTCTGATGGAAAAGTTTCGGTGGATGTGGCCGCAGTTTCGGATCACTGTAAGAAAGAGAGCGGCCTGTGTTTCTACCACTGCAGTTTTGGACCGAAGGCTCGGCGCTGTATTCCACCGTGCTCTTTCCAGCCACAGGGAAATGAGAAGGCTGGTGCTCACTAGCAGCTGCGTGCACCGGCACCAGCAATAAGCTGCTTTTTATTGAGGACTGCGCTGCTGGACGTCGTTTTTTGGTGGATTCAGGAGCGCAACGGAGCATCGTTCCCCCCTCTTCGGCTGACGTCATGGGATATGAACACGGACCTCCACTGGACGCTGCTAATGGTACTCCTATTCGCACCTTTGGCACCAGGTTCATTACTGTATGTTTTAACGGCCGTGAATTTAGTTGGGACTTTGTGGTAGCATCTGTAGCAGTCCCTATCCTTGGTGCAGATTTTTTGTGTGCTTACAGACTGTTGGTTGATGTAGCTAACAGATGTTTGATTGATGCTGTGTCTTTTGATTCTTATCCATGTACACTTGGTGGGGCTGGTCCGCTGCTTGCTAACATGCTCGCCTCAGGAGACAGGTACCAGCGCCTTCTCTCTGAGTTTCCTGCCCTTACTGTGCCTACGTTTTCTGCGGCAGTAGCCAAACATTATATTACTACTGTGGGTCCACCTGTTTTTGCCCGCACACGCCGTCTGGATGCTGCTAAGTTAGCCATCGCTAGAGAGGAGTTTGCCAATATGGAGCGGTTGGGTATTGTGCGCCGTTCCGACAGTCCGTGGGCCTCTCCCCTCCACCTGGTCCCTAAGTCAGATGGGGGTTGGCGCACTTGTGGAGATTTTAGGCGCCTTAATAACGCTACTACCAACGACAGGTACCCAGTCCCCCATATCCAAGATTTTTCTTCACGTCTGGCAGGGACGGTCATTTTTTCTAAAGTGGATTTAGTGCGTGGTTATCATCAGGTGCCTGTCCATCCCCAGGACGTCCCCAAGACAGCGGTGATCACTCCATTCGAACTGTTCGAGTTCTTGAGGATGCCATTCGGCCTTAAGGGTGCTGCACAGACGTTTCAATGGCTTATGGACTCTGTGTTACAGGACATGCCTTTTCTGTTTGTATACCTGGACAATATATTGGTGGCGAGCGCTTCGGTGGAGGAACATGTGTCGCACCGTCGCCAGCTCTTCAGGCACCTCTGTGACCATGGACTGATAGTGAATCCCGCAAAGTGTTAGTTTGGGCTCTCAGAACTTGAGTTCTTGGGGCACAAGGTATCCCAGCAGGGTGCCGTACCCCTCCCGGCTAAAGTCGAAGCGGTTTTAGCTTTTCCGCGCCCCTCCTCTGTCAAGCCCCTGCAGGAGTTTTTGGGCATGGTCAATTTTCACAACCATTTTATACCTCATGCTGCCCATATTATGCGCCCGCTGTATGAGGCCTTGAAGGGTAAGAGGGGTAATCAGGACAATGAGTGGACTCATGAGAGGTTATGTGCTTTTGACGGGGCTAAAGCTGCGCTGGCTGATGCTGCCTTGTTGGCTCATCCAGACCCCACGGCCGCCATTGCTCTTACCACCGACGCATCTGATTATGCTGTCGGAGCAGTTTGTGAGCAGTGGGTGGGCAATTCCTGGGAACCTCTAGCCTTTTTTAGTAGACAGTTACGTGAGTCAGAAAGGAAGTACAGCACTTTTGACAGGGAGCTGTTGGCCCTTTTCTTGGCGACAAGGCATTTCAGGTTTCTCTTGGAGGGCCGTAAATTCACCACTTTTGTGGACCATAAACCCCTCACGTTTGCCATGGCCAAGTCCACTGAACCTTGGTCAGCTCGGCAACAACGGCAGCTTTCGGCTATTTCCGAGTTCACTACTGACATTCAGCATGTGGCTGGTAAGACCAACTTGGTGGCAGACTGTCTTTCTCGTGCCCCAGTTGCTGCTGTTCATTTGGGCATGGACTATGCTGAGATGGCTGCCGATCAGTTGTTGGACCCGGAGGTGCAGGTGCTTCATTCCACTGAGTCCAGTTTGCAGTTGGAGGATGTCTGCTTTCAAGACAGTGGCGCCACTCTTCTGTGTGACACTACATTGGGAAAACCACGACCTTTGGTGCCTGCGGCTTGGCGTTGTTGTGTTTTTGACGCTGTTCACTCTTTGTCGCATCCTGGGGTTAAAAGGAACTCCGATTATATTGGCATGTTAGCTCTATATGCTTTATTTTTATGTTACTAACATAACTATAATATAATTTTTTTGAAAATAATTCCCAGTTTTATATATTTTTAAAAAACTTTATTACGATGTAAATCGCCGTTATTGTTTACATCGCAATGCATTCTGGGTAGTGACGTAGAAAGGTTGCAGCCGTTTTTTCTGTCTTATACAAGCCAAGAAGCGAAGCTCCTAACTACTGCCATTTGTCAGTGAAAATGCCACATTGCGCGGCTTTTGGATGTAATTTCCAATCAAAGGGAAATAAAGAGAGCGGGGTGAGCCTCCATAGCTTTCCTAAAGAGGGAAAGTGGAGGAAAAAGTGGGGCGGCAGCGGCTCAGCAGGTAGAGCAGGTCGTCTAATAACCCGATGGTTGGCGGTTCGGATCACGCTCTCCCCAGATATCCTGCCGTTGTGTCCCTGGGCAAGACACTTCACCTGCATTGCCTCCAGTGCCCATAACACTGGGTATAAATGTGTAAAAATGTTTAAATGCTCGGTGGTGGCCGGAGAGGCTGTTGGCACGGATTGGCAGTCACATTTCCCTCACTCCGAGTCTGTGATCACGTGCTGTACGCTGTGATAATAACACAATATCGCTCAAAGCGCACAAGCGTGCGCTTTGCACACCAGTGTTGCGGATGAAATAAGAGAACCCAGTGTTGAGGCACGGAATAAGTGCAGGCAGGACACTGCGAACTGAAGTTTAAAAGGGTGTTTATTTCATCCAGCACGGAGCTCACTCCAGCACTGTGGAGCGAGCCTTTTTTTTTTTTATTACTTATTTTGTACCCATAGGTAGATTTGTTTTGCAGTCTGGTGACAGGCCACCAGCTGCCAGTCGCTGCGTGCGCAAGTGCCCCTTAACTCCCTAACTTGCATGTTTTTGACATGTGGGAGGAAACTGGAGAAATCCCGGAGTAAACCCACGCAAACACGAGGAGAACATGCAAACTCCACACAGATCACTGTTGGCCGGGGGCAGGGATCGAACCCACGATCTCCGCGATCCCCCGGCCGAGGGTAAACTGCGCACTCTGCGCACTGTGGTTAGTGCAAAATAACTAATAAAAAAAAGGGCTCGCTCCACAGCGCTGGAGTATGAAATAAACACCCTTTTAAACTTCAGTTCGCAGTGTCCTGCCTGCACTTATTCCGTGCCCCAACACTGGGTTCCCTTATTTCATCCGCAACACTGGTGCGCAAAGCGCACGCTCGTGCGCTTTAAGCGATATCGTGCTTTATCACAGCATGATTAATACATATGTCAGCTTTATGTGCGATCACAGACATGTCTCATGCATGCGCGTGCTCATGCATGCCAGGGCATTTATCTCCTCTTGGGTGTCCCGTTTTGGTGTCCCCTTGGACGTTACCTCTGACAGGGGCCTGCAATTTACCTTCGCACTTTGGAATGAAGTAGCTGGTAGTTTGGGGGTTAAACTCCATCGGACCACAGCATACCATCCACAAGCTAACAGGCTATGCAAAGCGGTTTCATCGGACTATGAAAGCGGCCCTTCGCGCGTCATTAGTGGACAGTGGATGGGTGGACAGATTACCATGGGTTTTGTTGGGTTTGCGTTCAGCCCCCAAAGAAGACCTGCACTCCTCTTCTGCTGAGTTGGTCCTCGGCCAGACCTTGAGGGTTCCAAGGGAGTTCCTTCCTACCAGTCCAGGGTTAGGTCCCAGTATGGTTAAGACGCCTAAGTGTCGAGAGGAAGCTAGGGCTTTTGTTCCCGTGGCTGGGCACCACTGTCTTCCTCAGTCTTACGTCCCTGACAGCCTTAGGTCGGCTAAATATGTTTTTGTCCGGCACGATGCCCATCGTTCTCCTCTGCAGGCACCTTATGATGGCCCTTTTCGGGTGTTAGAAACAGGCCATAAGGATTTTTTGGTTGAGTTGGGGACTTGTCAGGATCGGATTTCGGTGGATCGTTTGAAGCCCGCTCATGTTCTTTGTGACGATGAGGTTGAGTTAGCCCGCCCGGCTCGGCGGGGGCGCCCTCCCAACCCTGTGCCTGAGGTTGTGTCTGCTCCGGTTACAGTTGCGCCCCCTAGGACTGCGCAGTGCAGTCGTCGGGGCAGGGTAATTAGGTTGCCTAAGAGGTTCTCTTGAGCTATTTTCTTTTTGGATTTTGTTCATGCTGTTTTAGTTTGGGTTTTTTTGTCAGCATGTTTATTTATGGTGTTATTTGTGTGTTCTGGGGGGGCCTGTGTGGTGACATTAGTTGTTGGTCTCACACACAAATTTGATCTTTTAATGTGAAGGCGGAGTTTTAATGTAAAGGTGGAGTTTTTCCATTTTGGACGGAGATAAAAAGAGGAAGTGGAAAAATGTAAATAAAGTTTTTTCAGACAGACTTACGTGTGTTCTGTCTGTTTTTCTGCACCTTCCACAGTGCTTCTGCATTTTAAATCCGGGGTAAAACGTCAGATCTGTGACATCATACAAGTGAAAACATACCTGGCTCTTGTCTTGGTGTCTCCTGTGTTTGTCCCACCGATCTCACAAGCAATCCTTTCATTTTCAGTGCTGTTGAAGCCATAGATTTAGCGGTGCTTATCTGTGAGAAGCCTGACACCACAAACAGCAGGAAGTACCAGAACTACGCCAAAACATTCAAAAAATACAAAACTACAAGTGCTGAAATTAGCTGCCACTTGAGTGGAAACACATATGCGGACTATACATTAAAATGAATTTGAAAAACCTTTAAAAACACTATTTTAAATGCCCCCGCTACGACACTGAAACTTCCTGATTTTACACTGGGTCAAACGAAACCGGAAGATCCATCCACAGTCGTTCCTCCAGCGGCACCCTCAGGAATAAGGTGGATAAATAAGGTTAATAATAAATAAGAAGCCGTCACAGACTCCCCTCTCCTGTGTCCTCCGTATCTGGCCATTCCATTCCACAGTCATGTCGGTATTAACGTTACATTTTAGATATTACAGTGGCCAGGACTCATGGTCTGTTGTTTACAGGGAAAAGGGAATTTGCAGCTTTCAGTAAATGTGCCGTTACTTTTTTTTTTTTAAAAAATGTCCCGTTACTGTGCGCCTGCTTGTCTGACTGTTTCAGCCCGAACTCCCAACCCACCCAAAAAAATTTTGAAGTTGTTATGCAATTGGAGAAAACCTTTTTTCTTCCATCTTTGCACTTTTGCCTCAATTTCCCTCCTCTTTCTATTGATTTTTTCCTTAATTTTTTAAAAATTATTGCAAATGGGCTACATTTCTCCTGCAATTTTCTAACATTTGTCTCAACAATTTATTAATTTACTTTTTTTGTAATGCATTTATTAAATCTTTTAAATAACTTCCTGTGTTTATATTCTCAGTGACTGTAATTGTACATACAGTACGTTGTGGAGTGTGTGAAATCAGAAGCAGATACATTTCAAATGATTTATTGCACACTCACATCTCACGAGCACAGAACAGAATGAACTTTTTATCAGAGACTCTCCTCTTAAGTTTCATGGCATTACATCACACACAACAGGACACTTGCATCACACTGCATTCAACCCCCTACACCCTTGACTCCTTCCTGCTATCTCACCAGGAGCCTCCTGCTCTTTGATCTCCCATGCTTATCCACTGTCTCCTGTCTGAGATGCTAGAAATCTGGATCTCCCAAGGTGCTACAACGTATGTGAATTTTTCTCATAAATTTGCAAATTTTGCCATGAATATCTTACTTACCTTTAAAAGGTGTAGAGGGGAGCATTTTCATGAAAAAATTTTTTTTAAATAATGCATCAAAGTGTTTAGAAACGTCTTAATGTTCTTCTAAAAATTACTATATTGATGAAAAAAAAATTATTTTTAGCAGGTCAACAATAATATAAATATTTACATCCAGCAGCTGGAGAAAGGCAAACACGGAAGTCTAGTGAGGATGTCACAGCCACTAGCATCGCTAGCTTGATGTTACGTGCCATCGTCTCGTCTTGGGTTGTAGGGTTGCCAGGTAGTGAATTATTCAGCTAAATACCCGAGCCTCAAGGCAAACGTCAGTTTCCCAATTGTTCTCAAGTATGGCAAGACAAAGGAGCAGTATAAATATGGGTTCTGCTTGTTATAATAAATAAAGAAGATTAGTTAATTAGTTAAAACTAATTAGTTAATTAGTGAAGATTAGTTAATTAGATATTACACAAAGTGCTTGTATACACATCTCTTAGATACACACACATACACACACCCAAAAAGTGCTTTAGCTCCACACATTCACACACACACACACAAAAAGCAGACATCTGGACAGGATGGAAGTCATAAAAGAGCTCTGAAGCCATTTCGACACTGAAAGGACCTCCTTTGAAACAATGGACATGTATTGGTGGAAAGTAATGTCCACTGATGGTGATCCTTTATATACAGTAGCTGTGAATTCCTTTGTGTGGGGTCCTGCCCCGGAGAGGGAGCTGGGAGGATCCGTGGCCATGTGACTCTATGCATGGTTCAATAAAGTTCAACTGAGAAATAGTATTTCTTCTGTGATTATTGGTTGGTTAACTGAAAAGATTCTGCCTCTTCTAAAATCTCTGTAGGATTGTCTGCGACATTCAGTCGAATTACGTCTTTGGTCCTGTTTTTAAATTCTATTGAAAAGTTTAATATAAAGATAATGTTGTATTTTGTGGCTATTTTCTATGACTGTAAGAACATGCAGGGAGTCATAAGCATGCATGCATTCACATGTTAGGGACAGATTAAAGAGCCACTTTATATATATATGTATATATATATATATATATATATATATATATATATATATATATATATATATATAATATACTCTAATATAGGAATCACCACAAGACTCTCAAATGTCATCAGTGAGTGAGTGACAAAAGAATACAAGTATAACTAGAAAAGCACTCGGAGAGCACAGACCTCCGCCAAACACCACAGTTCCCCCCATACAGTGTTTGTGTGTACGTTTTACACACAAAAGTCCACAAAAGTTAAATCCACAAAAAGTCCAATTTAAACATAATATTAAGGTAGCATGTCAGCATTTTAAGAAATGCATTTATTAACACTCTTAAAGTGCTGATGACACATTTTTGACTTCCTCTAAATTTTCAACACATAATACAGTATGACAAAATAGGTTGGTCTGCGCAGTTCTAAATCAAACAGGCTTTTTTTCACGCCAATTTTTCACGTCTCGGCGCCACACCAGTCGGCTGCCTTTTGCAACAGCGGCTCGATTCCGAGTTTTTTTTTCCCTTCCTCTCTCTTTTGATCACTTTTTTTTTTCACCCCACTTATATCACGGACACACAGATCATCCCAAATGTCTCCTGAGCCGGTGGACGGAGCCACTGTTTATAGCAGGATACGATATAACAGGGAAGAGCTGCTAGCATTTAACCGCCACCCGGTCCCACTGGAAAATCTCGACATACCGAGAGAACTGAGGCGAAAACGCCGCGGCTGCCGGGCTGGAGTAAGGCGGAGGACAAAAAATATAAGGTACAGACCCTCCCTTCCATCTGTTGTCATGGGAAATGTACGGTCGATACTGGGAAAGTTAGATGAGCTAGCGGCTATCTCCCGTTATGATAGCACTTACCGGGAGTGCTGTCTCCTTTTGTTTACTGAGACGTGGCTAACTGAACTAGCAGCAGATGCTAACATTGAGCTGGAGGGTTTTCACACGATACGAGCTGACCGAACACCAGAGAGTGGCAAAACTAGGGGCGGTGGAGTGATCATGTATGTTAACAACAACTGGTGCAGACCGGGACATATCACTGTTAAACAACGACACTGCAGCAAAGACATTGAGTTGCTAGCTGTTAGCATGAGGCCTACATATCTCCCGAGAGAATACTCACACGTGATCTGCATTGTTGTTTATGCAAATCCGACGGCGAACGCTGGGACAGCGCGTGACGTCATCCATTCAGTAACCAGCAGGCTGCAGACAGAACACCCAGATGCTCTTCTCCTCATCTCAGGCGATTTCAACCACGTTTCACTGTCTCCCATTCTGCCCACTTTCACCCAGTATGTCACATGCCACACTAGAGACAATAAAACACTGGATTTGTTCTACGCAAACACTAAGGAGGCGTACACCTCATCACAACTCCCCCCACTTGGGAGATCGGATCACAACTTGGTTCATCTCCGACCGGTGTACAAACCTCTAGTGCACAGACAACCTCCGGCAATGCACACAGTGGAGTTATGGTCTGAGGAGACAATGGACACTCTAAGGGACTGTTTTGAAGCCACTGCCTGGAAGCAGCTCTGCGATCCACATGGTGAGGACATCGATGGCCTCATTCACACCTTCACGGGCTACCTCAGCTTCTGTGTGGACAAATCCGTTCCCACCAAGACCATACGGCGTCACTCAAACAACAAACCCTGGATCAACCCTGAGATAAAAACACTTCTGAGAGAGAAGAAGAGGATCTTCAGGTCGGGGAACAGGGAGATGCTGAAGTCCGTACAGAGGGAGCTGAGGAGAAAGATCAGAGAAGGCAAGGACAGCTTCAGGAAGAAGATGGAGGACAAGCTGCAACAGAGCGACATCAGCGGGGTCTGGAGAAACCTCAAAACCATCTCGGGGCTCCAGAATACCTCCCCCCAGGCCACGGGGGGCAGGGAGTGGGCGAACAACCTGAATCTGTTTTTCAATAGATTTGACCAACCGCCCTCCCCCCTGTCTGCACAACAACCACTGCTGCCTCTAAGAAATCAAGTCCTGCTACCCACTCCCCACTCCACCGACACCCCCCCCCACTCCCAACACACAGCCCCCCATCCTGACCCTGACCAAGACCCAGGTGAGGACGGAGCTGAGGAAGATCAAGGCGAGGAAGGCGTCGGGACCGGACGGCATCAGCGCAAAGCTCCTCAAGTCCTGTGCAGACCAGCTGTGTGGGATTGTGACGTATATCTTCAACATGAGCCTGAAACTGGGGAGGGTACCACAGCTGTGGAAAACATCTTGTGTGGTACCTGTACCAAAAACTTCCCACCCCAAAGACCTGAACAGCTTCAGACCGGTGGCCTTGACGTCCCACTTGATGAAGACCCTGGAGAGACTGCTCCTTGCTCATCTCCGCCCCCTGGTGGAACCAGCGATGGATCCACTCCAGTTCGCCTACCAGCATGGCATTGGGGTGGAGGATGCGGTGATCTTCCTCCTTCATCGTTCTCTGTCCCACCTGGAGAAGCCCGGGAATATGGTGAGGATCATGTTCTTTGACTTCTCCAGTGCTTTCAACACCATCCAACCGATGATCCTGAAGGACAAGCTGCTGCGCGCAGGGGTGGACCAGCACCTGTCATCATGGATCCTGGACTACCTCACGAACCGGCCTCAGTTTGTGAGAACCCGGGACTGTGTTTCCGACACGATCATCAGTAGCACGGGGGCCCCCCAGGGAACGGTGCTGGCTCCCTTCTTGTTCACTCTTTATACTGCGGACTTCTCACACAACACAACACATTGCCATCTACAGAAGTTCTCTGATGACTCTGCGATCGTTGGTCTCATCTCCAGCGGAGATGAAGCTGAGTACAGAGGGCTTATCCAGGACTTTGTGGACTGGTGCCATCGGAACTGCCTCCAGATCAACGCGAGGAAAACTAAGGAGCTGGTGGTGGACTGCCGCAGGCATGGGCAGCCCCTCACAGCACCAGTAAATATACAGGGAACAGACATCGAGATGGTGACATCCTACAAGTACCTGGGTGTTCATCTGAACAATAAACTAGACTGGTCACACAATACTGACGCACTCTACAAGAAGGGACAGCGCAGGCTGTTCCTGCTGAGGAGACTCAGGTCTTTTGGTGTACAAGGGGCGCTGCTGAAGTCATTCTATGACACGGTGGTGGCATCAGCCATCACTTTTGGAGTGGTCTGCTGGGGCAGTGGCATTACTGCAGCCGATAGGAAGAGACTGAACAAACTGATTAAGAAAGCTAGCTCTGTCCTGGGGCAACGCCTTGATCCGATGGAGGAGATAGGAGAGAGAAGGACGGTGGCTAAACTGTCATCTCTGCTGGAGTCCGAGTTCCACCCTATGCAGGACATACTGGATGCACTGAGGAGCTCATTTAGCAGCAGACTACATCATCCCAGGTGCACAACCGAGAGGTTTCGTAGGTCCTTCCTACCAACGGCTGTCAGACTGTACAACCTAAGCAGGGCTGCTCGCAGAGATAGCAAAAAGACGTAACAAACTAATAGTTTTTGAATGCAAAAGATGCAAAAGACTTACACAATGGTCCTCTCCGGCATACAACTAGGAACATACCGGTCGCTATGGAGGGTGAGAATATGTATGGGCACATAATCATACCATGTAGGATAACTAAATAGACGGTTATGCTGTTTCATCCCACCTAGCAACAATGCTCTGCACTGTGTGTGTTTATATATTTACATACTTATTCCATCTAGCTACAATGCTCTGCACTGGGTGTGTTTATATTTATATATCTATATTTTTATTCCATCTAGCTACAATGCTCCGCACTGTGTTTTTATATATCTACATATTATTCCATCTAGCTACATTGCTCCGCACTGTGTGTGTTTATATACTTGCATATTTATTCCACCTAGCTGCAATGCTCCATACTGTGGGTGTTTATATATTTACATATTTATTCCATCTAGCTACAATGCTCTGCACTGTGTGTTCATATATTCATATATTTATTCCATCCAGCTACAATGCTCTGCACTGTGTGTCTGTGTGTGTGTGTGTGTGTATATATATATTTTATAGTAATATGTACATATGTATATTAGCTGCTCTTGCTTGCTTTTTTTGCCTTCTGATTGTTGCTCTGAGTGTTGCTATCCCTGTGCTGTTGCAATCCTGGAATTTCCCCGTTGTGGGACTAATAAAGGCTTATCTTATCTTATCTTATCTTTTCAGATTCGTTGACCATGAAAACATATGACTAGCAATTGGATTGACAATGATAGGATTAGTGGTTCAGTAGTTATTCACGAAAATGACATTTTCCGTAATGGCGGCCACAGTTCCCCCCATACAGTGTTTGTGTGTACATTTTTAGATTCCTTGGCCATGAAAACATATGACTAGCAATTGGATTGACAATGATAGGATTAGTGGTTCAGTAGTTATTCACGAAAATGACATTTTCCGTAATGGCGGCCACAGTTCCCCCATACAGTGTTTGTGTGTATGTTTTCAGATTCCTTGACCATGAAAACATATGACTAGCAATTTGATTGACAATGATAGGATTAGTGGTTCAGTGGTTATTCACAAAAATGGCATTTTCCGTAATGGCGGCCACAGTTCCCCCATATAGTGTTTGTGTGTACATTTTTAGATTCCTTGGCCATGAAAACATATGACTAGCAATTGGATTGACAATGATAGGATTAGTGGTTTAGTAGTTATTCACGAAAATGGCATTGTCCGTAATGGCGGCCACAGTTCCCCCCATACAGTGTTTGTGTGTACGTTTTCAGATTCCTTGACCATGAAAACATATGACTAGCAATTGGATTGACAATGATAGGATTAGTGGTTCAGTGGTTATTCACGAAAATGGCATTTTCCGTAATGGCGGCCACAGTTCCCCCCATACAGTGTTTGTGTGTACGTTTTCAGATTTCTTGGCCATGAAAACACATGACTAGCAATTGAATTGACAATGATAGGATTAGTGGTTCAGTAGTTATTCACGAAAATGGCATTTTACGTAATGGTGGTTTTCTTCTGGATGGTGATCAAGATCACCACCAAAATCTAATCATCTGTAGGATACCCCATTTCTGACCATCTGTGAAAATTTCATGAAAATCCGTCCATAAGTTTTTGAGTTATGTTGCTAACAAACAAACAGACAAACAAACAGACAGGCAGACAGACAGACAGACAAACCAATGCCGATGATCACATAACCTCCTTGGCGGAGGTAATGAAAATGAAGAGATACAGTATGAGACTCTAAAATAACAACAAATAGTGAATAATTGTATCGCCAGTTTGTTAAAATTAGTTGGACTAATCTATATCATAAGCTATCACTGGTATTGATGACTGGACGCAGCGCAATGTAAATAGCCTCTACATAATAGTTAAAACTGGTTAAGATTAAAAAGTGATTCAGAGCGGCAGGGAAAGACACTCTCAAATACTGTAATATAAATGTGTTTTTAATGTGTGCCCTGATTTGTTTCTCAGTTGTTTTTAATATGTTTTAACAATCCAGTTCTCTTCTCATGGTGGATTTATCTTAAGGCACACCATGACCTGGGCAGTATGACCTAAGAAACTGTTACTCCTTACAGCTGTTACTCCTTCCAACTATGCTTATAAAACAAAGGCGCCTTTATTCCTCATATGTGTGTGTGTGTGTGATGGAGCAGGTGTTCACAGTATGTTTTGGGAGCCGGGCAGAGGGAATCGTCTGAGAGCAGGAATTGGCCCTTCCTGCTCCCCACGCGATTCTATGATGGGAGGGAGGCTTACTCGGAACAGAGATGGCCACTCTGTCCTGCACATAACCTTTCCTTTAAAAGCAGGGGTTTTTCCCGATACTTTAGAGTCTGCTGTGGATTTCGCGCGGATGCCCAGCTGATTGATGCATGCGCTTGCCAAAAGACTGCCAAGGCTCTCCAGTCTTCTTCTGTATCATTGGTAAGGGCTGATGAAATGACATGAAATGCATTAATCTTTTGTGTGTGAAGGTGATGTGCTACATGAAATGCATTGATCCTGTGTGTGTGAAGGAGATACTGTGGGGAATAAAAGATACAGTTTATTCTAGCAGTCTGTCTCAGTGTGAATTCCTTTCCTGTGTGCCGACTCCTCACGAACCTGTCTAAATATTTTCATAATACATTTTGGCGTCACGAACAGGATTTGAAATTTTTTTAAAAAAAGGGTAAAGGGGAGCTGTGCATAGGAAAGTCATGTTTAAGAAAAAAATTAAACAGAGTGTAGCTGGGGGCTCTCCCAGCTATTGTGCTGGTGATTGTGCTGGTGATTGTGCTGTTATCCCAGGCTGGGGTGGTTTATGGGAGCAAGTTGGTGTGTGTTTAGCGAGTGGAGGCGGACGCTCAGAGCCATGGGGGGATCTGGTAGGGGACGGGTCCCCTTCGGTGGTGTCTGCGTGTCTACGGGGTATCGAGGTTGCCCCGAAAGCTCCGCTGAGTGGAATTCAGCGGCGGATGTGGTGTTGCGCTGCAGCATGGCGCCGATGTTTTGATAAAGAACAGGAGCAGGAAAAACAAATAGCTGATTTAGTTCAGCGATTAGAAGGATGGCAGAAAAAAGAGGAGGATTTGACAGAGCAAATCCTAAAATTGCAACAAAAATTGGAAAAGGAGAAACTCCGTTCATCTCGGTTGACAGTGATGGCAGAGCAGGGTGTAGCGCGGGATTCACAGTTAAACAGGGAGAGAAAGAAAAAGAGACCCCATGCTACCTCCGCTGTTAAAGTGCGGTCGTATGTAGCTGGGATGGTGGACGGAGATGAAGATTGGGACCCCGACAACTGGGATGAATGGGATGAAGAGGAGGAAACTCCTCCACCGATCTCTCCGTTGTACCCCAAACTACCGGGGAATTATCAGGCTGCCCCTGTCCGGAGACGGCGGGAGGAGCAGCGGTTTGTTCCACCCGTCCGAGAGGCGGTGGTGGATGATACCGGACAGGCGGTATATGATGAGCATGGACAGAGGCTATATAACCTTGTGCCTCAGAACCAACCAGCCCCCTTAGCGGTGACTATCCTTGAAGATTACACTGCCGAGGAAGTGGCTAATTTGGCAACCCGGCATCGTCAACGGGACGGTGAACCGTTGGACCTGTGAGTCGCCAGGTTACTAGAGGAGGGGGCAGCACAGACTATGGTGGATCCACAGGATGCAATGCGGTTCTCAGGATTATCCAAAATATCTAGGGTAAATTCAGCATATCGGGCACAGGCCCCAGATATTAACAACCCAGAGGGGAAGAGCCTATTTGAATTATATGCTGAGGCAGTAAGCCATGTTTACCGCCAACCTACTGATTGGCCTGTGTTGGATAAACAATGGAACACTCTAAAAGAGGGAATACAGCGGCTGACCCAGTTATGTATGAGAGATGCGCTCTACATCGGTGCCGCTGATGCGTACACTGACATGCCTATTCCTAAGACTGTTAGGGATACGGTTATAAGAACGGCTCCGCCCCAATATAAAGCATTGGTGCTATCCATGTTTTTGGGTGACACTCAACGGTCTATGTCAGAAACTAAGTCACTAATGGCGGAGCTAAGAAATTTGGGTGACTGGGGAACCCAGGAGGCTAAGCCCCAGGCGCCCCCACGACCTCCCAGGAGGGATCCGCCCCTGGATTCCAAGGGATCCAGTGGGCCCTCTAGGAAAGATTTATGGAACGCGCTGATTGCAGCTGGGGTGCCTGCTAATAGCATTGATGGTCAACCCACCAGTGTCCTAAGGGACATGTGTGCTAAAAAAGGGTTAAAGGTGAGAGCTGGACGGATTGATGAATTGTCATCGCTGCTGTCAGCTCTCAAGGATCATGTATTAGGAGCGACGGTTTTGCCTAGCGCTCCTCCAGCAGAGGATTCGGTTGATTCAGAGTCCCAAGAAGAGGGGGAGGAAGTGCATGTGAGGGCGGTGCAAAAGGGGCAAGGGAAAAAGAAGAAGGGAAGAAACAAGTATAAGCATTGTGATCTCCTCCTGGATTTCTAGGATGGAGGCTGAGCCCCGCAGATTGGTAATTTAAATTGGTCAATGACAGACATATGGCCCCATGTAAAAGTAGAAATTTATTGGAAAAAGTCTGTCCAAAATGTGGTGGCATCCTTTTCTCCCTGATATGATACAAAATTTTGTAAAAAAGCTGTGCCATTTGTGTTTCTAAGTTTAAAAAAAAAGGCAGAAGTGCGGGCGGCTGTTCTCTCTCTCCCATCAGCAAGGGGAGGGGCGAGCAGCGCTCCTTCTTTCTCTCTCTCTGTTCCTCGCTCTCCCAAAGGGGGCGGCCGAGGGATAGTGCTATCTCTCTCTCTCTCTCTCTCTCTCTCTCCTTTTGCCTCAGGGGCGGGGGAGAGGCAGATTTGGCCTCTAAAAAAACAGAAGGTGAATTTTCTGCTCAACTCAAGTGAAGAATGCAAGAGGCGGGGCTGCCTGCCTCACAAGGCTTGGGAGATGCTGGGCTGCATAAAGGACATTACCCAAAGACAGAAAGGGAGTTAAAGCAGAATGTGGTAAATTGTATCAGAAGACGACATTCTAAATTTAAACAAAGAGGACAGTTTGACCCAGTTTTTAATGGATTTGGAACAAAGAAGACTAGATGATATACAATCTATGAAAGATATGGATGTCACAGGGTTTTTGGTGAAAAGAAAACATAAACATCATATTGAGGAGGTGACATCACAGGAACAATGTGAACAATTGAAAGGTTGGCTGCAAGAAAAGCTTGAAAGATAAAGGTTAGAAAAGACTGTGGGAGAACAGCTGCAGAATGTTGAAGCTGGTGTAATTAATTTGCAAAGACAAACATAGGATCTTCAACATAGTTTAAGGCCACGCTGGCCTGTGTGGAACTAATTGAAAGGTTCTATGGGCTACCTGTACAGATTCAAACTGACAACGGGACCCATTTCACCGGAAACCTGGTGAAAGATTGGGCCAAACACAATCATGTGGAATGGATATATCACGTTCCATATCATCCCCAAGCTGCGGGTTTAATTGAAAGAATGAATGGATTGTTGAAAGCCACCTTGAAAAAAGGAGGGATAAACAATAGTTTGGAAGGGTGGAAAAAACGCTTACCACAAGCGCTGAAACAGCTAAACAATAGACCCATTGCACCTGGTAAAACACCACTGAACCGAATGATCACTGTCAATCTTGAACATTCTGAAGGACAAATTATTAAAATGTGGAAGATTAACCCAGAAGCAACACTACCAGTGCGAGCGACGAAAGGCTCGGCTGGATTAGATCGAAGAACTATGGAAACCCTTACCTTGGTACCAGGAACACCTACTGTGGTAAAAACAGGGCTAGGGTTGCAATGTCCGAATGGAATGTATGGTCACATATTGCCAAAGTCTGGATTATCCCTAAAAGGTTTAACGACTCTGGCAGGTGTGATTGACAGTGATTATCAAGGGGAATTGGGAGTGGTGTGCTACGTACTGGGATCAGAGCCCATAACCCTGAATAAGGGGGATAAAGTGGCCCGATTGGTCATTAAACCATGTCTAATGACTGACCCTGAAGAGATTGCTAAGCCGGCTGTGATGACGCAAAGGGGCGAAAAAGGCTTTGGTTCCACAGACAGCTTGCTCCTTCTGTAATTGATAACATGGTGGATAGTGTTTCAGCTTCTCTACATCAGGCTCTAGACTTGGTGGCCCCCTTAAAAAAGAAAAAGTCTAATCAGAGATTTTTAACTCCTTGGTTCAACACAGAAACTCGTAGCTTAAAACAGAAGACTCGTCAATTAGAAAGAAAATGGCGCTCTACTAATTTAGATGAAATCTATTTAGCTTGGAGAAATCATCTTTTAATTTATAAAAAATCTCTTAGAAAAGCTAGAACGAGTTATTACTCTGCATTAATAGAAGAGAACAAGAATAATCCCAGGTTTCTTTTCAGTACTGTAGCCAGGTTGACAAAGAGTCAGGACTCTGTCAATCCTAGCATCCCCTTAGAGCTTACTAGTCAGGACTTTATGAACTTTTTCAATAATAAAATTTCATCCATCAGAGATAAAATCAATCAGATTCTTCCCACAGTTAACTTAAATACTGTAACTACTACAACTCCTTCTATTGATGTCTGTCTTGATGAGTTTACTCCAATCGACCTTTGTGAGTTAGACAAAATAGTTTCCTCATCCAAACCTTCAACTTGTCTTTTAGACCCTATTCCTACCAGGTTATTGAAAGAAGTCTTCCCACTTATTGGTAGCTTTATTCTTCATATAATCAATTCTTCATTAACTTTAGGCCATGTACCGCAGGCTTTTAAAACGGCTGTAATTAAACCCTTACTCAAAAAGCCAACGCTAGATCCAGGAGCTTTAGCTAACTATAGACCAATCTCTAATCTCCCTTTCATTTCAAAAATCTTAGAAAGAGTTGTTGCTATGCAATTATTTGACCACCTGCAGGGAAATGGTTTATTTGAGGAGTTTCAATCTGGGTTTAGAATCCATCATAGCACTGAAACAGCCTTAGCGAAGGTCACTAACGACCTCCTCATTGCATCTGATAATGGACTAGTTTCTGTACTTGTCCTTTTAGATCTTAGTGCAGCTTTTGATACTATTGATCATAATATTCTACTTGATAGATTAGAACACTATGTTGGACTTAATGGAACTTCGTTGCAGTGGTTTAGATCTTATTTATCTGATAGGTTCCAGTTTGTTCATGTAAATGATGAGTTTTCTCTCAGCTCAAAGCTTAGTCATGGAGTTCCACAGGGATCTGTGCTTGGCCCTACTCTTTTTAGTTTATATATGCTTCCGTTAGGCAACATTATTAGAAAGCACTGTATACATTTTCACTGTTATGCAGATGACACACAATTATACCTGTCAATGAAGCCAGATGATACTAATCAATTAGCCAAGTTAGAAGCCTGTCTTAAGGAAATCAAAGTTTGGATGACTTGTAATTTCCTGCTATTAAATTCAGATAAGACTGAAGTCATTCTTGTTGGTCCAAAAAACCTTAGAAATTCCTTTCCAAATCAAACTTTCAGTTTGGATGCAGTTACTCTTTCTCTTAATAGCTCTGTGAGGAACCTTGGAGTTATTTTTGATCAGGATTTGTCCTTCAATTCACATATTAAATTTGTTTCTAAGACTGCCTTCTATCATTTGCGTAATATTGCCAAGATTAGGAGCATCTTGTCTCAGAGTGATGCTGAGAAGCTGATCCACGCTTTTGTTAGCTCGAGATTAGATTATTGTAATTCTTTATTATCAGGTTGTCCTAAAACATCTTTAAAAAGTCTTCAGCTGATCCAAAATGCTGCAGCAAGAGTTTTAACAGGTACTAGAAAGAGAGATCATATCTCTCCGGTTCTGGCCTCCCTTCATTGGCTTCCCATAGAGTTTAGAATTAAGTTTAAAATCCTTCTTCTTACTTACAAAGCTCTAAACAATCAGGCTCCTTTTTATTTAAAAGATCTGATACTACCGTATCATCCTAACAGAGCACTACGCTCCCAAAATGCAGGTTTACTTGTAATACCTAGAATCTCCAAAAGTACAATGGGAGGCAGAGCCTTCAGTTATCAAGCTCCTCTCCTGTGGAATCAGCTGCCAATCTGGATTCGGGAGTCAGACTCGATCTCTGTTTTTAAGAATAGGGCTAAAACCTACCTTTTTGATATAGCCTACAATTAGGGAGGGATCATGTGTTTTCTGAACCCTCCCTTAGTTATGCTGCTAATAGGTTTAGTCAGCCGGGGGACCTCCAGTAATGCACTGGGCCTCACTCCTTTCCTCACTCTCTATGAAATATTTTTTTTTTTTTGCTGGTCATTAACATTTGTTTGTTCTCTCCCATAGATTGAGTCCCCATCGTGCTGTTTGCTCTCTACATGTCTGTTCTTTTCTTCTTCTCTATCCCCTCACCCCCCAGCCAGTCGCAGCAGATGACTGCCCCTCCCTGAGCCTGGTTCTGCTGGAGGTTTCTTCCTGTTAAAAGGGAGTTTTTCCTCTCCACCGTCGCCAAGTGCTTGCTCACAGGGGATCGCCTGATTGCTGGGGTCTTTCTGCAACTGTGGGGGTCCTCCCTACAGTTGATAGTGCTATGAGATGACTGTTGTTGTGAAATGGCGCTATATAAATAAAGTTGAATTGAATTGAATTGAATAGATAAATCTGGGGCCAAAGTATGGGTGAGGCAAGAAAATGGCCCTCCCCGCCCGGCTGAGATCATAGCTCAAGGGACGGATCAGGTGGTGACCATTTTGTATCCAGGAGAGGAAACCTGGATAAATGTACCAGTATCAAAATGTTATCTAAGGGAGAACTAATTCTGTGCTTTCTCTTCTCCTAAGTATGTGCTTGCTTTGCAGGAATGTTCGGGTGGAGACTGGTGATTGGACACCCGCCACGTCATGGGTCTTCTTCAACACCCCCACAAGCACCGAGGACATGGCTATGTCATCTGCTGGGACATGTGCCGCCCTGCCCTCGTTGTGATCCTGTGGATGAGCATCGCCGGTTGCTGGATCCAGATCCACGCCACACCAGGCCAAGAAATGTTTGAGGTGGACCAATCTGTTTCGTTGGAGTGGAGGGAAAGTCGAATCGGTGCCAATCGGAGTCAAGACGGTTTCTATTGTTTATCAAACCAAAAGTGCAAGATACTGAACTTAACCAGCCACTGTCCTATCTACATATGCCCCAAATGTGTCAAAAATCAATATAATGTGCCTGCGGTGGAGAAGGGGTGCATGGTGAACTTAACTGCCAATGTAACCATATGCGTGGCCAAAGCGACTAATGATTCACTGAAATGTGATACTACCTTAAATGGTACAAAGCTATCCATCAATATAACAGGAGATAAGGAAGTGTATTTGATGAATGGAACAGTCATAAACGGTCGACAAATCCCCTTTGTGTACCCTATTGTAGTGGTCGACAAAAACCCGAAGCATATATCCCCAACGAACCTGGCACCCATACTGTCGACCTGTACAACGGTGGCCACACAAACCAGCCATATCACCGTCAATTGGATGGTAAGGATACCACCCATTCCCAAATGTTCAACCAAGAAGAAGAGAGCATGGTATGACACATTGCTGGGAGGATTTGGCACAGTTTTGGGAATCTCCAACA
Organism: Pholidichthys leucotaenia; assembly: GCA_020510985.1. Classification (NCBI taxonomy): domain Eukaryota; kingdom Metazoa; phylum Chordata; class Actinopteri; order Cichliformes; family Pholidichthyidae; genus Pholidichthys; species Pholidichthys leucotaenia. The sequence goes on along the minus strand of CM035849.1, from coordinate 51,878,152 downwards.
CCATTAACAACGAGGTAACCAGATCAATGTTGGCAGATACTGGACATCAAACGTCTTTAGGCATTCAACAAGTTGGGTTTTGGATGCCTACGGTGGTGGGGCCTCAGATGGAGGCCGCCAATCTGTTTCAAAAACGTCTGAATTGGGATTTGACCATGTGGAATGCTACGAGTGAATTGATGACGAACATCACTCGCGCTTTCAATTGGACTGTGTGCAACATTCAAGTTTTGGATATCCACACGCAGTTGGAACGTTTCACTAGCATTGTCACTACCAATCACGCTCGACAATGGCGAGAAGTGTGGAACATCACTGAAGAATGGTGGTTAATTCCGCATCCTGAAAAAACCATCTGCAATAGCACGATGTGTAGCGGGCAATGGACTCAATTAAATGTCACAAGAGCTGTTGACGTGTGCAAATATCATGTGTTACCAGTAATTACTGCCACGGCATTTTGGTTTATTCAATTAAAAGGGGGATGGTTTGATCCAGGGCAAAATAATACATATGATTTATCAGAATGTGATTTGACTGACCAAGGATATGCATGCCTAAGTTGAGAAATATATACTGAACCATGCTTAACCATGACAGAGGCACTATGTGAATGGAGAATAGAAAAACCTCGTGACATGATGTGGCAAATAGGGCCCCATACTCTATGTGTAGCCACCTTAAATTTCCATCCAATGTTGCCTAGGGTACCTTTCACTGGGTGTCTGCATGGTGTTCACATGTGGCAATGGCATAATCGGACATATCGTCTTACCAACTTTTCCAGTGAGGCTCACCTGACCGCCCTGCAATGGCGGGTGCTGGAAGTTCCATGGCAGGTGTCCCTGGATCGATTCAGAGGCGCACTGAATGGATCCACGGAGATACAAAAGCTCATTGGTGATCATATGTCTAATGTGCATGCTGCAGTGATATCCACTGTGGTGGCCCAAGGAAAGGTATTGCATGCAGCTCATCAGATAGAGCAAGTTTCTGCTCATCACTGGTGGGATATATTCTCAGGCATGTCAGTCACTGCTCGCAAAACACTGGTGCCTCCCCTAGCTATATTAATTGCTGTTCTATCTGTCTTAACAATATGCAATTTCAGTGCTTTCTGCTATATTAGAAGAGTAAAACAAATTCTAAGTAAAAGAATATATAATTCTCTAGCAATATGAAAATCACAGTCATTTTTTGAGATGGAGGGTATGGTACCATATCTTGCAAAGTAGAGGTGAGTGCTGACCCTCCTGGTCACTGGATATGTTATGATTATGCCGAAGGCTTGAGTAATGGGTGGAGTTACTACAATAGACAATTCAATACAAGAAGTGGGCTATTGTGGCATGTTGTAACATGCATTTGGGATGTCAATTGGGTGGAATTATCTCACCATAATCATGTCGGCATACCTTATGAGGATGAAAGTATTCCCCAAGAAGACAGTAATTACCCAATGTTCTTCACCAACTGATAGAACAAATAAGGTCAAAGGGTGGAAAATGTGATATAAATATTTTTTATGTGTGCCCTGATTTGTTTTTCAGTTGGGGAAGAAAGCATTTAGTTGGGGAAGAAAGCACTTAGTTGGGGAAGAAAGCAATTATCTTTACCAACTGATCACAAATAAGGTCAAAGGGTGGAATGTAATATAAATGTGTTTTTAATGTGTGCCCTGATTTGTTTCTCAGTTGTTTTTAATATGTTTTAACAATCCAGTTCTCTTCTCATGGTGGATTTATCTTAAGGCACACCATGACCTGGGCAGTATGACCTAAGAAACTGTTACTCCTTACAGCTGTTACTCCTTCCAACTATGCTTATAAAACAAAGGCGCCTTTATTCCTCATATGTGTGTGTGTGTGATGGAGCAGGTGTTCACAGTATGTTTTGGGAGCCGGGCAGAGGGAATCGTCTGAGAGCAGGAATTGGCCCTTCCTGCTCCCCACGCGATTCTATGATGGGAGGGAGGCTTACTCGGAACAGAGATGGCCACTCTGTCCTGCACATAGCCTTTCCTTTAAAAGCAGGGGGTTTTCCCGATACTTTAGAGTCTGTTGTGGATTTCGCGCGGATGCCCAGCTGATTGATGCATGCGCTTGCCAAAAGACTGCCAAGGCTCTCCAGTCTTCTTCTGTATCATTGGTAAGATGAAATGACATGAAATGCATTAATCTTTTGTGTGTGAAGGTGATGTGCTACATGAAATGCATTGATCCTGTGTGTGTGAAGGAGATACTGTGGGGAATAAAAGATACAGTTTATTCTAGCAGTCTGTCTCAGTGTGAATTCCTTTCCTGTGTGCCGACTCCTCACGAACCTGTCTAAATATTTTCATAAAACAAATACACAATAACCTCTGTATATATTGTTCATATTGTGCATGCTGGTATTTGTGCTGATTCTGTGAATCTTGAGGGGATGAATGTGTGGGTTGAGAAATAATGGTGAAAGCCCGGATGCTGTAAATATCTACTAACTCTTTTTCCCATAATATACACTACCGTTCAAAAGTTTGGGGTCACCCAGACAATTATTTTGTGTTTTCCATGAAAAGTCACACTTATTTACCACCATGAGTTGTAAAATGAATAGAAAATATAGTCAAGACATTGACAAGGTTAGAAATAATGATTTGTATTTGAAATAATAAATTTTTCCAGATACTCAACCTGCTCAAAGGAAGGTCAGTTTTATAGCTTTAACCAGCTAAACTCTTTTCAGCTGTGCTAACATGATTGCACAATGGTTTTCTAATCATCCATTAGCCTTCTGACGCTATGAGCAAACACATTGTACCATTAGAACACTGGAGTGATAGTTGCTGGAAATGGGCCTCTATACACCTATGTAGATATTGCACCAAAAACCAGACATTTGCAGCTAGAATAGTCATTTACCACATTAGCAATGTATATTAGATATTAGAGTGTATTTCTGATTAGTTTAAAGTTATCTTCATTGAAAAAAACAGTGCTTTTCTTTCAAAAATAAGGAAATTTCTAAGTGACCCCAAACTTTTGAACAGTAGTGTATATTTAGGCCATTTAACTATAACAGCGCACTTCTTGTCGTGTGGGAAACAAATGCGAGTTTGTGTGTTTTTCCACAAAGAGGAGGGGGGTTAATTCACCCCCTCTCCTGAGTTTAAGCTGAGAGATTAGGTTTAAAACATGGTAAAAGTTAATGAGATGAAATTATTTGAGGTAACAGCACTGAACTGAACGCAAAATTAAAGTTGTAAGATTATTCTTGCATGTTTAGAGCTGAATTTAAGGAGATGGCACTCCAGTTTCTATGAAAAAACAAGGCGTGGTTTATGGTCAACAGACTTCTCGGCCACGATTCGCCTTTACATTTGCGTGTGACCGAAGCAGCCATGCGGCATTCTGTTGTATGAGAACTGCACATGTGCAGATTAACCAGCATAAACGCCATCTTGAAATGCCTTAAAGTGACGTCACTGTGTCTCCTCCTCGTGGAGTGCAGAAGGAACTGCCTCCATCTTGTGGTCAACTATAAGAATTGCATTCTTTCACAAATTCACCTCCAAATTAAGCTTCAAGTTAACTTTAAACGAAATTATTCCAACAATTTTGGGGGTGTTAGCATCTCTCTGGCTGAAAGGAAGCCGCTGCTCTGAAAGACCCTGCACACGGCTGAACAAAAGTCCTGCCCCACTTCTTCAATAGCACGTTTTGGAGTAGTGAGGCGAGAGAGGCTTCCCCAATCAGCTGGAGAGTGAAGAGGTTCAACTTTAATCTGGGCAGATTTATTCCTAATTATAAAAGAGAATGTTTTGTTGTGAAAATCCTAGGTTAATAATATATAAAAATGGGAGTAATTCAAATAGTACTGAAAAAAAAGAAAAGAAATAAATGAATGTGAAAGTTTTGCACAGGATATAAGGGAAAAATATGGAGAAAATTGGAAAAAAGAGAAGAAAAAACATAAGACTGGGAGACTGATGCTGCAACAGTGAAATGAAAAAAAAAATAAACATGAAAAAAAAATGAAAAAAGGAAAAAGACACTGTTAAATGGTTTGTCTGCTTCTCTATTAATCTGAAACGATGGTGGTGGCTGTGGTTCAGGGACGGATCCACCTCCCTACCCCAGCAACCATGTGAGTTCCTCTTCAGACCCACTTGAATTGGTTGCATCCACCCCCTCTCCACGCCATCGCCTAACAACCCACTCCTCCCTCCATGACTACAGTAAAAGAATTTAAAACAAAGGGGCATCGAGTGACAGAACAAAGATAACACTGGTCAACGGTAATTTTTTTAAAAAAAGGGTTTTTTTGCTGATTTAGGACAATTTTGATGTGCTGAATCCAAAAATCACATTGGTTTTGCTCAGTCAGGTCAGCTTTTTGAACTATCACCACATGTTTTTTTTAATGTTTTTGTTTACATGCACGGGTATTTTCACTTTATATGATGCAAAATTCTTTTTTATTTCTTGAAATTTCTCGAACTCTGAAGAGTTTGCATGCGCCAATTTATGGCATGATGTCATAAATTGTCATGATGGCCGATTACTGTTGGACTCTGAAGAGAGACATCCCTGCCGCTGAGCATTCAAGAGGTTTGAATAAGCGGAAGTTGAAGCTCTGAATTTTGAACAATGATGACATAACATTCAATTTACATGTACTTACCTTTATCAATGTCTGCTATTCAATTTACAGTAATCGAAGTTTGTAACATTTAATCAATAAATTGTGTTAGGAAATGATTTTTCCTCTTAAAATCTATTTCGGATGAGATATTAACAAAAATCAAAAAAAAAAAATAATGTCGCAAAAATGTAACTGATTTAGTCAGAAGATCAGATTTTTTAAAAAATGAACTTAGCATAAAAACCTGACCTGATCAAGGGAAACGGATATCATTTTCGGATTCAGCAGTGCAAAATTGTCAATCAGTTGAAAAAGCACAGACAACTTACAAAAAATTATTTTTGTAACCCTGTGTAATCAAACTACCACACATAAGACAACATTATATTGTTGTTTTTCCATTTACTTTTCTGATAGCATCTCAAATATTGGATCTCATTCAAGAACATTTCAGCGTTAGTCGGTGTAAATCATGTGCATTTTGCCAGGAAGCTGTGTTATTACTAACAAGCCACTCCAGATTCAACAAACTGCTCATATGTTCTCTAAGCGTGTGTAAACAGCATTCGTGAATCATCTGTAGTAAGCACATGTTCACGAGAATTGAAGCATAATTGACACTTAACTGCATAATTGACACTTAAAACTACTGCTACCAGCAGTTTCATTCACTAAAAGTCTAAGAGAGAGAAAGAGAAAAAAAAAAACAGCAAATCTGGAATTCTCCTGTGTGTGAGAGGAAATAATCAAATTAGTGGTGGCAAGAGGGTTTTCTGACATAAAGACACAGCATAAGCCTGAATGTAATGCTATGTTGTAAAAACAATTTTTACTGTCTTGGAACGACATTATTTTAAACAACTATGGCATAAAATACAGACTCTCGCACCTTGCAGAGCATTACGACACAGTTCAACAACTTGGGTTTAGAATGTGTGTGTAAAAAGCAATAAAAATTATTCTAGCTAAAATTCACAGTATAGTAGGGAAAAAATTCTTTTTCCCTTATTTCCCCAACTCTGCACCCTAACCCAGAAGCAAGGTGCACATTTCATGTCAAAGCAATAAAAAATCAGAATTATATTCATCTGATCCTATATAAGTTGATCAATTAGCAATCATCCAAACATTACTATCATGCTGGACAAGACATTTCTCACCGCACTGTCCTAAAGAATAGTGGAGCAGTGTGCTCTTATGCTCTGCACTGTGTGTCTGTGTGTGTGTATATATATTTATAGTAATATGTACATATGTATATTAGCTGCTCTTGCTTGCTTGCTTTTTTTCTTGCCTTCTGATTGTTGCTCTGAGTGTTGCTATCCCTGTGCTGTTGCAATCCTGGAATTTCCCCGTTGTGGGACTAATAAAGGCTTATCTTATCTTATCTTATGTTACTGGGAAACAATGTTTAGAATCTTTTTGCGTCTGATATGATTTGAACGTAGATGAAATAATAATGTTTAAATCATCCTTAATTATTTTTAATTATAACTTAAATCAAAGTATGAAATCTAGTTTATAGGGATTTAACTCTTAGGCTTGATTCAGACAAATAAAATATAGTTATTTAGTGAAAACTAAGCTTTGAATAACAGCAAACTATTTACACAAACCTCTCAGCTGGTCTAGATCACTTGTAAATATTGTTTGACATTGTACTAAATTTCAAGATATTGACAGATAGGATTGGGAATCTAGGTTTGAAAGGAAAATAAAAATTTAAAGAAAAACCTGCACTTATTTATATGATGGCTGACCCATGGGAGCCTGAGGCTCCCCATCAATCTGTTTTTTATTCAGGAAGCCAGAAGGAGGAAGGGGAGGACAGCAGTGGAGAAGGAGGGCTCATGCCGAGGAGGGAACGCACCCCCACAATGGAAACTGAGTAATGGCAAGACTGGCCGCTGGGAGGGGGAGGCGCCCATGAGCCACATGCACTACAACAGAACAGGACTGCATGATTTAGACTAAAACAGATAAGTGGATTCACTTCTACATATATACAGAAAATTGACATAGCAAACATCTTTCATTTACCTGACTTTGATCTAATGTTAACAATATAGTGTTAACCACAAGTAATGTTGGAAGTTCAAGGTACTCCGATTAAATTTGTGTGACGCAGGTGCATGTAGATCAGTAATTTCAGGTAATGACATTTAGGGCTTTTCAAAGTCAGAAGGAAAAGTAACAGATAAAATCTGCAAATGGCAAACTAACAATGCCATATCTATCAAAATCTGTGAAAGTAAAGGATCCTACTACCAGTAACATTGTTGAAGGATGGTTCATTTTATCAAAGGTTACCCACATGTTGAGGAAGAAAGCATAGTTCATGAGACTTCCAAACTGAAATACTGATACTCACTCGACCTGGTCATGACGACCATGTTCAGTGATATCAGACCTGTGTAGAAGAGCTACACAGCATTTTACATCCATAGTTCATACTGATTTGCGATCTACAAATATAGGCAATTGAATCAATCTGATCCAAATTATTAAACATTTTTTGAAAATCCATCCTCCAGATTGGTCATAACAAACTTGTACTGGTCACCAAGGGGATGTGTGGGAGCATCTGTTCTCTTATCTGATGAGGATAAGAGACATTTTAAACAATGGGGGGTTCCACACATCTCACTGGTCAGACCCAAATACATAGGTTGAAAAAATCTTGGACATTTTGTCACCTCTGCTCAGGATTATAGCCATCCATGGGAAACCAACATCTGACCTTAACATAGAATATTCTTCTAAACTAGAAACATATGCATTGTTACTTAACTGGGTAACCACAGCACAAAAGGCTGTGCACATTGACACCCAGAAATCTTCTACATGACCAAACTTAACATGAACAGAAGAGAGGATGACAAAATTTGAAGCAAATTCTAAATTTATTAAAGTAAAAAAGATGAAACAGATGTTGGTCTTATAAATGGAAGCAAAACATGTCACTATAACATTAAAGTTACACAACATCCTCTCCATCTAGAAGCTCAAAAAGATGTTCAACCAGTTGTAAAAGAGCTAAAAAGCAACAGATGGCATAGTGTCATGCTCAGCCTTCCCATTCCTGTGGGAAACATCCTGATTATGCAGGATCTGCAGGAATTAACAAAGCTGTAATTCTTTGTGCTCATTGTGTACCAGGATCACACACATTGTTGAATGAACTAGAACTCCAAGTACAATTTTTTCACAGTGGCAGTCATTAGCAATGCATTTTTGGCATACCAGTACACCCAGATCATCAATTCTGGTTTGCATTCATATCTGAAAACAAAAATTACATATTCACCAGCCTACCACAGGGTTACTGTGAGTCTCCTACAATTTTTTCTCAGGCAATGTCAGCAAATCTTGCACATTTTATACCTCCTAATAGGAGCCAATTGCTCCAATGACATATTGCTGGCAACTCCTGATGAAGAGATATACAAATAAAACATATCTCTGCAGGCTGGAGTCTATAAGTGATTAAATAAAGGTGCCGTGTTTAATCAAGGTTCCCAAATTTATACTTGACCAAAGGGTAAACCCATCCTCCCACAAAAATTATTTCACTATGTTGCTACTTGAACACATAGACTTTGTCATGTGTTCAAGGGAGGGATGGTGATATTAGTTATTACAACCTATGGGTTTGAAAAAGTTGCTATGGATTTGAAAATTTTGCTACAAAATTTTGCCAATAATGTATAATTTGTGCACAAAGATAATGCCCATGGCAATGTCAAGACCAAAGAAGGGTAGTTTTCCATCATCAACATACCCATTTCAGAACATTTGCGTGGACTTCATTGACTGCGTGTGTTCCTCTCCGGACCCACTGAAATTGGCTTCTCCCCCTCATCACTGACGACCCCTCCTCCCTGACTGCAGTAAAGAAAGAATTAAAAAGGAAGGGACATCGATAGACAGGACAAAGATGATCAAACTGACCACAAGTAAGTAAAATACATTATATTGTTGTTGTTGTTTTTTTCCATTTCCAAATGTGAGGTCTTAAATTTGATGAAACTGTGGGGGACCCATGCTGTAGAGTTCAGTAGTTTTCCTCACAGACTGAGAGAGCATGGAGATCAAAGGGCTGGGGAGTAAGGGGAATTGTCTGGGGAGAATGAATGGCGAATGCAGGACCTCAAGTAGCAGGGAGGTGTGAGTTTTTGGGATATAAAAGAGAGAGTCCCTGCTTCACGAGTTTAATGTTCTGATTCTGGAAGATTTGAGAGTGAAATAAAGTTTGTCTGCTCGGAAAGTTCGGTCTGGTTATTTCATCTCCACACTAGTGACCCTTGACGCAGAATGGAACACGAGGCAAACACCCCGGAGACAACCTAGATGGGAAACCCCAGCAATGCATGCGCCATTTCGGCCAAACTACCGGACTTTTGGCTGCACGACCCGAAGTGTTGGTTCCTCCAGACCGAGGCCCAGTTCGCACTCCGGGGAATAACGACAGATGACACCAGGTATTACTATGTGGTAGCAGCGCTGGACGTTCGCACGACTCAGCAAGTAGCAAGTCTGCTCCAACAGCCCCCAGCCCACGACAAATACGGGGCTCTCAATGCCGCGCTGACCCGGCGCTACACACTCCTGATGTGCTCCGAATTGGGAGACGGGTCGGCGGTCGAACGGATGGAGAAGATGTTGGCGTTGATGGGCACGGATGATGGGCATTTTCTATTTGCCCACCTTTTCCTCTGGAACCTCCCAATGGCAGCTAGAGCGGTCCTTGCCAACTCGCCGTTGCTGGCCACGCGTGACTACCGTGCGCTAGCCCAGGAGGCAGATCGGATCATCATCACAACCAGAGCCCTCACAGTGAATGCAGCGGTGTTGGAACCCAGCGAGACGGCCAGCGGAAGCAAGGAGCCAGCGATGGTAGCAGCAACGGGGGCCAGGAAGCGCCAGAGAGACACGCTCTGCTCCTACCACTGCTGTTTTGGAGAGGACGCACGTCGATGCGTGCCACCGTGCCAATTCAAGCGTTCGGGAAATGCCAGGACCGGGGGACCCATGCTGTAGAGTTCAGTAGTTTTCCTCTCTGGAGTAAGGGGAATTGTCTGGGGAGAGTGAATGGTGAATGTAGGACCTCAGGTAGCAGGGAGGTGTGAGTTTTGGGATATAAAAGAGAGAGTCCCTGCTTCACGAGTTTAATGTTCTGATTCTGGAAGATGTGAGAGTGAAATAAAATTTGTCTGCTCGGAAAGTTCGGTCTGGTTATTTCACAAAATACCATTAAAAAGGTCTTAAAGTATTTAATTTACTTTTCTGGGCACTGAGAGAAACACGATCCTTTGATGACCTTGACTAGCATATGGCGAGTAACTACCGCATGTGTATATTCGTGTTTTGCCCCTCATGGCTATTTATTTGTCATTTTTACCTTTTGTAAATAAAACAAGCAAAATCATCGGTTGGCCTATAGCATCTCATTGGTGTCCCGCAAGGGTCACCCATGACACAGAATTGGATTTATTGTTTACCACTGATACTATTTTATATGAGAATAATGCCCACAAAAAAAGGTTTATCACCGTTTGAAGTTGATATTAAAAGCTTTAATTAATTCCCCCTCTTAGACCATTCAACCCAGAAGATGAAGAGATTTGTTTAGTAAATTACATGTTAAAAATGTTGACTCAAAAAGATTCTGTTCATGCTATTCCTCCCTAGGAAGGAGCAAACAGAAGGAAGCATCACAGTGAAACCAGGAGACCAAGTCGTCACAAAGACTTAAAAAAAGAAGACCAGGTCAGAAGCCCTCTGGCAGGGGCCACATAAGGTAATATTGTCAAGTCTAAAAGCTGTAAAAGCACAAGGCAGAGACACTTGGGTACACCTTACATACTGTAAATTATTATCAAAACAAACCATAGAAGCTATAGGGGAAAGCCATAGAGAGTGTTGCTGCTGTGGTGGAAGTTTGGGGCTATAAAGGGAGTCAGGTATTTTAGTTGACCTGATTTGTCTCAAACCTTAGTGAAGAATTAAGAGTCCACAGCAGATAGAGTACACTCAAAATGGCTGACGATGAAAGACCCCTCAGAGAATATTGATGTAGATTCCAGTTTTTATTAGTGGCTCACATGTGTGTTCTTTGTGCTTGTCCTTGTCGTAGTACTCCTGACACGGTTGTTGTGCATCTCAGTAGCTATTTTAAAGGTAACTGGCAGATCAATAAACCTTTTCTTTCTTTCTTTCTTTCTTTCTTTATTTTATTTAATATGACATAACAAATTACATTAGTACAATCACAACGAGAGACCAGATGTTTTGCATAGGTGTATGTAGCACAAGTGCTAATTCTCAACACCAGTCCATAGGTGGCTTATATAGGTCATAAATTAGGCTGTACAAACAAAATTTACAAGTTAATTAAAATTACAAATACATTACAAATTATAAATAGAGCAAGAGCTCCATGATCACAACAAACACAATTCAGACTAAGCATGCACACATTGCTGGTGGGATTTTAGCCAATTTTTAGTGCCTCAACATTAAGGATGAAGGGACACCACCCACCATAACGTGCACTGAAGATAAAGCTTGTATAGTCCAGTTTGACTATTTTGAGATATATATAATTGTGACTATAGAGTGATGTCTGATGTAAGGCATATAAAGTGATGATATAGAGTGAAGTACGTGGCGGTAATGCACCTCGAAACATGAGCACAGAGTGATGATATAAAGTAAAGTACGTGGCGGTAATGCACCTGTAAGCTGGTTGCCAACCGCCAATCAAATCTAAAAGAAGAAGAAGAAAAATTGTGACTACTCTGCATTATGGATCTGAGTCTGATGTATGAAAAGAGTCATAAGTACACATGCACTCCTCCATGTAACTGGGCTGTTGTGTTCAGTCACACAAGACTCTTAATACTGACTCTTAATACTCTAACACCCATCATAAATTAAGAAACCACATATGCATTATACAGTCACCCTACCATGGGGCATGTGCTGCGAGCACGAGCTTCACATACGGCCGTAAGGAATGCACAATTTGTAACCCTATCAGAATAACTAGAACATCTCCGAAGTTGTTTGACGCTGAACAATATTATGTTGGCGTAAATGTACCTGGAAAAGAACCCTTAGAGAGCGTAGGCATGGTCTACTATTCTACCTAATACTAATTGTGAAGCAATAACACTATATTCAAACACACACCAAGATATGTAGAACATTTGGAACATGACTGGTTACCTGATCCATATCACCACAGCAATGTATTCACAACTAACTATTGGTGGGGTTATGCAGAGTTACTTGCTAGTAGGACAAATACAACAAATTTCTCCTGCTCAGGACTTGGGAACATTTCAAACACTTCCTCCAAGCCATTATCCATAGTCATATTCCTAGTGTCAAGGGCGCCAGGGCAGAACAACACCTTTGAACTAAATGAAGGATGGTGGCTCTGTGGGCCTAGGGTCTACTCACACCTGCCCTCTAACTGGGAGGTGTCTGCGCCCCTGTATGACTGACTGACCACGCTATCATGATGCATCTGGATTAAGTCAGACAGTCAGGGCGTTGAAAGAGGGACCTGGAATACAAACCACATGATGCACTGTGGGTAACAGATACCAGTTGAATTTAAACATTGGAGCGTTGGCCAAAAGGTCACACTCACACTATTTCCTTGGACAGGGGTTGGAAAGAATATTCTTAGGACTGAGTTTGGCCAAGATACTGGGTATGAACCCGATGTCTTCATTGCCGAGCTACAATCCTTCTTTGGATGGTGGGCAGGAGTGATAAAAAACATATTATCCCTTATGATTAGAATTGACATTTTTTATGTGTGTAGGATGTTGCTGCTTTCCCTGTTGTAGAGGCCTTATTGAAAAAACAGTACATGTTGTTGTTGCACACTAGTATCTCATATAAGCTCAGCAGGAGGAGAGCGACAAGGATTCAAGTGATGAGGATAGTCAGGTTTAATCCATGTCTACCAGTGTCTCTGCAATAGAAAAATGTCGGTATTGACAATATGCCTATAATGGCTAGAGCATGATGAAACAGCTGAACATTGTGTAAATACATTTATTGGAAGGTTTTTTTTTAAGTTTTTATTTTTGATATTGAAATTGTAATACTGAATGTTTGTAAATGATGACTCATTTTTATGGTTGCCAAGGGTAGTAAAAACAAGGTGAGAATTTTTCCTGTATGCTCAGAGAGTGAAGACTGAAAAGAAATTGCATTACAGTGATTACTCATGAAATTATATACTGCTTAAAGGTCTTTCACTCATCACACATGAAAATAACATCAGATGTCTGATACCCATTTATTATAGTTATTGACACCATGAAAATTGAGTCGAGAGGAAATTGTTATAATAAATAAATAGTGAAGATTAGTTAATTAGATATTACACAAAGTGCTTGTATACACGTTTTAGCTCCATATACACACACACACACACACACACACACACACACAAGTCAAACCCACAAATACACCATTTACACATACACATCAGTTGCTTACACACAAACACACAAGCTGCACATACACACAGGCTGTACACACACACACACACACACACACACACACACACACACACACACACACACACACACAGGCTGTGCAAGAGGTCTCTGTTCCTGCTTCCATATATGGGCATGAGGGTCATGTAGGACTGAAGTGGAAGCCATAAAAGTGCTGAGATGAAGATATCTGGAGAGGATAACACTGAGTGGACCGGTTGAAACCAGTCTGGACAAAAACCAGACTTTTGTTGGGGACTCTTGTTGGAAAGTTACTAGGAAACACCCAGTAACTTGCCGATATGTAGCTGTGGATTCCTTTGTGCTGGGTCTTTCTAAAAGAGGGGGCCGGGAAAGACCCACAGCCGTGTTCTCTGACTTCCTGCATGATTCAATTAAAGATAAGCTGAGAAATAATATTTCTTCTGTGATTATTGGTTGGTTAATGGACAAGATTCTGCGAACTGTCCAAAATTAATTTTTACAGTACATACAGTGGATATAAAGTCTACACACCCCTGTTCAAATGCCAGTTTTTTTGTGATGTTAAAAAGGAGACCAAGATAAATCATTTCAAACCTTTTTATACCATCAATGCAACCTATAATCTGTACAACCCAATTGAAAAACAAACCGAAATCTTTTTAAGGGGAAAAATAAAAAATCTTACAATATCCTGCTTGCAAAAATATACACACCCTTAAACTAATACTTTGTTGCAGCACCTTTGGCTTTTATTACAGCACTCAATCCTTTTGGGTGGGAGTCCATCAGCATGGCACATCTTGATGTGGCAATATTTGCCCATTCTTCTTTCCAAATCTGCCAGATTGCGAGGGCATCCCCTGTGCACAGCCCTCTTCAGATCACCTCACAGACACAAACCTTAGAAATACCTTTCCAAATCAAACTCTTTTTTTGGATGCAGTGACTCTTTCTCTTAATAGTTCTGTGAGGAACCTTGGAGTTATTTTTGATCAAGATCTGTTTTTCAATTCACATATTAAATTCATTTCTAAGACTGCCTTCTATCATTTGCATAATATTGCCAAGATTAGGAGCATCTTGTCGTAGAATGATGCTGAGAAGCTGATCCACGCTTTTGTTAGCTCTCGATTAGATTATTGTAACTCTTTATTATCAGGTTGTCCTAAAACATCTTTAAAAAGTCTTCAGTTGATCCAAAATGCTGCAGCAAGAGTTTTAACAGGTACTAGAAAGAGAGATCATATCTCTCCAGTTCTGGCCTCCCTTCATTGGCTTCCCATAGAGTTTAGAATTAAGTTTAAAATCCTTCTTCTCAGGAGTCTTCTCAAACACATGATCCCTCTAGGGAGGGATCATGTGTCTCTAAACCCTCCCTTAGTTATGCTGCTAATAGGTTTAGACAGCCAGGGGACCTCCAACAATGCACTGGGATTCACTCCATTCTTCACTCTCAATGAATTTTTTATTTTTTGCTGGTCATTAACATCTGTTTGCTCTCTCCCATAGACTGAGTCCTCATCGTGCTGTTTGCTCTCTTCTCAAGATGAAGTTCCTCTTCATCTTCAGCTTTCTAGCAGAAGTCTGAAGGTTTTGTGCCAACACTGACTGGTATTTGGAACTATTCATAATTCCCTCCATTATGACTAAGGCCCCAGTTCCAGATGAAGAAAAACAGACCCAAAGGATGATGCTGCCACCACCATGCTTCACTGTAGGTATGGTGTTCTTTTGGTGATGAGCAGTGTTATTTTGTGCCAAATGTACCTTTTAGAATTATGGCTAAAAAGTTCAGCCTTGGTTTCATGGGACCATAACACATTGTAGCATTAACCCTTTTGGTTCCAATCCATAAAATCATTCTTTGCTGAAGACAATTGTTTCAACTCAAAAGTCTGGTCATGAACTGCTTCTATCACCCAAAGACCCGAGCTGTAACACTATCCATCGGCCATAAAGTGGAAGTTAATCCCTTCTCCAGGACTTACAGCCATGGACAAAATTGTTGGTACCCCTCTGTTAATGAAAGAAAAACCCACAATGGTCACAGAAATAACTTGAATCTGACAAAAGTGGTAATAAATAAAAATTCTATGAAAATTAACCAATGAAAATCAGACAATGCTTTTGAATTGTGGTTCAACAGAATTACTTTAAAAAACAAACTCATGAAACAGGCCTGGACAAAAATGATGATACTCCTAGAAAAGATTGAAAATAATGTGACCATAGGGACATGTTCAATCAAGATGTGTCCTCTAATTAACATCACAGGCGTCTACAAACTTGTAATCAGTCAGCCGGCCTAGTTAAAGAGTGACAAGTAGTCACTGTGCTGTTTGTTGACATGGTGTGTACCACACTAAACATGGACCAGAGGAAGCAAAGGAGAGAGTTGTCTCAGGAGATTAGAAAGAAAATTATAGACAAGCATGTTAAAGATAAAGGCTATAAGACCATCTCCGAGCAGCTTGATGTTCCTGTGACTACAGTTGCACATATTATTCAGAAATTTAAGATCCACGGGACTGTAGCCAACCTTCTTGAATGTGGCCACAAGAGGAGATGGATAATAGGAATGGTAACAAAAAAGCCCAGAACAATCTCTAAACACATTCATGGTGAACTCCAAGGTCAAGGTACATCAGTGTCAGATTGCACCATCCGTCGTTGTTTGAGCCAAAGTGGACTTCATGGGAGATGACCAAGGAAGACACCACTGCTGAAAACAAATCATAAAAAAAGCCAGACTGGAATTTACCAAACTGCATGTTGACAAGCCACAAAGCTTCTGGGAGAATGTCCTATGGACAGACGAGACAAAACTGGAACTTTTTGGCAAGGCACATCAGCTCTGTGTTCACAGACGCAAAAATAAAGCATACCAAGAAAAGAACACCGTCCCTACTGTGAAACATAGAGGAGGTTCTGTTATGTTCTGGGGCTGCTTTGCTGCATCTGGCACAGGGTGTCTTGAATCTGTGCAGGGTACAATGAAATCTCAAGACTATCAAGGTATTCTAAAGAGTAATGTGCTGCCTAGTGTCAGAAAGCTTGGTCTCAGTTGCAGGTCATGGGTCTTGCAACAGGATAATGACCCAAAACACACAGCTAAAAATACCCAAGAATGGCTAAGAGCGAAACACTGGACTATTCTAAAGTGGCCTTCTATGAGCCCTAATCTAAATCCTATTGAACATCTGTGGAAGGAGCTGAAATATGCCATCTGGAGAAGGCGTCCTTCAAACCTGAGACAACTGGAGCAGTTTGTTCATGAGGAGTAGGCCAAAATAGGTTAGGTTAATTGGCATCAAAACTGGGGATTCTAAATTGTCCTTAGGTATGACTGTGAGAGTGAATGGTTGTCTGTCTCTCTGTGTTGGCCCTGCAATGGACTGGCAATCTGTCCAGGGTGTACCCTTCCCCTCGCCCAAAGATGCTGGGATAGGCTCCAGCCCCCCTGCGACCCGAAAAGGATTAAGCGGAAGAAGATGAATGAATGAATGAGTAGGCCAAAATATCTGCTGAGAGGTGCAGAAGTCTCATTGACAGTTACAGCAATTGTTTGATTGCAGTGATTGCCTCAAAAGGTTGTGCAACAAAATATTAAGTTAAGGGTACCATCATTTTTGTCCAGGCCTGTTTCATGAGTTTGTTTTTTAAAATAATTCTGTTGAACCACCATTCAAAAGCATTGTCTGATTTTCATTGGTTAATTTTCATAGAATTTTTTTTAATTACCACTTTTGTCAGATTCAAGTTATTTAAGATAAGATAAGATAAACTTTATTGTCCCTCAAGGGGAAATTTGTCTTGGGCTTGTCACCCGTGCTGCAACCACACAATCCACACATACACAATGGATGTAGTACATAATAAATGAAATAAAACCCAGTAAATAATACAAGTACATACATAAATAAATATATAACAGCAGTCATTAAGAACAGGAGTTATAAGTGTCCCTGACCTATTTATCTGAGTTTAAAAGTTTTACTGATGTCGAGATAAATGAGTTCTTATATCTATTGAACCTGCACTTGGGGACTCTGCATCTCCTCGCTGAGGGCAGCCACACATATTCATTGTTTAGTACATGGCTCATGTCACTGATTATTTTTTGAGCTTGTCTACAGGCTGCCTGTTCATGTAAGATCTGCATGGGTAAATACTCTTTAACTCCAATAATTTTCCATGCTGTACGAATTAAACGCAACACTCTGTTCTTTAGTTTCACAGAGAGGTTGCCAACCCAAGCTGTAATGCTGTATCTAATACAGCTCTCCAACACAGCCTCGTAAAATATTAACATAATCCTTTTATCAATGCCATGTATTCTTAATCTAAGCAAGAAATGCAGCCGCTGTTGTAGTCTACTACAGAGGTAATCAATATGTGTGCTCCAGGTTAATGAATTGTCAATAAATACTCCCAAATATTTATAGGAACTAATCTGTGTTGTAGTGTGGTTGTGGATGACCACAGGCCTGTGGTCACCAACTCCCCGAGGGTCAAACACCATCTCCTTTGTTTTATCAGTATTCAAAATGAGATGATTGTCATCACACCAATTGAAAAACCTCTGAATTTCTGTAACCAATGAGGGTTTCTCTTTCATTAACAGAGGGGTACCAACAATTTTGTCCACGTGTGTAGTCATTCTCCCTTTTCTGCTGTTTGGCAAAGGAATGCCCCAAATGACAGATTCATGGTTGATATAATCCAGACCTGGGAGTCAAGATTCCTCATTAACCAACCAAACAGTTTTACAGTGTCATCTGGTGGACAATGCAGGAATATTTAATAATCTCTCTCTCTCTCCTGTGGCCGAGGGGGGACAGGGCCTGGTGGACATATATTCCAAGATCGCCAGCTTCAGGCTTCGAACTGCACAACGACTCCTTTACAGATGCGGACCCTGCTGGATGGACACGGCTAAGCTGCTTTTGAGGAGAGTTGGTCGCTTGGGCTATGATAAGCAGCTCTTCCTTGTGACGTCTGGGGAGGTGGACCTTACTGGACTATCTGCTTTTTACACGTCAGTTTTGCATGCATGGCGAGTCTTCAACGTGGCCCGCTTCTGTGACGAGGCGCTGGGCATGTGGCTGTTCGAAGAACCACTGTTTTTCAATCGATTCATCGCAGCAGAGGTGCTGCAGTCTGCCAGTCTGCGGAGTTGTTTGCGGGAGGCACGCTGTACCAAGCTGGGTCATCTTATGAGGATGTCGACCACATCGATGGATACACTGAGGCGGAGTGCAAAAATTACATCTGTCAGACTGCTGCAAAGGGTGGTGGAGGACGTGTGCGCCGCCTTGCCACAGCCGCTTCGAGCGTTTGCGACAAACCACACTCTTTCCAATCAATGGGATGACGACACTGCGTCCACCTTTCCTGCAATTTCCATAACTCCGGATGTGGAGGAGTGGCAGGGAAGAGAGGATCACCTACTGACCTTCAGGATTCCTCGCCTGGGCAAGTTCCAGTTTGTCGGGACAAGGGCGGTGTATCACATCTGTGTGAAGGTTCTGAATCTGCGCTCTCTGAAGGATGTCACGGAGTCGAGGTGGGCTGGTTGTTTGGGGCCAGGGGTCTCCCCAAAAGGCAGCTGGCGGTGCATGTACAAGCAACCTATTGAGAAACGCACAGCAGATCTCCAGTGGAGGATTGTGCATGGGGCAATAGCCACAAATAAATACAGAGCACACCTTGATCCGACTGTGGGGGGGGAATGTTTGTTTTGTTCCCAAGTTGAGACCCTCGACCATTTGTTTGTCCACTGTTTTCGTTTATCTGGACTTTTTGACATTTTGCGCGAGTGGTTTCGGGCTTTGGGTGAACGATTCTCTTTTGGTCTGTTCATTTACGGTCTGAAGTACAAAGTGGCAAGGAAGGCTTCCCACACTTTGATGAACTTCCTATCTGGGACTGCTAAGCTTGCCATCTGGCTGACGAGGAAAAATCGGGCAAGCAATGCTGGCAATGCTGGATCCTGTGTCCGCTTTCAAGGTCTTGTTGACAGTCAGACTCCGGGTAGAGTTCTCTTACTATCAAATGGTAGACAATCTGGAGGCGTTCATCAATAGATGGGCTGTAGGGAATGTTTTGTGTTCAGTGGGTCAGGGGGATGAGTTATGTTTGCACTTTTGAGATGTGACACACTTGGACACCTGATATTGGTCTTTCTGCAATTTTGAAATGTGCAATAAAGCCTTTTTTTTAAAAGTCAAAGTCTCTCTCTCTCTCTCTCTCTCTCTCTCTCTCTCTCGCTCTCTGAGTGGGTGTGGTCGTGAGTGTGAGCTGAGAGCGTGTGACAGCGTGAGTGAATTATCTCAAACTTTTCTCTATCTTTTTGTGTTTAAGGTGTTTTTTTGTTAAATAATCTTAATTTTTGTTGTTTTCTGTAGCTGGGGTGGGGTAGGCATTTTGGGAGGGGGGTTTCTGCTGCCAGCTCTGCTGGTCAGCATGGTTTTGGAGCGAGGCTCCGGGTTCGAGAAGCTGACACGCCGGCATGCTGTCAAACTGACTCTGGCTGTCAGCTGCTCAGTGGAGGAGTGTAGTCTGGCTGTGGGGGAGCTGGTCGGTTTTGAAAACGTTAGATCAGCTTCTAGAATGAATAGTGCCGTGGTGATCTTCCTGGATAGTATTGAAAAAGTTAACCAGGTAGTGGAGAGCGGGGTTGTGATTAAAGACACACTGGTTCCTGTTCTGTCTCTGGTAAATCCCGCGAAGAGAATTACGATCTCAAATGTCCCACCATTTTTAAAGAATGAGCTGTTGGAGAAGGAGCTGTCGAGACACGGGCAGCTTTTGTCCCCGATTAAGCACATCCCTCTCGGTTGTAAGTCCCCACGTTTAAAGCATGTCATGTCTTTTAGGCGACAGGTGCTCATGATTTTAAAGAATAGCGAGGAAAGCCTCAACCTCGTATTTAAATACCGGATTGACGGCTTTGATTACACCATCCACGTCACCTCTGATAATATGAAGTGTTTCGGCTGCGGAATGGAGGGACACTTGATTCGATCATGCCCTCAGGGAGTGGGGGGTGATCACTTGGGGGAGGCCGCTAGTGCGGCCTTGGGGCCGTCTGGCGGCAGAGCGGCTTTGCCGCTCTCTGAGGCTGACGGCGCTACTGCGCCGTCGGGCGCTTCGGCCGAGGCCGCGGGGCCGTCTGGCGGCGGTGCTTCGGCCGGGGC
Source organism: Pholidichthys leucotaenia (assembly GCA_020510985.1). Lineage (NCBI taxonomy): Eukaryota > Metazoa > Chordata > Actinopteri > Cichliformes > Pholidichthyidae > Pholidichthys > Pholidichthys leucotaenia. Next base: position 51,857,820 of record CM035849.1, on the reverse strand, counting down.
CGCGAGGCTGTCTGGCGGCGGGGCGGCTTCGCCGCCCTCCGCAGCCGGCCTGTCAATCATAAATGAAACAGCAGCAAAAGTTAAAGCACATCGCAGGGCTGCTGCACAGACCAACATTGTGGACAAGGGTGAGATTACCGAGAGGGATCATGCTGAGGGTCAGACAGATGAGCCAAATGAGGCCCAGGTAGATGGTGGGACTAGAAAAATGAAAATAAAACCACAGCACAGGGTGAGCGAAAAACAAGAAGAGACAGCTACCAGGGTGGCTGAGTCAGTGTTGGAGGATGAGGATGACATCGAAATAGATGAAGAGTTACGTAAAATCTCAATCAAGCGGAAGAATTTGGAAACCAAACAGCAGAGGAGCAAAGTAAAAAGGGTTGTCAAAGACAGTTCTGAGGTTTCTCTATCTCAACCAGATTCTTATGCTGGGTCTGAGATAGAGAGTGATGGTGAAAGCAGTGATGATGTAGCCAGTGGAGGCGGTTACCCCTTCACAAAAATACAGAAGTTTTTGCAGGACACTAAGGGATCCAGAATGGTTAAAGTTGAAAACTTCTTCCCCGATCTAAAACGTTTTGTTGAGTCTGCTCGGGCCTACATGAAAAATAGGGGAGAGCTTGAGCAGGAAAGTTTTACTGATCAGGAGGTCTACAGACTAAAAAATCTTGTGGTTGATTAGTCTTTTATCGCTCATTCTTTCTTTTCTGTTTTTGTATTGGTTTTACCCTTTTATATGCATGTGCAGTTTTAATTTTGGCACACTCAACATCAATGGAGCAAGAGAAGTGTCCAAGCGAGCGTGTGTTTTTACTCTTGGAGGAGGGAATTTCGAGGTGAAATTATTCTTAGTCATAAAAGCAGCAGCAGTGGTGGAGTGGGTATTTTATTTTCTCGAGATTTTATTCCACTTTCTTATGACATTGATGAGATAATTGCAGGCCACATTTTAAAAGTTCGAGCTGTTTTTGAGAATGTGAAAGTTGTTTTTATAAATGTGTATGCTCCAACCGTAGGCACAGAAAGATTGGACTTTTTATATATTTTAGATGACACGATCAAAAGTTGCAGTAATGATGACTTTTTATTTGTGGGAGGTGATTTTAATTGCACAGAAAATCCTCTTATGGATAGGAATCACCCAGAGCCACATGCTGCATCCAAGAAAAGTTTAAAAGGTCTCATAGAAGCTCATGATCTGAGTGATGTGTGGAGGAATTTTCATGGCAAGGCTAGACAGTACACGTGGAGCCATAGAAAGGACGATATTCTGTCCTTAGCTAGACTGGATAGGGTTTACAGTTTTAAGCACCATTTTAGCATTTTTAAAAGTGCTTTTATAGTCCCTGTTGGCTTCACAGATCATTCCCTGGTTCAGTGTTGTGTTTTTATCAAAAATATAAAGTGCAGTAGTGCATACTGGCATTTTAACACGTCACTTTTATCGGATAACAGTTTTAAAACTGCTTTTATGTTTTTTTGGAGTAATTTTAAATTAACAAAATCAAATTTTAGTTCTTTGCAGCAGTGGTGGGATGTAGGGAAGAGCCAAATAAAGAATCTGTGCCTACAGTATACTCGCAATGTCTCTGGAGACTTGGCCAGGTCTGTCAGGGACCTGGAGAGAGAAGTAGTGGAGCTGCAGTCTTTGGCAGGCTCCACAGGAGAAAGAGGACATTTTGAGGCCCTCAATGGCAAAAAGTCTGTTTTAACTGACCTACTGGGTGTGGCTGCCAGGGGCGCTGTGCTACGCAGTAGGTTCCAGAACATCGCACTAATGGACGCTCCATCTCATTTTTTCTTTGGTTTGGAGAGGAAGAATGGTCAGAGGAGTATGATCCACTCTCTTAGCTCCGAGGACGGGCGGCCGATCCATGAGTCTGCGGAGATCCGTCGCCTTGCAGTTGCTTTCTACAAGGATCTCTTTAAGAAAGAATTTGTTGAGAATCCACATGCACTGAGTCATTTTTTGACGGACTTGCCAAAGGTGATGGCTAGCATGAATGTGGAGCTGGAGAGCGGGATCACTCTGCAAGAATTAGCAGTGGCTGTCCAGTCTCTTCAGTGTGGAAAAGCCCCAGGGATAGATGGTCTACCATCGGAGTTCTACAAGGCGTTCTTGTCTGAGATCTGTGAGGACTTGCTGGAAGTACTGTCTGACAGTCTGCGGAAGGGTCACCTGCCCCTAAGTTGTAGGAGAGCAGTCCTCACCCTCCTTCCAAAGAAAGGCAACTTGAAAGACATTAAAAACTGGCGTCCGGTGGCCCTCCTCTGTACTGACTACAAAATTCTCTCCAAAGCGTTGGCTACCAGACTGAGGAAGGCGATGGAACAGGTCATACATGTAGACCAGACCTACTGTGTACCTGGTAGGTTGGTTACAGACAACATTTTTTTAATTCGTGATGTTTTGGACCTCTCCAGCTCATTGGTCAAAGAACTTGGTCTTATTTCAATAGACCAAAAAAAGGCGTTTGACCGAGTTGAACATCCATACCTTTGGCAGACACTAGAGGCCTTTGGTTTCAGCTCAGGGTTCATCGCCATGATCCAGGCTTTGTATAGAGACATTGAGAGTATTCTTAAGATTAATGGTGGTTTGAGTGCTCCTTTCAAAGTTGAGAGGGGTGTCCGACAGGGCTGCCCCCTCTCAGGTATGCTGTACTCTCTTGCCATTGAGCCCCTCCTTTGTAAACTAAGGCAAGGCCTCACTGGTTTTAGTAGTAGTAGATTAGTTTATTTGACAGGGACAGTGCAATAAACATAGACAATTAATCAAAGACAATCAATCTGATGTGTTGCACATAGAGTGTATAGCTATTAGCTAATTTGCAACTCTTGTCCCTGGATGGGCTTTAGAAAAAAGAATCAAGATAAAAAATATACACAATAACCACATACATCAATGCAGAAAAATTATAAATACACAATTATAAATATTATAAATATTATAAATACACAAATATAACAGCCTGACTCACATTTAACATAAATATTATAAATATTATAAATACACAAATATAACAGCCTGACTCACATTTAACACATATAACATAACTCACATTTGCCTATTTCAGGCCTTCCTCCCTCCGTCACTCACTATAAACAAACACATTTATTCCTTCCCTTCATTCACTCTCACTTTGCAGACAATTAATTCATACATGAGTACATTCTTGTTTATTTTTCAGCCAGTTTTTAACATTTTTAGTGAATGTTTTAAAGTCCGTTATTATTTTAATTTCATTTGGCATTGTGTTCCAGATGTGACTGCCCTTTATAGAGAAAGCTGTTTGTCCAAATGTGGTTCTGCGGTGGAATATTTTACAGTTATTGTTAACAGAACTCCTGGTGGCTCTGCTGCTGTCCTGTCTTTGGACAAAACCAGCAAGTGGCTCGGGTGCTGATTTATGAAAACATTTGAACGTTAATTTCAGAAGACAGAGGTCAATGAAGCTCTCAAAACTCAATAGGTTGTATTTTTTTAAAACATTACAGTGATGCCACCTAATGGGCTTTTTGTCCAAGATTTTTAGGGTTTGATTATATAATGAACCTATATGTCTTATTGTGGAAGGGGCTGCTTGAGCCCAGACTGTCAAACAGTATGATATATGAGAAAAAACCATAGAATGCATATACAGTGCAGCTGCTTCGTAAGGTATGTAATATCTAATTAATTTAAAGCAGTTCAGATTTTTTTTTACTGTTTTTGAAATTTTCTTTATATGAAGATTAAATTTGAGTTGAGGATCTAGTACAATGCCAAGGTATTTGAATTCTGTAACTAAACTGATGTCATGATCATGTATATTAACTTTAAAATGTTGCAGGTTACATTTTTTGATTGAAAAGCACATTGAGACTGTTTTCTGAAGGTTCAGCAATAGATGGTTCTTGAGGAGCCACTCTTGGACATCAACCATACTTGTAGACAGTACATCTGCAGCCTGTGCTGGAGTCTTGGCAGCTGTGTAAATAACTGCATCATCTGCATAAAGTTGGCATGTTGCAGCTGAGCAGTGTAACGGCAGGTCATTAATAAAAATGCTGAAAAGTAAAGGACCAAGAATGGACCCTTGTGGGATACCCATGCGGTTGTTTAAAAATGAGGATTTATCCTGGTGAACTTTTACACACTGTTCTCTATTCTGGAGATAAGATGCAAACCATTCTAATGTATTTGGGGAGAAGTTAAAAGATACCATTTTGGATAAAAGCAAACTGTGGTTTACAGTATCGAAAGCCTTTTTGAGATCTAGAAAAACAGCTCCTACCACATTACCCCTGTCCAAGGACTGTTTGACGTTTTCAATAAGGCAACAATTTGCTGTTTCTGTTGAGTATCCTGGTCTAAAACCAAATTGATGTGGATGAAGAAGTTGATTGTCTTGTAAGTAGTCTATCAGCTGTGTAGCTACAACTTTTTCAAGAACCTTAGATAGGACTGGTAAGATAGAGATTGGGCGGTAATTGCATATATCGTCTTTACTGCCTGATTTATGAACTGGTATGACGACAGCTTTTTTCCAGCCAGATGGAAATGTACTAGACCTAATGGAGAGATTAATGAGATGAGTCAGTGGTTTGATTAATATTTTGCTGTGCATTTTGAGAAAGGAGGTGCTCATATTGTAGATATCATTAGTTTTTGAGTTTGACAGTGTTTTAACAATACCAGCAATTAACTTCTCATTTACCTCATCGATGTGAAAAGTATCTGTTGGAAGTATGGAATTTGTGTTGTTGAGCACATTTGGCAGCACAAAAATTTTTGTTAAGTCTTCCACAGAGCCCACAAAGTGTGAATTAAATTCATTTGCCAAAGTAGCCTTGTCACTGACGGTCTTGCCATTGATTCTAAGTTCCTTTACCCCCTTCTGATCGTTTTTTTTATTAGTTAAGTTATTTAAATGCCTCCATAGGGAACTGTTGTTACCCTTTGCATGATCTATCAGTTTATTGTAATAAGATATTTTTGATTTTCGCAGCTCATGTACCACTTTATTTCTTAAACTTTTGTACACAAGGTGATCATTTTGTAGTTTGGAGGTTAGTGATGTTTTCAGTGCATAGTCTCGCCTCTTCATAAGTTTTCTTATTTCATTATTTAACCATGGTAGGCTAATCTTCTGTTGTCTACTTTTAATTTGCTTTGAAAATTTTTCTATAGACTTTGTGATTGTTGCAGTTATAAAATTACAACAATCATCTACTTCACATGTTGACATGAGCTGCTCCCAATTTTGATTCTCTAAGTAATGTTCAAACTCCTCATTTTTTGATTTGGGGATAATAAAATTTGATTTGTCAATATCGACTCCCCCAAAATACTGTAGTCGCTTTTTAGTAAGTTTCCTGACAGCAAGAACCATGTTATGATCTGAGAGACCAGTTACAAGATTATAGGTTCTGGTTATTCGTTCTGGTTTATTAGTAAATACCATGTCAATAAGTGTTCTGGATTGTTTGGTTATCCTGGTGGGTCCTTTGATGATTTGCTGGTAATTAAATTTAGTCATGAGGCTTTTCAGTTTTTGTTTGTCTTTTTTATCAGACCAGTTGATATTAAAGTCACCATGAATTATTGTTTCTCTGTTCTTCTCAAGTTGTTTAACCAGATCACTTAATTCATTATAAAAGGAAGAGTTGTGTGATGGTGGGTTGTACACTACTGCAATGTTGAAATTCATTACCGGAGAGAGACATACATTAACAGCTAAACATTCAAGTGAAGTATTCAAATCAACCAGTTGACATTTATATTTGTCTTTGATGTAAATTAAAACACCTCCTCCCCTCCCTACCTGCCTGTCTTTTCTAAAACACTGGTAGCCCACAATATCGATCATATTAGTGTCTATGTTCCTGTGTAGCCAGCTTTCTGAGAGACAAAGGTAGTCCAGATTTGAGTCCAACAGCAACACCGAAATCTCATCTCTTTTGGGGATTATGCTCCGTATGTTTAAATGACCGCCGAGGATCCCCTTTGGTTTAGCCTTGGTGTCCCAAAGAACTCGTGCATGATTAACAGTTTGGAAAAATAAATGTTGTTTTTGCTTTTGTACAGCTCGGTTTTGTGCTAACCCAGTGGTCTGCTGTTTAATAGTGGCAGGTCCAGGGTTAAGGTGAATATCTCCTGCCAGAAGTAGCAGAACTAACAGAACTTTAATTGTATATCCTCTGCCATATTGTGATTTTTGCTTAACAGCCATGTTTGCCTTAATTTGGAAGTTTTTGCTCAGGGCCTTTTAAAGACCACATAGAGTGTAGGGTGAGATGTCCAAGCCCAAATCCATACAGATAAAACTTTTTAACTTCACCTTTGGTTGAGTTTGTCGGAAAATCCTTCTTGTTGCAGGTCCAGACACACAAAGACAAAACGAAGAGGAAGTAGAGAAGTAGAGAAGGCTTATTAGTGGTGCCCATCAGCCCACTTTTTAATCCGGTGGCCGCCATCTTCAGTCTTTCTTGGAAAGAAGGAAAAAGAAAATCTGTGGATAGTAAAATAAATTCTGCTTATATCGCCAGAATCTGATCCGATCGTCCTCGAATCCAGCTGGGCCTCAGCTAGCCAACTAGCCCCTTCCGTTGCTGGTCTCGTTGCTCATAGTCGCCGTAACTGGTCTCCCGTCCCGCTCCTCCAACCGAGTCTCGTCACACACCGCCGCTGCCACCGAGCTCCGCTGAGGTCACGGTAAGTCCTCCGCTAGGCACCGCCACCTACCGTTGTCTGCCTGGGAAGAAAGGTCCCCAACTCTGACTCTGTTTTTAAAGTGTCTGCCTATGCTGATGACGTTGTTGTTTTTACAAGAAATCAAAATGATATAGACTACCTTTTAAGAACTGTCAATCTTTTTGGTGAGTGCTCCTCAGCGAGAGTGAATTGGGGTAAGAGTGAAGCTGTTGTGGTGGGGGGGAGACCACAAAAAATTGCCCTACCTGGTGGCCTCTCGTGGACACAAGGTGGTTTTAAATATCTTGGTGTGTTCTTAGGAAATCCGACTTTTACTGGGAAAAATTGGGAGTGTTTTTTAGAAAAAGTTGAAGGAAGACTAAAAAAATGGAAATGGATTCTGCCAAACTTGTCCTTCAGAGGTCGTGTTTTAATCATTAACAACTTGATTGCTTCGATGCTGTGGCATTGACTGTTTTGTCTGGACCCTCCACCCAATTTTCTGGCCAGAGTGCAATCTACAGTCGTGGACTTTTTCTGGGACCGTCTTCACTGGGTTCCACAGAGCATCCTTTTTTTACCGAGGGAAGAAGGTGGTCAAGGGCTCATCCATCTGGCCAGCAGGGGGGCTGTCTTCCGCCTGCAGTTCATTCAGCGACTGCTGAGTGGCCCCCTCGACCTTGTGTGGAGACCTATTGCCAGGGCTGTCCTGGCTCACTGTGGAGGGCTTGGACTAGAGGAGTCGCTGTTTTTAATGGACTTAAGGAGCCAAAAACTCCCAGAACTTCCCCAGTTTTACCAAAGTGCTTTTAAAATCTGGGAACTTTTTAAAAAGAACTCTCCCCAGGCTTCCTTGTCACCTTTCTGGCTTTTAAAGGAACCACTTGTGTTCGGGACCAGTTTTGATGTGGGTAATGCTTTAGGACCTTCTGTTTTAAAAAAGTTCATTTCTGCAAAGGTCACAACGCTGGGACACTTGGTAAATTTATGTGGTCCTAGCTTGGGCAATGCTGTTGCCCTGTGCTCGGCTCTTGGCGTTTCTTCAGTCAGAACTATAATGAACTTGCTGAAAGACTGGAGAGACTGCCTGTCTGCAGAAGAACACTCTGCTATTATTTTACACTGCAAAAACTCTGTGCAAACTGCTGATGAGCCTTTTCCTTTTAGTGTTTTATCTCCTGATTTTAAAGATGGCACTGGTGTGTTTTTAAACTCTGAACACATTAACATTTGTGACTCTCCTGGTAAAAAAATGTATGGACTTTTGGTGAAAGTTTTAAATGTAAATAAGTTAAAAGGTCGAGCTGATACACCATGGAGGAAACACTTGGGCTTGGGTTCAGAGGTGAGGCCTGCCTGGAGAGCACTCTATAAACCACCATTAACTAAGAAGGTTGGAGACCTACAATGGTGAGTTTTACATGGTGCTGTGGCTGTAAATGCTTTTATCTCTATTTTAAACCCAAATGTTGTTGAGTTTTGTCCATTTTTTCCTCAGAAAGAGACTGTGTTTCATTGCTTTCTGGACTGTAACAGACTGCATTTGTTGTTTGTTTTTTTGGGGAAGCTGTTTTATCTGTTTGGAGAAGTCTTTTCCCTGCAGATTTTTATCTTGGGCTTTCCATATAGGCAGAGAACTAAGAAAAAGAGTGAACTTTTAAATTTCATCCTGGGTTAGGCTAAAATGGCTATTTATATTAGTAGGAAAAGAAAAATTGAACAAATGCTGGATTGTAATGTAAAAGACATGCTGATTGACATGATTAAGGCTCGAATAATGATTGATTACAATTACCATCATCTGATGCAAAATGTTGAAACTTTTGAGGCTATGTGGTGCTTTAAGCACATCCTGTGTTGTGTTAAGGAGGGGAAAATTACCTATGGTATGGTCCTGATGTAAGAAGCAAGTTTTTGTTTTAGTTTTCCTGGTTTGGTTACTTGTGTCTTTCATTTCTTGTCAGTGAGTCATTTTACTTTTCCATTGCTTCTTTTAGTTGTTTTAGTTGTTGTGTTTTTCTGTTGATTTTGTGACAATAAAGGTGTGTTGAAAAATCAAAAAATCTCTCTCTCTCTCTCCCTCTCCCTCTCTCTCTCTCTCTCTCTCTCTCTTTCAGTGGGCGTGGTCGTGAGTGCGAGCTGGGAGCGTGTGACAGCGTGAGTGATTTATCTCAAACTTTTCTCTTTCTTTTTGTGTCTAAGGTGTTTTTTTTTGTTAAATAATCTTAATTTTTGTTGTTTTCTGTAGCTGGGATGGGGTAGGCGTTCTGGGAGGGGGGTCTCTGCTGCCAGCTCTGCTGGTCAGCATGGTTTTGGAGCGAGGCTCCGGGTTCGAGAAGCTGACACGCCGGCATGCTGTCAAACTGACTCCGGCTGTCAGATGCTCAGTAGAGGAATGTAGTCTGGCTGTGGGGGAGCTGGTCGGTTATGAAAGTGTTAGATCAGCTTCGAGAATGTGCCGTGGTAATCTTCCTCGATAGTGTGGAAAAAGTTAACCAGGTAGTGGAGAGCGGGGTTGTGATTAATGACACACTGGTTCCTGTTCTGTCTCTGGTGAATCCCGCGAAGAGAATTACAATCTCAAATGTCCCACCATTTTTAAAGAATGAACTGTTGGAGAAGGAGCTGTCAAGACACGGGCAGCTTTTGTCCCCCATTAAGCACATCCCTCTCGGTTGTAAGTCCCCACGTTTAAAGCATGTCATGTCTTTTAGGCGACAGGTGCTCATGATTTTAAAGAATAGCAAGGAAAGCCTCAACCTCGTATTTAAATACCGGATTGACGGCTTTGATTACACCATCCACGTCACCTCCGATAATATGAAGTGTTTCGGCTGCGGAATGGATGGACACTTGATTTGATCATGCCCTCAGGGAGTGGGGGGTGATCACTCGGGGGAGGCCGCTAGTGTGGCCTCGGGGCCGTCTGGCGGTGGACCGGCTTTGCTGCCCTCCGAGGCTGACGGCGCTACTGCGCCGTCAGGCGCTCCTGCGCCGTCAGGCACTTCGGCCGAGGCCGCGAGGCTGTCTGGTGGCGGGGCGGCTTTGCCGCCCTCTGCAGCTGGCCTGTCGATCATAAATGAAACCACAGCAAAAGTTAAAGCACATCGCAGGGCTGCTGCACAGACCAACATTGTGGACAAGGGTGAGATTACCGAGAGGGATCACGCTGAGGGTCAGACAGATGAGCCAAATGAGGCCCAGGTAGATGGTGGGACCAGAAAGATGAATATAAAAGCACAGCACAGGGTGAGTGAAAAACAAGAAGAGACAGCTACCAGGGTGGCTGAGTCAGTGTTGGAGGATGAGGATGACATTGAATTAGATGAAGAGTTATGTAAAATCTCAATCAAGCGAAAGAATTTGGAAACCAAACAGCAGAGGTGCAAAGTAAAAAGGGTTGTCAAAGAAAGTTCTGAGGTTTCTCTATCTCAACCCGATTCTTATGCTGGGTCTGAGATAGAGAGTGATGGTGAAAGCAGTGATGATGTGGCCAGTGGAGGTGGTTACCCCTTCACAAAAATACAGAAGTTATTGCAGGACACTAAGGGATCCAGAATGGTTAAAGTTGAAAATTTCTTCCCCGATCTAAAACGTTTTGTTGACTCTGCTCGGGTCTACATGAAAAATAGGGGAGAGCTTGAGCAGGAAAGTTTCACTGATCAGGAGATCTACAGACTAAAAAAGCTTGTGCTAAAAGTTAAGAACCAAATTGCCCAGGATGACTAGTCTTTTATCGCTCATTCTTTCTTTTCTGTTTTTGTATTGGCTTTGCCCTCTTATATACATGTGTAGTTTTAATTTTGGCACACTCAACATCAATGGAGCAAGAGAAATGTCTAAGCGAGCGTGTGTTTTTACTCTTGCAGAATGCAAGAAAATTAATGTTCTGTTTGTTCAGGAGACTCATAGTTCTGAGGACAATGCTGCTGACTGGAGGAGGGAATTTCGAGGGGAAATTATTCTTAGTCATAAAAGCAGCAGCAGTGGTGGAGTGGGTATTTTATTTTCTCGAGATTTTATTCCACTTTCTTATGACATTGATGAGATAATTGCAGGCCACATTTTAAACGTTCGAGCTGTTTTTGAGAATGTGAAAGTTGTTTTTATAAATGTGTATGCTCCAACCGTAGGCACAGAAAGATTGGCCTTTTTAAATATTTTAGATGACACAATCAAAAATTGCAGTAATGATGACTTTTTATTTGTGGGAGGTGATTTTAATTGTACAGAAAATCCTCTTATGGATAGGAATCACCCAGAGCCACATGTTGCATCCAAGAGTGTTTTAAAAGGTCTCATAGAAGCTCATGATCTGTGTGATGTGTGGAGAAATTTTCATGGCAAGGCTAGACAGTACACATGGAGCCATAGAAAGGACAATATTCTGTCCTTAGCTAGACTGGATAGGGTTTACAGTTTTAAGCACCATTTTAGCATTTTTAAAAGTGCTTTTATAGTCCCTGTTGGCTTCACAGATCATTCCCTGGTTCAGTGTTGTGTTTTTATCAAGAATATAAAGTGCAGTAGTGCATACTGGCATTTTAACACATCACTTTTATCGGATAACAGTTTTAAAACTGCTTTTATGTTTTTTTGGAGTAATTTTAAATTAACAAAATCAAATTTTAGTTCTTTGCAGCAGTGGTGGGATGTAGGGAAGAGCCAAATAAAGAATCTGTGCCTACAGTATACTCACAATGTCTCTGGAGACTTGGCCAGGTCTGTCAGGGACCTGGAGAGAGAAGTAGTGGAGCTGCAGTCTTTGGCAGGCTCCACAGGAGAAAGAGGACATTTTGAGGCCCTCAATGGCAAAAAGTCTGTTTTAACTGACCTACTGGGTGTGGCTGCCAGGGGCGCTGTGCTACGCAGTAGGTTCCAGAACATCGCACTAATGGACGCTCCATCTCATTTTTTCTTTGGTTTGGAGAGGAAGAATGGTCAGAGGAGTATGATCCACTCTCTTAGTTCCGAGGACGGGCGGCCGATCCATGAGTCTGCAGAGATCCGTCGCTTTGCAGTTGCTTTCTACAAGGATCTCTTTAAGAAAGAATTTGTTGAGAATCCACATGCACTGAGTCATTTTTTGACGGACTTGCCAAAGGTGATGGCTAGCGTGAATGCGGAGCTGGAGAGCGGGATCACTCTGCAAGAATTAGCAGTGGCTGTCCAGTCTCTTCAGTGTGGAAAAGCCCCAGGGATAGATGGTCTACCATCGGAGTTCTACAAGGCGTTCTTGTCTGAGATCTGTGAGGACTTGCTGGAAGTACTGTCTGACAGTCTGCGGAAGGGTCACCTGCCCCTAAGTTGTAGGAGAGCAGTCCTCACCCTCCTTCCAAAGAAAGGCGACTTGAAAGACATTAAAAACTGGCGTCCGGTGGCCCTCCTCTGTACTGACTACAAAATTCTCTCCAAAGTGTTGGCTACCAGACTGAGGAAGGCGATGGAGCAGGTCATACATGTAGACCAGACCTACTGTGTACCTGGTAGGTTGGTTACAGACAACATTTTTTTAATTCGTGATGTTTTGGACCTCTCCAGCTCATTGGTCAAAGAACTTGGTCTTATTTCAATAGACCAAGAAAAGGCGTTTGACCGAGTTGAACATCCATACCTTTGGCAGACAGAGGCCTTTGGTTTCAGCTCAGGGTTTATCGCAATGATCCAGGCTTTGTATAGAGACATTGAGAGTATTCTTAAGATTAATGGTGGTTTGAGTGCTCCTTTCAAAGTTGAGAGGGGTGTCCGACAGGGCTGCCCCCTCTCAGGTATGCTGTACTCTCTTGCAATTGAGCCCCTCCTTTGTAAACTAAGGCAAGGCCTCACTGGTTTTAAAGTCCCCAACTCTGACTCTGTTTTTAAAGTGTCTGCCTATGCTGATGACGTTGTTGTTTTTACAAGAAATCAAAATGATGTAGACTACCTTTTAAGAACTGTCAATCTTTTTGGTGAGTGCTCCTCAGCGAGAGTGAATTGGGGTAAGAGTGAAGCTGTTGTGGTGGGGGGGGGGGAGACCGCAAAAAATTGCCCTACCTGGTGGCCTCTCGTGGACACAAGGTGGTTTTAAATATCTTGGTGTGTTCTTAGGAAATCCGACTTTTACTGGGAAAAATTGGGAGTGTTTTTTAGAAAAAGTTGAAGGAAGACTAAAAAAATGGAAATGGATTCTGCCAAACTTGTCCTTCAGAGGTCGTGTTTTAATCATCAACAACTTGATTGCTTCGATGCTGTGGCATTGACTGTCTTGTCTGGACCCTCCACCCAATTTGCTGGCCAGAGTGCAATCTATAGTCGTGGACTTTTTCTGGGACCATCTTCACTGGGTTCCACAGAGCATCCTGTTTTTACCAAGGGAAGAAGGTGGTCAAGGGCTCATCCATCTGGCCAGCAGGGGGGCTGTCTTCCACCTGCAGTTCATTCAGCGACTGCTGAGTGGCCCCCTCGACCTTGTGTGGAGACTAACTAACTAACTAACTAACCTGCACTTATATAGCGCTTTTCTAGTCACAAAGACCACTCAAAGCGCTTTCATTAATACTAACCCTCTATTCTAAGGGCCTATAGGAAACAGATATCTAGGGACAATTTAGAACAGCCAATTAACCTAACATGCATGTCTTTGGCATGTGGGAGGAAACCGGAGAAATCCCGGAGTAAACCCACGCAACACGGGGAGAACATGCAAACTCCACACAGATCACTGTTGGTCGGGGGCTGGGATCGAACCCACGATCCCACGATCCCCACAATCCCCCGGCCAAGGGTAAACTGTGCTGCTGCAGTGCTAACCACTGCGCCACCGTGCAGCCGGTGACCTATTGCCAGGGCTGTCCTGGTTCGCTGTGGAGGGCTTGGACTAGAGGAGTCGCTGTTTTTAATGGACTTAAGGAGCCAAAAACTCCCAGAACTTCCCCAGTTTTACCAAAGTGCTTTTAAAATCTGGGGACTTTTTAAAAAGAACTCTCCCCAGGCTTCCTTATCACCTTTCTGGCTTTTAAAGGAACCACTTGTGTTCAGGACCAGTTTTGATGTGGGCAATGCTTTAGGACCTTCTGTTTTAAAAAAGTTCATTTCTGCAAAGGTCACAACGCTGGGACACTTGGTAAATTTATGTGGTCCTAACTTGGACAATGCTGTTGCCCTGTGCTCTGCTCTTGGCGTTTTCTTCAGTCAGAACTATAATGAACTTGCTGAAAGATTGGAGAGACTGCCTGTCTGCAGAAGAACACTCTGCTATTGTTTTACACTGCAAAAACTCTGTGCGAACTTCTGATGAGCCTTTTCCTTTTAGTGTTTTATCTCCTGATTTTAAAGATGGCACTGGTGTGTTTTTAAACTCTGAACACATTAACATTTGTGACTCTCCGGGTAAAAAAATGTATGGACTTTTGGTGAAAGTTTTAAATGTAAATAAGTTAAAAGGTCGAGCTGATACACCATGGAGGAAACACTTGAGTTTGGGTTCAGAGGTGAGGCCTGCCTGGAGAGCACTCTATAAACCACCATTAACTAAGAAGGTTGGAGACCTACAATGGTGAGTTTTACATGGTGCTGTGGCTGTAAATGCTTTTATCTCCATTTTAAACCCAAATGTTGTTGAGGTTTGTCCTTTTTGTCCTCAGAAAGAGACTGTGTTTCATTGTTTTCTGGACTGTAACAGACTGCATTTGTTGTTTGTTTTTTTGGGGAAGCTGTTTTATCTGTTTGGAGAAGTCTTTTCCCTGCAGATTTTTATCTTGGGTTTTCCATATAGGCAGAGAACTAAGAAAAAGAGTGAACTTTTAAATTTCATCCTGGGTCAGGCTAAAATGGCTATTTATGTTAGGAAAAGAAAAATTGAACAAATACTGGATTGTAATGTAAAAGACATGCTGGTTGACATGATTAAGGCTCGAATAACGATTGATTACAATTACTATCATCTGATGCAAAATGTTGAAACCTTTGAGGCTATGTGGTGCTTTAAGCACATCCTGTGTTGTGTTAAGGAGGGGAAAATTACCTATGGTATGGTTCTAATGTAAGAAGCAAGTTTTTGTTTAAGTTTTCCTGGTTTGGTTACTTGTCTTTGATTTCTTGTCTGTGAGTCATTTTTCTTTTCCATTGCTTCTTTTAGCTGTTTTAGTTGTTGTGTTTTTCTGTTGAACTTGTGACAATAAAGGTGTGTTGAAAAATCAAAAACCTCTCTCTATGTGCAATAAAGCCTTTTTTTAAAAGTCAAAAGTCTCTCTCTCTTTCAGTTTTTGTTTTTTGTGTGGAGGATGGCGACCTTGGAAAAGCCACCTCCATCTATCCACCAGGGGGTGAGGATCGTTCCCCCGGATAGCACTGTTACTGTGTAGGAGGTCCTTATGGCTGTGGCCGAGCAGGTGGGCCATGATGCGATCTGCTTTGCATCCCGAATGAATAGAGCTGTAGTTGTGTTTCTGGCTGCTGAAGAGGATTTCCACACCCTGATTGTAAGCGGTGTTGTTATCGGAGAAACGTATGTACAGGTGTCCCCCTTATCTGTCCCATCAACGCGAATCACCGTCTCAGGTGTTCCACCTTTCATCACTGACGAGCAGTTGGCGATGGAGCTCCGCAGATTTGGGAAGTTTGCGGGCCCCTTTACAACTCTGACTTTGGGATGCAAGGAGACCAAGTTAAAACATGTGAAATCACTCAGGCGACAGGTGTTCATGTTTCTAGACTCGCCCACTCAAACTCTGGAAGTGTCCTTCCGGGTCAAACACGGGGACGGCTCCTATATGGTGTATGCGAGCTCAGGACAGATGAAGTGTTTTGGATGTGGAGACGTGGGCCATAAACGGTTCACTTGTCCGCACAGGCAGCGGGCGGAGGGCCCTGATGGAGCCGCGGATGGTGCCGGCGGCGAGCCCTCCGCTCACACCGCAGCTGCGGACGGCGGCGCAGCCTCCGCTCCCGCCGCTACTGCGGACGACGTTGCGGGGCCTTCCGCCAGCCCTGCTCCGGAGCCTGCCGCTGTGTCTGTGGACGGCCCGGCTGTGGCACCCGCGGCCCAGCTTACGGCCGGGAGCGTTGCTGGCGATGGCGCCAAAAATGTCACTGATGGTGCGTCACAATCATCTCGCTATGTGACATCAGCAGCTGTGCCTCCAGAAGCTGCTACCGTTTCGGAGCAGGAGACGGAGCACCGACCTGATGGTGCGTCAGGATCTCGCTGTGTGACATCAGCGGCTGTGCTTCCGGAGGCTGCTACCATTTCACAGCAGGGGATGGAACGGCGACAGTCAGCTGCTGTGGGTGGCGTCCAGGAAAATGTGGCCCATGATGAATCCACTGGCCCGGGAGAACCAAACAGTCAGCTGAGTTGTGCTGACAAAGAAATGGAATCTGATAACGACACTGTGTCTAATACTGAGTCTATTGGGGCAAAATGCAGTACAAGCACGAGTTTGTATTCACTGGAAGAAATAAATGCTTTTCTGGATGAAACCTATAACAAAGCCATTAAAGTCACTGACTACTTCAGTGACACTGATAAATTCATTAAGTCTGTTGATGTGCTAAGAAGGCAGGTTGGTCTTGACCTCCTGGATGAAAGGAAACGTTTTCGCCTCAAGAAACACCTGACAGCCCTGCGTAAGGCAGCAGGGAGAACAGGGGTCAAGCGCGCCCGACAGGAGGAATAAATGGCGGTCGTTCCTCTGCCTGTTTTACACATTTCTGGGATATTGTTTGATCAGACTTTTATATGACGTTTCTAATTGACTGTAATTAACTGTCACGGAGCTGGATCTTTACCTGCAGGGCGTGGATGCCCCACCGTATTCTTTCTACACTCTGGACGAGCCTGCTGCACAGATGACTTGCTTGAAAATCCCGCATGGTCTAAGGACTCCAATCCATCTGAGATGAGGAAACTGTCTCTGGGGGCCTCTGACTCGTCTTTGCACGGACTACGAGGAGGACTCGCACTACTGCCACTGCCAATGTGGCATAGGTGGACTGCAAGGAATCCTCTGTGTTGTGTGTGTGGGGGGGGAGACTTATGTTTGCACTTTTTCCAATGTGACACACTTGGTGGAATGATGTTGGTGCGCTTACATTTTTTTGAATTGTGCAATAAAGGCTCTTTTTAAAAGTCTAAGTCAAAGTCTCTCTAAGGAGGAGGACGGAAATAGGGAACTCCGTGGTCTTTTGGACTTTTTTTTTCATTTTTCCATCACTGCCCGCATAATTAACTTTTGGGTTTTTTTGGGAGGAGGATGGCGACCTTGGAAATGCCACCTCCATCTATCCGCCAGGGGGTGCGGATCGTCCCCCCCGGACGACACTGTTACTGTGAAGGGGGCCCTTATGGCTGTGGGTGCCCAGGTGGGCCATGATGCGATCCGCTATACATCCAGGATGAATAGAGCTGTAGTTGTGCTTCTGGCTACTGAGGAGAATGTCCATGCTCTGGTTGCGAGCGGTATTGTAATCAGGGACATGTCTGTACAGGTATCCCCCTTATCAGTTCCATCAACGCTTATCACCGTCTCGGGTGTTCCACCTTTCATTACTGACGAGCAGTTGGCGACGGAGCTCCGCAGATTCGGGAAGTTTGCGGGCCCGTTTAGACACGTGAGTTTGGGAATCAGGGAAGCCGAGTTTAAACATGTGAAATCACTCAGGCGACAGGTGTTCATGTTTCTAGACTCGCCCACACAAACTCTGGAAGTGTCCTTCCGGGTCAAACACGGGGACGGCTACTATATGGTGTATGTGAGCTCGGGACAGATGAAGTGTTTTGAATGTGGCAATGTGGGCCATAAACGTTTCACCTGCCCGCACAGGCGCCCGGTGGGGGGCTCTGGTGGAGCCGCGGCTGAGGCTGCCGGTGCGGCTTCCGCTCGCGACGCAGCTGCGGATGGCGTTGTGGGGGCTTCCGCCGTGGCAGAGCCCGGCGGGGCCACACAGCCTGCCAGCGAGGCCTCCGCACCCGCTGCTGCTGCGGACGATGTTGTGGGGCCTTCCGCCGCTCCTGCTCCGGAGCCTGCCGCTGTGTCTGTGGACAGTCTGCCTGTGGCGCCCGCAGCGTGGCCTGCATCTGGGAGCGTGACTGGTGATGGCGCCCAAGCAGTCAATGACGTTGACTCAGCATCGCGCTGTGTGACATCAGCGGCTGTGCTTCCGCAGCCTGCTGCCACTTCAGAGCAGCAGGCGCAACAACGCCGGTCGCCTGATATAGGCGCCGCCCCGGAACACGTGGCTGATGAAGGATCAGCTGCACCAGCTGACGTGCCAGCTGGATCTAACAGTCAGCAGAGTTGTGCTAACGAGGGAATGGAGTGTGAATCTGACGCTGTGTCTGCTAAAAATGAGTCTATTGGGGCAACTGGTAATGCCAATGCGGATTTGTATTCACTAGGAGGAATAAATGCTTTCCTGGATGGACCCTATAATAATAGGGCCGTTAACGTCGCTGATTACTTCAGTGACACTGACAAATTCATTCGGTCTGTTAATGTACTGAAGAAGCAGGTTGGTGTTGACCTCCTGGATGAAATGCTTCCGCCTGAAGAAGCACGTCACAGCCCTGCGTAAATCAGCATGGGGACAAAAGGCCAAGCGCGCAAAGATGGAATGATTTCCATGGCAACAGCACGGTGCTCCTCACATCAATCGCCTAATGCAGAAAATAAAATTAGGGTCCTTAAACATCAATGGTGGGAGGGGTAATCATAAGAGGGGATTCATTAGTGACCTGTTCAGACAGAAAGATCTCAACGTTTTGTTTTTGCAGGAAACTCATACCACTTCGGCAGATGAAGTCGACTGGGGCTTGTGGTGGAAAGGCCCTTTTTCACTCAGTCACGGCACCAATCTTAGTGCAGGAGTGGCCATTTTGTTTGGGGAATCAGCAAATGCACAAGTTTTATCGGTGGTGGAGATAGTGAGGGGCAGGCTGCTTCTTGTTAGGGCCCAAATAGGGGATTCCGTGTTTTGCCTGGTAAATGTTTACGCGCCAAACCACGGTGCTGAAAGGGTTGCCTTTTTCAATATACTGACTACTAAATTGCAGCGCTATCACCAAGAACCACTTGTTGTTGATGGTGATTTCAACTGTACCTTGGACTTCACTGTAGATCGCACTAATGCAGAACCTCATCTGCAGTCTTCTAGAATCTTGGAAAATTTCATTGTGCAGTTCGACTTAGTGGACACATGGAGGTCTAAAAATGCAAATGCAAGACAGTATACATGGGTCAGGGTCACTGACAGTGTTGCAAGTGCTGCTAGATTAGACAGGATATATGTTTCTAGAACCTTTAGCCCCGGACTCCTTCACAGTAACATAAGTCCCATCGGTTTCACGGATCATCACCTGGCTACTGCGGTGTTACTGAACTCACCAGGGAAACGGGCAAAATCTTATTGGCACTTCAATAACAAGCTCCTTCAGGACAACGCCTTTTATCAGTATTTTGTGTGCTTCTGGGAACACTGGAGGACCACAAAGGCTCGTTTTAGTTCCCTCGAACAGTGGTGGGACGTTGGCAAAGTGCAAATTCGCCTTTTTTGTCAACGGTACGCTGCGAACTCAACTGCCATCATCAAGGCCAAGGTCAGTGAACTTGAGGATGCTGTCAAGAGGCTAGAGGCCAGCTTGGTTACGGGTTAGGATTCTACCGCTGGTCCTTTGTTGCAGGAGAAGAGATCGACCCTGCGCACATTCATGCAGGAAAGAGTGGAGGGGGCGCTAGTGAGGTCACGCTTCACTCGCCTGCAGGACATGGATGCACCAGCGTCCTTCTTCAGTTTGGAGAAGTCTACTGCGAAAAAGAAGTTGATGGCTTGCTTGACACTCCCAGATGGTCGGCTGACTATGAACCCATCCGAGATGCGGCGCCATGCAGTGGATTACTATGGGGTCCTGTTTGCTGCAGGAACGAGTTGCAAAGAATCTCAAACTCAGCTCTTCAAAGCCCTTCCGGTGCTCGGCCTGGAGGACAGGACCGCTCTGGACTGTGCCCTGACTTTGGATGAGTTAACTGTGGCTGTAAATCAGATGGCCCCGGGACGCGCACCTGGACTTGATGGCCTTTCTTCAGAATTTTTTAAGCATTTTTGGAATATTATTGGATCAGACTTCTATGACGTTCTGACTGCCTGTTACAGAAAGGGAACATTACCTGTCTCCTGCCGCCGTGCAGTGCTGTCTCTGTTGCCTAAACAGGGGGACTTGGCCCTGCTGAAAAACTGGAGGCCCGTGGTTCTTCTTTGCACGGACTACAAGGTGCTTTCTAAAGCCCTGGCAAACAGACTGAACACTGTCTTGGGTTTGATCACAGATAAGGATCAAACATATTGTATTCCTGAACGAAACATTATGGACAATGTTTTCCTCATACGTGACATTCTCCAGCTCAGTAAATGTCATGACTTACAGTTCGGGATTGTGTCTTTGACCAAGAAAAGGCTTTTGATAGGGTTGACCATTCCTATTTGTTTTCCACCCTGAGGGGGTTTGGTTTTGGCAATGTGTTTTTGAGGTGGGTCACTCTGCTATATACTGGAGCTGAGTGTTTGGTAAAGATGGGGGCAGGCCTGAGTCGGCCAATCCCTGTACACCGGGGAATACGCCAGGGGTGTCCACTCTCGGGTCAGCTGTACAGCTTGGCTATTGAGCCTTTGCTGTGCAGGTTGCGCACTCGGCTGGGTGGTCTGGTTCTGCTGGGGCCATCAAGCTGTTGCCGCCCGATCGTCTTGTCTGCTTATGCAGATGACGTTAACGTTTTCATCACCTCCCACGGGGATGTGCAGCGTCTGGTGGACACTTTGTCAGTTTATGAAAGGGCATCTTCTGCACGGGTTAATTGGGCCAAGAGTGAGGGTCTATTGGTGGGCCACTGGTCGCGTCAAGGCGTCCCTCGCCTACCCGGCGGTCTTCAGTGGGGGACGGCCGGTCTCAAAGTGTTGGGGGGTTTTCTGGGTTCGGAGGCTTTTGAACGAAAGAACTGGGAGGGCGTTAAGGACAAGGTGTGTGCTCGCTTTTCTAAATGGAAATGGTTGCTACCACAGCTGTCATATAGGGGCAGGGTTCTGGTCGTGAATAATCTGGTCGCCTCGGCTCTTTGGCATAGGCTGGTGGCTTTGACACCGCCCAGGAGCCTCGTGGAGGAGATTCAGAAGATCATCGTGGACTTCTTTTGGTCTGGTCGCCACTGGGTCCGTGCGCCTGTTGTCTGCCTGCCTGTGGCCAAGGGGGGACAGGGCCTGGTGGACATACATTCCAAGATCGCCTGCTTCAGGCTTCGAACTGCACAACGCCTCCTTTACGGATGCGGACCCTGCTGGATGGACACTGCTAAACTGCTCTTGAGGAGAGTTGGTCGCTTGGCCTATGATAAGCAGCTCTTCCTCGTGACATCTGGGGAGGTGGACCTTACTGGACTATATGCTTTTTACACGTCCGTCTTGCATGCATGGCGAGTCTTCACCGTGGCCTGCTTCCATGACGAGACACCGGGCATGTGGCTGTTCGAGGAACCACTGTTTTTCAATCGATTCATCGACGCTGAGGTGCTGCAGTCTGTCAGTCTGCGGACTTGTTTGCGGAAGGCACGCTGTACCAAGCTTGGTCATCTTATGGAGATGTCGACCACATCGATGGATATGCTGAGGCGGAGTGCCAACATTACATCTGTCAGACTGCTGCAAAGGGTGGGGGGGGACGTGTGCGCCGCCCTGCCACAACCGCTTCGAGCGTTTGCGACAAACCGCACTCTTTCCATTCAATGGGATGACGACACTGTGTCCACCTTTCCTGCAATTTCCATAACTCCAGCTGTGGGGGAGTGGAAGGGAGGAGAGGATCACCTGCTGACCTTCAGAATTCCTCGCCTGGGCAAGTTCCAGTTTGTCGGGACAAGGGCGGTGTATCACATCTGTGTGAAGGTTCTGAATCTGCGCTCTCTGATGGATGTCACGGAGTCGAGGTGGGCGGGTTTTTTGGGCCCAGAGGTCTCCCCGAAAGGCAGCTGGCGGTGCATGTACAAGCTACCTGTGAGGCCTCGCCGTCACAGGCCCATGGCTCTGAGAGAGATCCGTCGCTGCCAGAAATCCACGGAGCTGCTCATCCGTAAGCTGCCCGTCCAGCGCCTGGTGAGGGAGAACGCTCAGGACTTCAAGACCGTCCTGCGTTTCCTGAGCTTCGCCGTCATGGCTCTGCAGGAGACCAACGAGGCCCACCTGGTGGGTCTCTTCTTCGCTAAGGGGGTCACCATCATGCCCAAAGACTTCCAGCTGGCCCGCCGCATCCGCGGAGAGAGAGCTTAGACTTTCTGCTGCACATTCACCAACCAACCATAATGCTCTGCACTGTGTGTCTATATATATATACATTTATAGTAATATGGACATATGTTTACTAGATGTTGTTTTTTCTTGCCTTCTGATTGTTGCTCTGAGTGTTGCTATCCCTGTGCTGTTGCAATCCTGGAATTTCCCCATTGTGGGACTAATAAAGGCTTATCTTATCTTATCTTACCTATTGAGAAACGGACAGCAGATCTCCAGTGGAGGATTGTGCATGGGGCAATAGCTACGAATAAATACAGAACACGCCTTGATCCGACTGTGGGGGGGGGAATGTTTGTTTTGTTCCCAAGTTGAGACCCTGGAGCATTTGTTTGTCCAATGTTTTCGTTTATCTGGACTTTTTGATCTTTTGCACGAGTGGTTTCAGGCTTTGGGTGAACGTTTCTCTTTTGGTCTGTTCATTTATGGTCCAAAGTATAAAGTGGCAGGGAAGGCTGCCCACACTTTGATGAACTTCCTATCTGGTACTGCTAAACTTGCAATCTGGCTGACGAGGAAAAATCGGGCTAGCAACGCTGGCAATGTGGATCCTGTGTCCGCTTTCAAGGTTTTGTTGAAAGCCAGACTACAGGTGGAGGTCTCTTACTATCAAATGGTGGACAATTTGGAGGCATTCATCAATAGATGGACTGTAGGGAACGTTTTGTGCTCTGTGGGTCAGGGGGATGAGTTATGTTTGCACTTTTGAGATGTGACACACTTGGGCCAGTGATATTGGTCTTTTTGCATTCTTGAAATGTACAATAAAGCCTTTTTTAAAAGTCAAAAGTCTCTCTCTCTCTCTCTCTCTCTCTCTCTCTCTCTCTCTCTCTCTCTTTTTTTTAATTTAAAGAAACTTGACGTGCTGATGGTCCAGGAGACTCACAGCACTGTGGACATTGAGAGCCATTGGAGAAAAGAGTGGGATGGCTGCATTTTTTTTTAGCCACAAATCCAGTAGCAGTGGGGGGGTGGCTGTACTTTTCTCTAGGGGTTGTGTGCCTGTCTCTTATGAGGTAGAAGAGGTGGTGAGAGGTCATTTCCTCTTATTAAAGGTACAGTTTGAAAACGTGAACTTCGTTTTTATAAACGTGTATGTGCCAACACAGAGAGCAGAGAGGATCAGGGTCTTTGACGTGCTTTCGGATACGGTTAAGTCCTGTGATCCAAATAGTTTTTTATTTCTGGGGGGTGATTTTAACTGTACATTAAACCACAGACTAGACAGGAACCATCAGGAGCCTCACCCTGCTTCTGCCAATAGGCTGAGAGAACTGGTGAAAACACATGAAATGGCCGATGTGTGGAGATCACATCATGGGGACCAGAGGCAGTACACCTGGAGCCATGTCAAAGATAACCTTTTATCTATGGCTAGGTTAGACCGTTTTTATGGTTTTAAACATCAAATGAGTGTTTTTAAAAATAGTTGTATCTGTCCTGTTGGTTTCACTGATCACTGCCTGCTGTTTTGTTCTGTGTTTATTGAAAATGTAAAGTGTAAGAGTGCTTTTTGGCATTTTAACAATACACTTTTAAATGATGTGTTTTTTAAAGAGGTTTTTCATGATGTTTGGAAGTCACACAGGGAACAAAAACCCTCTTTTAGTTCTCTCCAATTGTGGTGGGATTTTGGTAAGGCCCAGATAAAACAACTCTGCCAACAGTACACTCAAAATGTCACTCGTAGCTTGACCCAATCCTTGAAAGTTCTGGAGACTGAGGTGGTAGAACTAGAGGAGTTGCTCAGTTCTACAGGAAAACAGGAGCACTTAGAGGCTCTCAAGTCAAAAAAGTCAGCCTTGGCTAGCTTGCTAGGGGTCACCGCACAGGGTGCTCTGGTCCGCTCACGCTACATGGATGTAGCTCTGATGGACTCGCCCTCCCAGTACTTTTTTGGACTGGAGGGGAAAAATGGACAGAGAAAGCTCATTCACTCCTTGTTGGGCGACGACGGGAGAACAATCTCCACAGCAGCAGAGATCAGGAAACACGCTGCTAGCTTTTACAGTAAATTGTTTAGAGCAGAGTGGAGGGAGGACACGGCACTGGGCCAGGTTTTCCTTGATGGTCTTCCAGTGCTCTCAGAGGACCTTGTTGCCGGCTTGGATGCCCCACTGTCTCTGTCTGAGCTGCATACGGCGCTAATGAGCCTCCAGAATGGAAAATCACCAGGCATAGATGGTCTCTCTGTGGACTTTTTTAAGGAATTCTGGCCCCTGCTTGGTCCAGACCTGCTGGAGGTTCTCCAAGATAGCTTGGAAAGGGGGACCCTACCCACGACCTGCAGGAGGGCCATCATCACACTGTTGCCGAAAAAGGGGGACCTCCAGAGCCTAAAGAACTGGAGGCCAGTCTCTCTGCTCTGCACAGACTACAAGATTCTCTCAAAAGCTCTGGCCCGAAGACTGAGAAAGGTGATGAGCGAACTCATTCATGTAGACCAGACTTACTGTGTGCCTGGCAGGCTGATTAGTGACAACGTCACTTTAATTCGGGATATTTTGGAGGTCTCTGGTTCATTGGCGGTAGAAACTGGTTTGATTTCAGTTGACCAGGAAAAGGCGTTTGATCGGGTTGAACACCAATATTTATGGACAGTTTTAACAGCTTTTGGGTTCAGCCCAGGCTTCATAGCCAGGATACGGGTCTTGTACAGTGACATTGAGAGTGTGCTGAAGATAAATGGGGGCCTGTCTGCCCCTTTAAAAGTCCAGAGGGGGGTTCGGCAGGGCTGCCCTCTCTCAGGGATGCTGTACTCCCTCGCCATAGAGCCTTTGCTTCACTGCCTGAGAAGGGATCTATCAGGAGTTACTTTTCCTGGCTGTGACACCACGTTCAAGCTGTCGGCCTATGCAGATGATGTAGTCATTCTGCTAAACAAGCAGAGTGACATTGACGTTCTGGTTAGGAGTGTCAATCTTTTTGGCCAACTTTCCTCTGCAAAGATAAACTGGGGAAAAAGCGAGGCTCTGATGGTGGGGGAGAAACTAGAAAATCAGCTTACGCTGCCGGGTGGGTTGATTTGGAAAAAAGGAGGTTTTAAGTATCTTGGTGTCTTTATTGGAAATCAGCAGTTTGAGCAAAAAAATTGGGATGGGGTCATAGAGAAGATTAACGGGAGACTAAACAAGTGGAAGTGGCTAATGCCGAGAATATCTTTTAGAGGAAGAGTGCTCATTTTAAATAATCTTGTTTCCTCATCCCTGTGGCACCGCCTCATGTGCATGGACCCCCCTGCTGGTTTGTTGTCCAAAATTCAGTCTGTTTTGGTGGACTTTTTTTTGGGGGGTGGACTCCACTGGGTTCCTCAAGCCCTGTTATTTCTTCCCAAAGAGGAGGGGGGGCAAGGAGTGATTCATTTAGCTAGTAGAGGTGCTGCTTTTAGACTGACTTTCATACAGAGACTGCTGACGGGCCCCCAGGACCTGGTATGGAGGCCTTTGGCCTGTGTTATTTTACAGAGAGTCCTTGGGCTTGGGCTAGACCTCCCTGTGTTTTTAATGGATTTTAAGAACTCTAATGCACTGTCTTTACCCAGTTTTTACCGCAGTCTCTTTTCAGTGTGGACTCTTTTTAAAAAACAAAGAGGGCCATGCGATTCCCTCTACTGGTTGTTGAGGGAGCCGCTGGTTTTTGGTGGTCGCCTTGGTGTCCTGCCGGGAGTTGGAAGGACCTTCCTTGATAGGCTGTGTTCCAGGAACATTCTCACTCTGAAGCAAGTGGTGGAACTGGCTGGTCCTGGCCTCAACAACGCCTCAGCTTTAGCAGCTCATCTTGGTGTCAGGTCAAATCGTTTCATCGATGGTCTTCTTGCACACTGGAAACAGGAGCTTCATGGACTTGAGCACTCCCTACTCTTGGACTTTAGCAATGGCACGCTGCAGCCAGAAAGCACTGACCCCTTTCCCTCTCTCACGCTCTATATGGACTTTGACGTCGCTCCTTGCTCCTTACTGGCATTCTGTGCTCCCACTGGTGTGGACTTTGGAGGAGCCAGTGGTAAGGCACTCTACAGACTGGTGGTGATGGCACTCAACAAGGACCGATTGAACACCTGTGTGGACACTCCTTGGAGAGCCTATTTTAAACTAGGAAAAGGGCATCGGCCTGCCTGGAGGGCTCTTTACAAAGCCCCTCTCCCTAAGAGACATGGAGACTTACAGTGGAGGGTCCTGCATGGTATTATAGCTGTCAATGCTTTTGTTTCTGTGATTAACAGCAGTGTCAGTGATCAGTGTGTTTTTTGTTCCTCTAGGGAGACTGTTTTTCATTGTTTTATTGAATGTCAGCGCCTGAGTGGCCTCTTTGAACTTCTCACAAAACTTTTTCATATTTTTAAGGAAGTTTTCTCTAAGCAGGTTTTCATTTGTGGTTTTATGTACAATCGTCGTTTTAAGCAGAAGTGTCAACTACTGAACTTTGTTTTAGGACAGGCAAAGTTGGCTATCTATGTAAGCCGGAGAAGAAAACTTGAAAATGTTGAGAATGATGTTGATGTCAAAATTTTATTTGTGAGGCTACTTAAAGCCAGAATCAGGCTGGACTTTCAGTTTTTTATGGGGAATGGGGATGTGGAAGGTTTCAGGACCCTCTGGTCCTTGGAGAATGTCCTCTGTTCAGTTCATGATGGACAGCTTTTTTTGGGGCGTTTTTTGGGGGATTAATTTTCTGTGTAACATAGCATGATATAGAAATTGTATTGACTGATGGACAAGTGTGTTTATTAAAGATCTTTTAAAAATCAAAAAAAAAAATCTCTCTCTCTCTCTCTCTCTCTCTCTCTCTCTCTCTCTCTCTCTCTCTCTCTCTCTCTCTCTCTCTCTCTCTCTCTCTCTCTCTCTCTCTCTCTCTCTCTCTCTCTCTCTCTCGTGCGCATGCGTGGGCGTTTGTGGGAGCAGGGGTGTGGAGTGGTGTCGAGTGAGTACTTTAAACTTTGTATTTTCTAACTTTTTCTCTATCTTGTGTGTTTGAGGTGTGTGTGTTTAATATAGTGGGTTGAGTGTGTGTGTGCTGGGGTGTGAGTGTTGGAGTGAGTGTGTTGGGGAACGGTAGCTTCTGCTGCCGGTTTTTCCCGGCCGGCATCATGCCGGTGATTGATGGTGGTGTGGAGTTTGAGCGCTTAACCCGGCGTCATGGTGTGAGAATCCTCCCGTTT